>RSEF01000002.1:49425554-49438566 GCA_003993805.1 Himantopus leucocephalus
TCATTTCTGCCCGGGCAGGGCGAGGTGGGCACCGGGGAACGGAGGCCTCCAGGCCGTGTGTGTGTGGGGGGGCACCTCCAGAACTCCCAGCAGTGGCTGTGGGGCGCTTTAAACGCCTTTATTTCCGTGCGTCGCTACGCTGTGACGGGCTCCCCGCAGCCTGCGAAGGCTGACCGCCCCACCAGCGCCGAGTGTGGAGACGTACCGGCCATCCCCCCCCTCCCCCGCGGGCCTGCCGCCCTCAGAGGGGAGCGGGAGGGAGGGGACGATCCGACCGCCCTTTCCGTTGCCGCGCCCCGCCCCGTCCGCTGCCTCTCCCCCGCCGCCCGCGGAAGTGAGCGGAGCGGGGATGCGGCCGTGGTGCTGTTGCCGCCGCCTCTGCTGCTGCTGCCGCCCCGAGCCACGGAGCTGAGAGGCGCGGCGAGGCGGCAGGGACGAGGCGGCGGTTGAGGGAGCTGCCGCTTGCGCCTCTCTTTCTCCCTCCACACCACCACCACCCCTCCCCCTCCCCCTGCTCCCCGCGGCCGGCCTGCGCCACAGGGTGAGCGGGCGGGGCCGGGGCGGCTGAGGGAGCCGCGACAGGGGGGGGCTGCGGGGCGGGGGTCGCCGCGCTTCGGGGAGCCGCCGCTTTCCTCCTTTCCCTCCGCCAAGCTCCCCTTCTGCCTGTCGCTGAGGAGACGGGGGTGCGGCGGGGGTGGGTACGGCGGAGGGCCGGGTTACTTGGGGTGAGGGTTTATTTTTAGGTGCGGGGCGTTCATTCCGTGCGGAGCCCCTCCCCGGGCGGGACGAGGCCGTTGGCGGCGCCTGTGGTGAGGGGGAAGCGGCGGCGGCGGCGGCGCTGCTCGGTGTTGCTGGAGCTGCTGGGCAACTAATCCTAATCCTTGGTGGCCTCTGACGGCTCTGCGGGCTCCCTCTGTGCCTGCTCCGCGCTGGCGTGATAGGAAAGGCGGTGGAGACCTATAGGGTTCAGCCGTTGTGGTTTGTTTTTTTTTTTTTTATTATTATTTCCCTCTTTTAGCGCTGGTTTCTCTTGCAGATGTTGCTGCAGGTGGGGGCAGAGGGAGCAGTGTGATTGCCTGGGATCTTGGGGCATCTCTCTCTTCACCTTTTCAGCTCCCGCTCCAGTGCTGCTGTTGCTAAAGACTTTTTGTAACTATCGACTCAAGTGCAATTTCGATGGAAAATGAAGGTAAAGGTCTCATCAGAGTCACTGACTTCATTGGAACTAAGAGGATTTTTGCATGCAATATGGTGACAACTCCTACTGGTGCGTGTGTATGTTTTACCATTCCAAGGGTTTGCAGGGTTGCTCTCGTGTGTTAATCTCGTGGTAGGAATTTTGATCTGCGCTTTGTATCTTAAGAATTGTAGGACCATCGTTTTTCTCTATTTGTACTGCTGCTTGTTGAAGTAATCAGACAGATTTTATTCTCTCTTGACAGATATTCAAAACATCTGTTGAGTGTTTTAGTGCTCTGTGTTTGGAATAGAAATTTCTTGTTTTATTTAGATAGGGGCTTCTGAGAATTATTTGCTTGGTATTTTCATAGTTTATATGATTTTTGTTGAATTTTATCATTCAGGGCGAAATTAAAAAGCATTAGTTGCATTTTGTGTTGAAATATTTTTGTGCATATTTTGTGTTCTTAAAGATGACTTAATTTTGCTGCCTTGGACAGTATTGAATTAAAAAGTGTCACTGAAGTTTCTAGTTCTACCGCTTGAAAGATCTGGTATAAAAAGTTGTAAACTCTATGTTCAGAAAGAAGTTGCTCTATTATGCTTTCTCCTTCTCATCTAGTTTGGAAATGACTTAATCCAGGGAGTTATTTCAGTTTTTCCATGTTGTGCTTCAGTTTATTCTCTGGGAACCTTGAAAGCCCCTTTGCATTGGTGATAGTGACTGTGAGCTTCACCAATTTTGTCCTTTCTATTTGACTCTGGGTGTTGAAAAACTATGAAATGTATTATTTTTATTAATATATATATATAAAAAAGAAAGGAACTATTGTTTCCCCCCACCCCTTTATGTCAGTATTCTTTGAAGATACTGGATGGATTTTTTTAGGTGGCTACCGGATTTCCTTTGCTATAGGTTGTTATGTTTGACGTTCCTTTTTTTCCCACCCCATTCTGAAAAAAGAGGTGCTTTTTGAATAGTTTGACTTGGATGAAGAACTGGATTGAGTATTTTCTGTGGTTGGATATTGTTCTGTTTTGAAATATGATTGTCTTCCATGACTAGAAGGTTGTAATTGTGAAATCCAACCTATGTTGAAAACTATGTATGTTATTGTAATCTCGCATTTCAGAACTGTTTTTTAACTTTAAAATGTTAGAATTTTCTTAATTATATTGATCATGTGTTCCAACTGTCTATTTATAATAAAGAGCCTGGACTTGTCAGGTAGAAGGAATTTTTGAGTGTGGGGGAGTGTCTCTAGAGACTGATCTTTGTTTTGGGAGGCTGGATAGCTGATAGAAGTAGTATCAGTGCCTTTGCATTTCAGTCTCTGCATTGCAAATAAAAGATTTTTTGAATGGGCAGCACTGGGGGTGGGGGAAGCAAAGCAGATATAATGCCATTGAATAGAAATACACTTAGAGGGGAAAAAAAAGTAGCTGTCTGATGTGCCAAAACCAAAATGGCAGGAAGACTTTTAATGCCTTTTAGTTCTATTACCAAATAAATAGTGTATCATAGATGTAGTTTATAGTCAAGTTGCATGTGATAGTATGGCCCATTCTAATTCTTCTGAATGCTCGTAGCACAAAGATGGCATTTCTTAAGTTTCTTATGGAATAAATAAGTTAAAGTTTAAAAATTAGTAATATTCGTATGATAGAAGTAATGTAAAAAAAGCTTTATCTAGGGGAAAAATAAAAGATGATCAGATGTGTATTTCAAAGGCAGAAATAAATTCTGTGGTTGGTTGAGGGCTTTCAAAATGGAATAGGCTTCTGGGGGTAGGAGAAAAGCTAAACTTCAGTATGAATAAAAAGACTGAGTTGGTTCCCTCAACATTTGAATTACATCCTCTCCACTCATTCCCCCCTCGCCCATAATTGAGTCTTCAGACAGGCGTATATATTTACAACTGTCTACTGTCTATTTTGGTGTTCTTGGTATTTCTGAGCTCTTCTTTTTCTATCCATTTGACATTTTGAGACAGGTAGACACTAGCAGCTTCATATTGGAACTTTTCAGCACTCTTGAGAGGATTCTTAATGTATTTTCTCCAGGAGACAGTTGAAGAATCTTTGTAATCTTGTAGAACAAAGATTACAGTTAGAGTATCTTTAAACTTTTCTTTTGTTTTGCAAGTTTGTGTTTGAAAGGTCTCTTCAGTCTGAATATCAAGAAAGAGATGGCAGATTTTTTTTTTCTCCCTGTATTTGGATGAATATTCAAGATTGGGAAGTGGTAAGATGGTTTGGAAAAGTGATGTTTTCCTGTGTTTATTCAGTTTTCATAAGCAGTATTGTATATTTATTCTAAGCTGTTTAATGTTTTGTCCCAAGACTTCCTGATTCCTGTCTGTTGTGTTAAGATGATTAAACTTCCGCAAAAATTCATGTATCTCATGGTAATGGGGAAGAGAGAATTTCCCATCATAGGAAGACTTCGGCTTAGCTCAGTAAATCTATGACTTAGAGGAAAGATGTTTGTATTTCTGTTTGGAAACATATAATTTTATGACTCCTTTCCATAAATGGTCAATTTTGTGACTCCTTTCTCTTAAACTGTAGGCAGTCAAGAGAACTTGCAGCAGTTTAGACAAAACCTAACTCTGAGCACAAACTAGGCTTTGTAATTTTTGGATCTCTCCACTGATGCCTTTGGGATGTTTTAAGTAATTTTCTATAGTCTTGTAGAAGACTGCCTTTTAGTAGAAAAATAGAGAATACAATTTGGGTTACATCAACTTTGAGCTTCTCTGCTCTGAGGTCAGACTATGATTACTAATACAAATTACTAATACAAATTGTTAAACAGGAGTACTGTTTTGTTACCAAGGCCTTATGTAGCATTTGTTTTCAGATCATTAAGTGCCTAATAGAAAAGGCCAGAGTAACATTTTCCCACATGTAAATGAAAAGATTTTCCCAAAGTGGTGTAGAAGGTTAGTACAAAAACTCAGACCAGACTTACTGTAAGTAATAAGAATATCATGTGGTGATTCTGAAATCCTCCTTAATCTTCATTGTTTTGAGTCCTGGTTAGTTTCAGCTAATCTTCAAAGACGACTGTTAATTTCAGCCTATGGTCTTTCAGTAGTAATTTCAGGATACTTTTGGTAACTGGATGAATAGTGAGATGTAAGTCAAGATTTTTTTTCCTTTGAAAAAAATGCTTTAGTTCTTCACATAATTCTGAGATGACAAATGAATTGTTTTTGTTTCTCATGTGTTTGAAGTGCAGTTGAATTCCGTAATGAGTTTCATGGGTGTATTTCTTAAATGGTGAAAATGGGCTTAGTTGCTAAAGTAACAGATCGAAGATCAGTGAATAGATTTTGGTTTTTGAGGGCAGTGAGTTAGCACCCTGGACTAGCTCATCATGAATTAGGCAGCTCTAAGTACTGATGAATGGGTGGAGCGAGGGTACATGCAACTGAAGACAGAGGGGGGAGGGATGCCTGTGGCAGCAGTGACTTGAAAACAATTTAAAATGTTCCAGAGTGGCATCATCAGTTGTTTCATGAAAGTAATATCCAAAATAATCAGAATGAAATTTGCAATGGAAAATGCTAGAAATTTTGAAGTGGACTTGGTGTTGTCACAGCAGTTCACATTCCTTTTAACATGTAGATGATTTCTCAATAAATTAATAGGTGAAACAAGAATTTTAATATTCATTGATTACTGTTTTTTACCATCTGCAGCTTGCAGAAAATTAAAGCTCAATGCCTTACACTTATGTTGGCAAAAAAGTCACATCTCTTGTTTAACTTGGAGGATAAGGTGAGAGATTCTTTCTTTTTTTTTTTTTTTTTAAATTGAGAGTCTTCACTAAAGACCAGTTCTAATAGATACCTTCCTATCTTTTAACAGTGCTTTGATAACTTAACTGCTAAGTTAACACAGAATGTGTCTTGTATTAGAAACATAGATTTCCTTTTTAATTCAACAGTCAGTGTCATCTTTTAATCTCTTGTTTGACTGGTTGATGGAGCATTAGATAGTTTAGTCTTTCCTTTCCCCTTTTTTTCCCACGCAAATAAATCAGAAATGTTAATCTGTAATAGTCTAGAAGTGGTTTAACATGGAATCTGCTTGAGTTCAGACATCACAGAATATATCTTTAATATTTTGCTAGCTTTGTAACTCCTTTACATGGGAAGTCTATGGTGTAATCTCTTAGTGAGTCAGGAAAAACAGTGGTGTAAGGAAAATGCAGGGAATTCTCAGGGTAGCTAATTTAACAAAAGGGAAACAAACATACTCACTTTTTTGGTGAGGAGTTTTAAAAGTGTGTGGTGATCTTGGGATGCTCTTCTGTAGGACTGGATTAAATGGTCTCATTACTGCTGAAAGAAGATCTTCTCTCACCTGTGTTTCTGCCATGTGTGTTGGCTGTCGTGGTTGCTGAGTTTGTCTGGCTTGCTAGCTTGGCAGAAGGTTAGCCCAGCCCTTCTTTCCCCTTGCCCCCTGTTGGACAGCTTTCTGTTGAATTACTAAGTTGAATGGGCTCATGAACCATCCAGTTAGTGTCATAAACAGCGAGAGACAAAGCAGCAAGACCTTCTCCTTTTAGCATAAGCAGACCATTAGCTTGACTCACTTCTTTATGTAGTCATAGCTTCAGTTCAATTTAAATTCACCTATAGATCATGGGGGAATTTAACAAGAGTGGAATAAGTTAATAGATTTTAGTTGAGACCTGCTTTTGAATTGGTGAAAGAGTTCAGGTGATATCTAATTGACACTGAGTGATACCAGTGGCATTTACAGTGTAGTTTGGAGAAGCTAGAAGGAATGATAAAGTTACAATGCAGAGAAGAGAAGGAAAATAAATTACTAATCAAGGTATAAATTTGGGACAAGCATCTGTTTCTAAGTTATTTGCTTTGTAAACATTCTGCTCTAAAGAATTGGGGTAAAATGGATAATGGATTAGCAGATGCAGCCTACAGAAGCTTTTACAAAAGCTTTTAAAATATTTTTAAGTCATAAATTTTCTGCAGGACTTTTTTCTGCATACATAATTAACAAAAAAAAGCTTGGTGGATACAATGTTGCTGCTTTCTTGATACTAATTATGACAAAGGTTATTACCATAAGGAGAGTAATTACGCAGTGAATTATGTTTGCATTTAAATTAGCACTGACACTAGCTTGGTCCTGAGAACTGTGGTAAACAGTAAGTTCAAGATCTTTTTAATTAGCATTTCATTTTGTCACATTATGAAGTAACTGTATAGCTGTCAAGGATATAATCAACGATTGGGTCTTGGAGCTTCATTTGTTACTTTATACAAATAAATACTGAGCAAATACTGCTAGTGGTGTTTTTGCTTAATACAATGATATGGCAACTAAAGTCTGCACATGTCATGGATACATTAGTAGATTATCACAGGGTGTTAAAATTCTTTATTAGTGTTTGCTGTTCAAGTGCCATCCTTCATTTTGAGAAGCTCAGCACTTCAAAGTGTTATGAGATAGCAGCAGACTATTGGAGAGGTTCCATACGATCTTATTTCTAAGCTTAAATGTTGTCCTAGAATACTAGCAACTCTCTGGCGAGATATGTGACTGGTAGATCCAAAGTCTTTTGGCCTTCAACTTCTAAAAGGCTTCATGTGAATCAGCATTTAAGCAGAGGCGTATGCTATTTGGAGTCAAGTGAGATATGGCCATTGGTGCTCTTTTCCTTGGGTGATTAGTTTCTGAACTGACCCAGTGCTATTATACATAAAATTTGCTTTCACCAAGGCATTAGCATTTATTCCATCATTTTAGTGTATGCTTAGGATTCTGTATCTTTTTGTTCTTCTGATTTAATAAGTAATGACAAATGTATGAAATGATCAAGCAGACTTTTCCAGTGTTCAAGGAGTTTTTTTTAACAGGAAGAATCAAAGCTGATAATTTTGGCCAGTCAAATTCGGATTGGTCTGGTGTGTTTGTCAGTGCATTCTTGGTAACTCTGATGCCACCTCAAGGCTTTCAGCATCCAGGCTTTAAATTCATTGTAGTACGTCTTCCAGAGTATACAGAAATGCTCTAACTTGTAAATCTTTTGTAGCGATTGAATACAAAGTTTGAATGTTTGGTGTTCTTAAGTTTCAACTGTGTACTATACAAATGGGCTAAAGGAAAAAAGGTGGTTGGGGTGTTGGGGCTTTAGTCTGAATTTTTGTTGCCGTTACTCCTACATTCTACAGCACTGCAGTCAGGTTAAGGTATCGATATTTTTGTGAAATATTTTCTCTGGCTAGAGAGCAGGCAGTTGTCATTCACAAGGCTTGCAAGATAACCACATGGAATATACTACGAATACACAAAATTGCTCAGCTTTACTGTTGTGCTGGTAGCCTCAGTTGAACTAGATGCCCTACTTTCCTTTCTATTCTTTTAAATTAAAGAAGACATGGTGAAACATCTTGAAAGAGTAAGATGCTTTTCAGGTTGTGGACATGTGTTTCTTGAAGTGTTTTTTTAGAAGATATTTTTATTACTTGACTATTTTTAGTACTTGAAAATAGTTCTTGAACTTTATAGACTACTGTGGAGTTAGTAAGTTGGATGTTAAATGGAGCATTGTAGTCTTTATTACATTGCCTGAAGTAGATGGGGTTAGTGATAGGTCTCTCTCTCTTAAATATTTTACAACTTTTAAGATTGGGCAAACCCTGAGATTCAAGATGGTTGGTGCCAGTATTCATATTTCTGTTTCTTAGTTGGTCAGAAATGCAGAAGTGTTGTGTACCAAGGAGCATAGTTCTGTGTTATGGCTGGTGGTTGGCCATGGTGAAAGTCCGAAGCAGTGCTGAAATAGCACTCAAATACAAGGCAGGGTTTTTTGGGGCTTACGGGGCAGTTTAGCAGGTTGTTCTCATAATTTGGGTATTTATATTTCTTTGGTTAATGGGTGGTGTCTGTGCCAGGTTGAATATTGCCCTTTTTCTGTAAAGTCTTATGAAATAACACACAATAGCAAGGGGCTGAAACTATGTGACCTCCAAGGATAGAAATTACTCTGCAAGGAGAACTCATTAATGCAAATTAGTGTTTCTCTTTCCTTCTGGCATTTTTAGTGCACACAGAAAAGTTCTGTCTCTTCCTTTGATGTGGGGTCTCCTGGTAAAATGTTGAAACTAAAATACTGTTGAGTAGGAACAAATTTCTTTGAATATTAGAATGCAGGGCTGCTGCAGCTATTTCCCCAGAAGTGAAAAATCATCACGCTTTTCCAAAGGAGTCCATTCAAATGAAGACAGTAGACAGTAACTTCAAAGCTTTCAAAAAGTATTTCTTCTCTGGAGCAAATAGTGCCTGGTAGAAAACAAGTGGCTCATTAGTCTGCAGACTTCAACCTTTTGGGGGTGGGAAGGGACAGCTCTTTGCAGTGGCAAGTGAAATACTCTTTTTGCAAATTGGTTGTGGATGTTTGTGTTGAATGAGTGTTGGCACTTGTTGCTGTAGGAAAGCAGCGTTATTTCCCATAAAGGTATCTGTCAGAGTATAATACTCTCTGACCAGGTTCTTGTAGATAATCCATGTATAGAGGGTGTAATATTGATTATCAAATGTGTGTATTTGAAGATATTTCATGTTATGTGGGATTTCTGATTTAGCAGAATGATACATTTGTACTATGTTTTAAGTATATTTTGTAAGTTATGCTCAGCTAAATATAGAGTTGTAATACACAGTTCAATCACAATACCCATGTAATTCCCGTTATCAATCTCTATAATACGCTCACCGTTATGATGCTGGGCATCTCCAGTCACCAGAAAGGAATATCTGGGTTGAAACCAGCTCAAGCCTGTTGCTCTGTGGGAAATATTATTGGTTGTTCAGTGTGTATGTTGGGCTGAGCTGCATATACACACCCCCCCATGCTGGTCTGGTTAACTCAGACATTCACATTCTTTTGATGAAATTGGGGATAAACATTTATACCACCAGTTGATCCACTCAACTGATGCAATTGTTTATACAAAGCAAAGGCCACCCTCCAGTCCCCACTCTGTTGAGGCAGAGTTAGCCTCTTTGCAATAGTTGTGGGTAGTCACACCCCACATTATTTCCTGAGCTCCATGGGTGCATTGACCTTGCCCATCTCCTCTGAGCCTTCTGTTACAGGGGTTTATTGGTCAGTCACAGTATTTGAGGGTTTTTACTATCTAAATTTACAGGGTTTTGAGACTCATTAGAGAAATTGCTAGTTGAGAATAAAAGAAGTAATCAATCTTTGTGATTTAACCACATATGAGGTACAAACAGCTACATCAGTGCAGTCTGTATAGATGAAGCCTTCCTGAATACAATTTCCAATTTTCTGCACATCATTAAAAGCCAACAATAAGACATTAAATAATGGAATTTACTTAATCAAGGCAAGTTTGTAGCTTGTCTGCATTTATAGTTTGTGAACTTGGTTGCACTGATTTTTAGTTATTTTATTAAATTTGTATCCACCATGCTCAGCTACTTCCACCTGCTTCTTTTGTTAGCATAACTGGTGAATTTCTCTGGAGATACAATTCCTGTTAAGATTTGGCAGAATTTCATGGAGGAAGTTGTATCATAGTCACAACCATGTTGGGTATTGCTTGTTCTGGAATGGTCTGAGGGCTCTTCACGTGCTCTTCTCCACTTTGCCTCCAATTCTGGAATCCTGCATCGAGGGTTTGCTTCTGGGTGTGTAGTTGGTCTAGGACTTAACTGTAACTATTGAGCGTGCTTAATGCTTTTTTTGTGCTTGGATTTTCGGTGTGTCTTGTCATGACGTGGTCATTGTTCTGTGGCTGGGACCTGTATTGAGGGTCTAGGAGCACCTTGCCTTCTAGACAAACAGGGGAGGCAAAGATGGCAGAAACGTCTAGTGAAATACATATTTTTAAAGTCATTGCTAGAAAGTGAATCTGGAATCACAGTCATGGTGCTGAATGGTGACCTGTTTAAATGGAGAGTTTGAAGATGGACAATAAAATGATTAAAGATTTGGGTCTCAAACCTCTAGCTGCCATGTCCGAAGGAGTAGAAGACTTTGGACTGATCCTTCCTATCTGACGGAACTGACAGAAAAGAGGATTATTTCCATTCTGGGTAGTCTTTTCCTTAAAGATAACCTTTCACAGCCAAAAGTCTTTGCCTAGTGGGAACTGTTTCCAAAGTCCGTATGCAGACACACGGAGACTCAGGCCTCTATGCCCATTGACATCTAGTTGATCTCTAGCCCTGTGTACTTTCAGGATGCCAGACAGTGCAGAAGAGGTACACACTTGGTATTTTATTGTGTTATCATGTGCACTGATGTCTACAGTAGTTACTCTGTCATTACCTCTGTGCACGTGCCATTCTGGCTCAGAATCGTACAGAACTGGAGAAGAACATGCTTAGTAGGATCTGAGCTTTCTAAACCTTTTAGTATACATCACAAATAGTTTGATCATACAGAAAATTCAGGAAATGAGGAGCTTGTAAGCTCCAGTCTGTTTTGTATTCAGTGAAACATCTTTATTAAGTTGTTGAGCACTATCATTTTTTTTCAGTGCAGGGAAGGTAGATAAAAAATGAGAGATGATTCTGATGGTTGGTGAGGAAGTGCTGGGTCTTTCGGGATCCCAATAAGAAAGCCACAAACACTTGTGAGGCAGATCACTATTAATAACTCAAAAAAGGTGATAGCAAAGTATAAAATCATATGTCCTTTCAGATGCTGGGAACCCTGAGATGATAGGGCTTTGGATGGATCTTTGATCAGGGCATGGCACACTGTAGATCTCGTGCTTTGAGTTCACTAGTACTCTTACGGGGTTTTGATCACAGTACAGGTTTATCAGTCACTGATAGCAGTTGCGTCTGGTATGTGGGCTTTGAAGTGTCCCTTGGATAACACGCTGTAATATCCTTACCTCCTTCGTAAAGCTGCAATTCCTGAGCAGGTGCATGGAATATTTCATGTGGGAGACAACGTACTGTACATATACTTAAGATTAAATGCACATTGATTAATTATACATTGATTATGTGTACATTCATTAATTTTACTATTAATTAGACAGAGCATGATTCAGTAGCAATCGGACAGTATCCGCAATACAGAGGTGTATACCTGGATGTGGGTCACTAACTGCTTGTACAATAATAATCTTAAGGTTGATCACTACAAACAAGTCAGAAGGTCTTTGTAATACTTGAGTTGGCTTGAAACGGGTGCAGTTTTAGAGGGACTGCAGGGATAGATTCAAACTGACCGAATCTGGTGTTCAGATGGATGGGAAGATTCAGAAGAAAACGGGAAGCGTATGGAGACAGTGCTTCCAGTCATCTTTTTACATTTCCAGTTGTGCCACAGTGGTTCCCAAGAACTGGCTCTACTAACCTGCAGTTTGCCAGTGAGACTTCTTGTGTGATAGGGTAAACAGTTCTTTCTGAGAGTAGAGGGTGCATACCCAGATGCATTCTTATCTCTCAGGTTTCTAAAGGAACTTCCCAAAGAAACAATCAGCTTAAATTTCATTGTTTTTTAAACCTTTTTCCCCTTCTCCCCCCCCCCCCCCNCCCCCCCCCCCCCCCCCCCTTTTTACTGTTCTTGGTAATTTTGTTTTTACACCATCTTTGTATTTTGCAATTGTGGGTCAGTTGAGTAACTGCTTTACAGGACTTTATATTAGCTAATTAGCTAAAATGTTTTGGTCACAAGTTTGTCAAATAATAGATTTTGCTATGAGAATGTTCTAAATTTTTATACCGCTCTCAGTGAATGTAGATCCTGCCATTTGCATTCTTGGAGGAAGCAGAGCTAAAATTTCCCCTCAGAAAAATAATTGTAAAAGTATCTCAATGTCAGTGAGCCCTGCTGATTGATAGTGGGCTGTTCCTGCTAAGCTGGGAAACAGCATGGTAGAGGTAGGTTGTTGGTACTTGGTATCAGTCATGGTAGAAAGAGGGTAGGCAGAATTTTGTAGTGAATGAGGAAGAAGAAACAGTAACGCATTACCGTTAACTAGATTTTTCTTTAGAGAAAACAGAAGGGGACTCTGAATTTCTGGTAGTGTAAGCCTTCCAGGCTAATTTGTATTAATTTTGGTAAACATGCTTTGGTCACAGTTCCAGGTTCATGTGATTGATGCATGTTTCTTGGTCTAGAAATGGTGGTGTGTACATTGGAAGTGGTCCAAGAAAAGTCCTTCCTGAGGCAGCTATTTATTTTTGTTAGTTAGCATCCTGCTTCTTTGTTCCTTGGTAGAGTTAGCTGCAAGCAGGGAATGGGAAGCTGTAGTCACAGTTCCAGAAGCTTCAGCGGTCATGTACGTGCTGCCTATCTGATACAGCAGCATAGGCCAGTATCGTTTCTTAATGTGTTAAGGTATCGGCTGAAAGATGCTTGAAAATTAATTGCAACATAGGGTGGGAAGGCATCTTACTGTATGTGGGTTGACTGCTTTAATATAGAACACTGTGGTTTTGGGGATAGCTTCTGTTGGATATGCTAAAAGGTGTTGCAGAAGCTCCAGTGTGCAGATCTGGGCAGCAGTGCAAAGGACTGTAGGGCGCCAACGGTATTGAATAAGTAATCTTTCTCTTGCTTTGTGAAAGTAATACATAGTAAAGGCAAAATTATTTGCTTGAATATAGTTACTGTGTTCCAGCAGATAGCAAGCACTTTTTCCAACTATTCTTTTTTTACCTAAATCTGTTGGTGTAACCCACTTTATATTTTGGAAGGTAGTGATGAAGGGAACAGTGTTCAATTTCTCATTGGCTAAGCAATTGAATGTAATTGGTGGCAAAGTTAGATATTTGATACTGTTCTTTTCTGAACTACGAG
>RSEF01000002.1:49448260-49493233 GCA_003993805.1 Himantopus leucocephalus
AAGGTCCCTTCCAACCTTAACAATTCTATGATTCTATGATCAACTCCTGGCTCTGTTTCCCTGGCCCTTGCTGCTCCTTGACGCTAATAGTGGAACTGAAAGTCAACATCTTAATTAAAGCTAGGCTGATGACTCCTTAAATTGTTTCCTATGCCTTGTTCTAAGTGCCATGGAACTGGTTCCCCAGGCCACTTATGTTTGGAGAGGACGTTAATTGGCAGAAGTGGATCCATAGTTGTTCCCATGTGAATATCTCTGTACTGATCCTTCTCCCAAATGTGTTCATACATTGATTCCAGACTCTAGACTTTTGCAAATAATCAAATGCCAGAAAATCTCTGATATGACTGTTCATAGGAAAAGAAAAAAAAAATACTTGGAGTGAATATTACGTTGGGGTTTACATGCATTGTAACAATGAGACAAAAGGATTATTCTGAAATGTGCATTGAATTACTCAACTGAAGCATTCACGTGATTTTTTAGAAGCAACATCCTCAGCTCACAATTGTTTAATGCTCATCTGAATCAGGATGTTAGGGTAGGTATTTGTTACATTTTAGATGCTGAGCAAATGTGAATTCTGTGAAGTTTGGCATGGACAGTGCTCACTTGTTCTGATGTGTTGCTGATTATTCATTCTTCTCACAGAAGTGAATGGTTTGGGTGATTCTGGGCTCTTTCCAGTTAGCCGGGCTGTTAAATCAGTATTTTATCTTCCCAATATGTGGAAAGCCAAAAACTTTGGGAATTCCAGATTTTGTTTAGCAAAAACACAAAAACCACCAGCTGTGCACTGCTGATTTGTAGCAACCATTTTGAGTGAACTTCTGTCTAAACAATATGCAGAAATCCTGGAAGAGCAGGCAACGAAGGTTTATCAAAACTGGGTCTATTTACATAGATGGTAGGTGACAGCAGGTTAATTGACGGAGTTTGGGTTGTACTTCAAAATGAGTCTGGAAATGAATGGGGTGTTAGGTTTCTTAGGGGGGTGCAAATCTAGATTTTCATATAAATTGAACATGGGGTTTGTTCAAGGGAAGAAATACTGTGTGATTTCCATATAAAAGGCCACACCAGAGATAAGTAAGCCCTACAAAATCAAGACATATTTTGTGTCTTATTCTTGAAATCCTTATTTATAAAAAAGAAATGAAAGGCTCAAGTAAATTACTTTCAGTGTTTGGAAGGAAGCTTTTCTTCCTCTTGTCTTTCTTTGAAGGGTTGACATTTCTGTGTCTGGACCTGCAAATTGTAAATATATGTGCATGTATATACAAGAATACATACAATGTAGTAGTGTGGTAATGTACAGAGGTATTGTAAAGCTGTAGTATGGACTCATGATCCTTATTCTCTGTATTCTGATGGTGGTCATTGGTTAGCATGAAGTGATTTACAGTTGTCTGGCCTCTGTTATCTGTCCTGTCATCTCTGGGGATTTTTCATTCCAGAAACACATGTCAGTAACTACTGATTAACCTAACTTGAGGCATTCACTGTGCGTTATATTCGTGGTGGTTCATTTCTATCTTCTCTTTCTCAGGTTTGCTTAATGTACTGTGAGAACTGAAGTTGCTTTATATGAGTGGCCTTTTTTCAGCTGTGTGCTCCTAAGATGATGCAGCAGTGTACTTCTATTTGCATAAATTCTAGTCCTTTCCCATTTTAGGAAGAGAGATACTCAGGAAGTTGGTGAGGTGGGAAGAGGGGTATTTTACATCTTTTTCTGTGTCTTTCAGTGGTTTCACTAAACAATGGTATTGGTTGAAAACCCTCAAAAGCAGTAGTAAAAATTGCAGACATTCAAGTTGGTGGGGTTTTTAATAAAATTTCTAAAGTTTAAGTGTGATAACCACTTGAACGATATTTTTGAAAATGATCATGAAAAACAAGTCAAACTTCTTCTCTTAAATTGGGATAGAGAGTGCAATTTTGAGGAAAATGAAATTTAAAAAAAAAAAAAGTTTGGGTAGAGAAAAGATTCCTTTGAATAACACGGTGATGTCTTTCTCTAAGTACCCAGGTGAAAGGCTTGCCTCAGGAAATTCTTGTCATTGCCTCCACGTCATAGATGTACTCTGGCCCTATGCCTGGGGTAGGTGGCTTTCCACCTTGGACCATCTCTGCTGTTTTCATGCCCTTATGTGCCCGTGAAGTAGCTCTGATTTCAACTGCACTTTAAACAAGTTAGTTGTTCTATACAGCCCTGTTCACAAAGTGGTTTTAACTCTTTAAATATTCTGTAGTTGACTCTGTTGTGAGGTTGGTTTCTTAATGCTTTTTCCAGTGAAAGGTATTTAGTGCTGAATATTTGGGAAGGTAGTGCTTTGTTAGTAATTTCTTCCTTAGCAGAAAATAAGTTCCTTATATTCTCCATTGCACCTCTCTATGCATGTCCAGTGTGTTGGTCAGGGAATGGAGAGTTTAGTGTTCTTTCTCGGCTATTTCAATCATGATCTTTTCAGAAAAGTGAACTTCACTTTTGCGGGAGAAGTATATGAGATCATATGGTATTTTCCTGATAAGATCTGTGCTTCACCAAGAGCTATGTGTAAAGTACCTGACCAAAATCTCTTTGGGTTATCTTAATGATAGCACATCACCAGCCTCTTCATTTAATTCTGTGAATGAATTAATGAATAGACTTCCATTCTTAGGAGTTATGCTGCTATCAGGTAGGCTCTGCATACAGTACTTAACTGCCCAGCATTAAAGAGTGGATATAGAAGAGGCTTTTTAATGGAAAAGTGAAACTTCCACATGCAAATAAAAATTCCCAAATATCTCAATGGTGAACTACAGAGATTTGGAGTGATTTAGATGAACTGTTAATTACTTTTAATAAGTCAAGGAAGACAGCATTATTGGGATTCAGACAGGAATGGGAGGGATCAACGAACTCCTAATGTCTTTATAGTAAAAATAACTTAATTTAATTGGTGTAATAATTTATGATTTTTAGATGTTTTCATGAAGTATTTCTATGGATGTCTGTGATAGTTCCTATGCCATCTAACTATGACTCTAACCCTGAAGTGTCACTGGGCTTCATGTCAAATACACAAAGGAAGGAATTTTACAGTGTTTCACTATATTATTTTTTTAGGAGGGTTTTTTTTCTGAAAGCAGTGGAGTACTGCCACTGGATATTTTTAACCTTGTGGCCAGTTGCCAGTAATGATAAGTTATCAACAAAGAAAAGGCTGGGAGGTTTTAGCATTTGATAAGAGTGAGTAATGAGAGGACAGATAATAGCATTGGTGTGTCAGGACACAGATAGGGAATTGTAGCCAGGACCAAATCTTCGTATTCTCAGCTCCTCTTTATTTGAGACATCTTAATTACCCTCTTGTTTCCTGTGTGATGATTTAACTATATAGACCATGGTTTCCTGGATAAGTCTGTGCAGTGACTAGAACAACTCTGCCCTCAGTAGCTCCCATTGAGTTGATGACAATTGTCCCTGAAGAAATTCTGTAACACTAAGATTTTAAGTTTAATACTTGAAATTATTGAATTTGGATGGCCAGGAGTAGGAAGTGAGAGTTGGTGGCTGCAACAGCAGGCCTGGCACTGAAGCTACAGAGCTCCTCAGCAGTGATGCCCTGGGCTTTTCTGTGTGACACCTGAATTGGGGCAACAGCCTCTAGAGCAGCCAGTTCTGAAGGAAGCACCCTGGGAGAAGCCCTCCAGCAGGTTTTTTCCTAAGGAAGCCAATTGATATAAGCACCCTGAAATAAATCTATATTCTTCACAGGAATTTCTCTTGCCTGACCGAAGTGGAAGCCAACACTGCTGTTAGCACACTGCGTGAGAGACCACCTGTTTCTTTGGACCATTTCTGTCTTGGAGCCTGGCCAGTGATGTACTCCTAGGGATGCAGGGGCAATAGTGTACTGTGCACGTTATCTCACTTTAGGCTAATGTTGCTCACTTTTATAGATGCATTTTATTATAAAAAAGAATAGTGATAATGGCCAAAATGATTAATGAGTAAAGTCCTTTTCCTCTTAAATCACAATTTGCTGCTGTGCTGTATCTTGTCACCCACAGCTTCTTAAAAGAATCATGCATTTCGCACTAAGCTTGTCCTCAATGTTTTACCCCTTGACTTGTTTAATTAAGTCTGGCTGTATCTGCAGTACTGCCTCTACCTGTGCAATGTTTTTCACAAAGATTTTTTTGCTTCCTGCAACCTCTTATAACTAGCTTTCCTAAATGATATGATTTGTGTAGCTATGTTTTTTTTCTGAGGGTTTATGACTTAGTATTTTAAAAAGGCAGTTAGAGAGCTTGCTCATGTCTGAATTGGCTGAATCTGGTTCTGTTTCTGTTACTGAATTCTACTTAGCAATTTTGAAAATGCAGTTTCTGGCAGTGGTGAATGTAATGAATGTAAATACTTTGATACTTTCCCTTCAGGATTTTTCATATTTTAGTTGGAGCATATAGATATTAACATAAAATGTGGGATAACCACTATGGTTTTGTTGATGCGTGTTTCTAGCTTAGCATTTAACAGGGAGGTACACAAAGTTATGAAGGTGTGTATTTTAGTGTAGAGAAGAGCTATTGAAGACTTATTTTGAACTCAGCTATTTAGAGAAAAGCTTTCCTCCCCGCCCACACTTTAAGAATGCCACCATTTCCATTTTTACCTTCAAGTTAGCTTTTGTTAAGTTAGCTAACCAGTCAAGCTAGTTTTGTGTGAGTATGAAGGAATTCACACAAAGGAATTGTCATCTCGTTCTCCTAACACAGGAAAACAATAAAATTCAAACAACGAAGGGTTCAAAAAGACAGCCAGAACAGAAAAAAACCATGTTATATATTCTTATATTCATGGGCTTCTATTACTGTGCTCTTTGGCTAGTTCCCATGAACGTTAACATCAGAAGCTGCAGTTGTGGTATGGATGGATAACACAGGCTATATTCCAGCCTTATTGCAATCTCTTTTCAAAAGCGGTACTTGAGAGGATGAGGCTGTTATGGATATTCCTGTAAGGAAGATATGTGATGTTTATGATGAGGGAGGAAAAGACTGTAAGATTTTTCTATAAGTATCAATATGAAATAATTCATTTTATTTTTGAGCTAGAATAGCTAAGACTTAATGTTCTGGAGAAATATCTGCTGTATCTGTTCTATCCCTGGAATGCTATTAAGCTGTTATAGATAACTACAGTATGTTACATAGCCTTTAAATTTTACCCACTGGCTTTGTGTTGGTTTTTTTTTTTACTATCTTTTATATTCTTGAATGCTTTTACCTGTCATGGTTCAGAGCTTTGATTCAAATAAATATTTAGGAACCTAGATGCTTTGTTTTAAACTTCTTCAAACTCCATTGGCTGGAAATATATCTTGATAAACTTCTTGGGTTTTGTTCAGCAAGGACTATCTTGAGGAGACCTTTTTAATATTTCAATACTTTCATCCTGTGAAAAACAGGCATAATTAAGTATGTCACAATTTCTATGCGGGAGCAGTCACTGGACGTTTCATTTTGGAGCTGGGCTCTGGGTAGAGTGAGAGAATGATTGGACTATTAGGTGTAAAAGCCAGAGCAGAGCCCCAGTGTTGGTGGGGCTGTGAAAGTGTTGCCAGGGAAAGTGGGACTAGCAACACCTTTCAGTCCTGCCACCTTTGGTGTGGGAGCAGTCACTGGATGTTTTAAATTTTGGAGCTGGGCTCTGGCGAGAGTGAGATTAGTGTTAGTTCAGTGTTAAGTTTGGAGCCAAACTTTTGGTTTCACTGGTAAACACTGATTTATGCAATCTATATTCTTCATGGGAAATTTTAAAAGACATTATAAATGTTATGGGTTTTAGATAAAAAGCTTGGAGATTGTCACTGCTTCATTTCACTGCTTAAGATGTGAAAAGTATATTTTTTCAAGATCCCAATCTAAAATCTGTACCTTAACACCTTATGGAGTTCATACCTGTCTGTTGCTAAAGTGTCAGGGAGAAGCTTTTTAGATGCAAGGGCCTCAGGTGTGACCTCTTGCCTCCTACCCTGGGGGTCTGGCTGTAGGGGCTCAGGGCATGGCTGTGCCACCTTGAATCACACTCCTGTGAAAAGGTGTGTAAGAAATGGTCAAGGGCTCCTTTGTTTGCTCTGGAGGTGCAAGGTAAATTAGGCATAGGTTAGAGGAAGGCTTCAGCTATGCCTCAGCCGTGCACGTGCCTGGCCATGTACCTTGCTGATGAACCTGACTTTACTTTCCAGCTTGACCTCAACATGCCTTATTGCTATGGATTTGTCTGATGATCACTGGCTCGGCGGCTTAACCAGATTAATATCACCAACCTTGAGCTCCTGCTCTTGTTCAGGTGCCATGGGACTACATGCCTCTGTGCGAGGCCGCTGCCCCATGTGTCATCTTCGGTGTCATCTTGGGCTCCCGACTCCCCTTTGCTGGGGAGCAGCTCTCTCCTGCACCTCCCTGGCAACAGAGACAAGACTTTTCTTCCGGTCAGGCCAACGACTTGACTTTGCATGTAGAATAACCAAACCAAAATGAGGGTCACTGCACTAAACCATCTTTGAATGATGTGTTTGTAAAAATGTGTTTTACAGTTGACCACTGTTCTGTAGCTTGAATTTGTCTACTCACTTATTTTGAGGCCAAAAGTGAGGGGAAAAAAGCCTCAAGTCAATTTTGTATCTGGTGTAATAAAATATAATTGGCTTCAGTAGAACTACATTGATTACAAGGCAGCAGAGTTTAGACTAGTGTCTTGCCTCAACAGAAAAGTTAGTTTAATTCTGATACTGTTTATCTCAGTGAAAATAAAATGCTCTCAAACTTGTATTTGTTCTTTAAAAAACTAAGCTATGGGGGGATGAAATATGATTTATTTGTCTTCTCTAGAATATAACTCCTGACAACACACATAGTTAACAGCACAGCTGCAAATTCCAAGCATAAAAACTAATAATAAGTATACAGACTACTTTGTGTTTGTTCTTTCAGTGTTTCAGCTTATTTCTGCAGGTGAAAAACAGCTGGGAGAAAACTTGGTTAGAGTGAAGGGTCTATTGGGATCACATGCAAACACTTGGACAGGGACCCAGAGTTCTCATGGCCTTTTACAAAAGGCAGATTTGGGACTTACATTCTGTCCATCATCAAGCACTAGCCAAAATTGGGGAACATCTGTGTTTGTTTTTTCTTGCCAATCTTTAGTATAACTGAAGTACTTAAGGAGGAAAATCTTCTCAAACTGTGAGTCTAAGTTACTCTATACATCTAGAGAATTTTACCTTCCGTTCCCCATAAATCAATTTATAGTGACATGTCTTGCAGATGGTCTACCAGCAATCAAACATTTAGTGCAGCTGTCCATAAATCAGGCACTCAGGTTCCAGGATATAATGTCCAGTTTTGTTTGCTGGTTTGATTTACGGTTGTGTGATTTTATGGAAAAAGAGAGATCAGTGCCATTGCACTTAGACAAAATAGCTCTGCCATTTCAGGTTCAGGGCTATAGGCAGGTACACAATGGTGTTTCATTTGCCTGTCTTTTAGGGATTAGCACTGTGTATTTACCTTCTGAAATGATGAACATAACGCAGAGGAGAGACTCCTTTGCAAACTGAGATGTCAACAAAGATAATATGAACTGCAACACACGTGGAAAAGAAATAGTACTTGCCACATGAAGGGGGAAAAGGCAAAAAACGTTCTTAACTGGTGTTGCTTGTTATGGCACAGGCAGATGTTAAACGTACACAGTGAACAATTACAGCACAATTAGAATTATAAAGCTGCCCTCTCACCTCAATTAAAGGGAAACCTGGTGTGGGCAATATGACAAGGAGGGGAACCGTTCTCTCCTCTCCTTTCCTTTCATCTTGTGAAGTGCTTCTTTCTCTGCTTCCACGGACTGTTTAGTCAGGTCTTTCATTTGCCTTTAGCTGACATGTTCATTCTTTCTGTCTTTACTGCCAGAAAATCCATGTTGAAGGAGAAGAAAAAAGGTAGACTTTGAAAACTGGGAAGAAATCTCAATGGGGGTGGGGAGAGGAACAAATACTATCTCGATTGCTATTAACTGTTGCAGGTCTTCTGACTTCAGTGCGCTTCCTCAGGCATCTTACACAAGTCAATCTTTCTTCATCCTTCAGAGCAAAAGTGGCTTCCCAGCATCACTGAATGACTCACTGGAAGAATTAGTAAGGGCCTGGATGTTGACATCTGTGCTAGTTCCTCAAATCACTGTTCAGCTCCTTCCCAAAGGAGCTTTGAAGATGAGATCCACGTTTCTAATGAAGGTACAGAACAGCTGTTTCTCACCACTACCCACAGACGTATTTATCATCATATTCTGTTACATGTAGAAATGTCTTTCATTATTCTTAATGCTGAAATATGACCTAGTAGGTCATCTTGTCACTTCTTGTCCCCCTGTCCGTATCACCAGGCAGCATCTGGGTTGCTGACCTTGCGGGTGAATGGAGGATGATTTTTTTTAATACAGAGACAATGCTGAAACTAGTGTTAAAAATTGAATTAAGATGAAAGGTTCTTTAGAGTGCTTCCTCTGCTAAGTTAAATTGTCCAGTTGACTCCACACTTATGAACTGACTGGTGATTGACAGTAAAAGAGTAGTTTCAAATAGTGATTGAACTTATCTACCTCTTCATATGACACTTTGCTAATTGTTGGTTACTGGAACTCTCTCCCATCTGTAAGGACAATGGCTGATATCTATAAAGGAGTTAACACGTACCAGAGTATAAATATATATATATATGCAAGTGCACTTCTAGGTTCCATGAGTAACACTTCAAAAAAAAAAAAATTAAAATTCACCCGCTTAACCTTGGCGTGATCATGCTTGCATAAGAAACTAATGTAAATGTGTAACTGTAGGGTAGATGGGAGTACTTCTGAAAGATATACCAAGATGATCTCTGAACTGAATGTTTAAATTAAAGGCTCAAAGTCCAGACAGTATGACTGAGGCAGCAATCTTCTCAGCTTTCTATGTATCTTCAGTCCAACGTGATGAAATTTTGCAAGACCAGCTGATATCACGGATCTTAGATGTTTTCTTCCACCTCTTCTTGAAAGGTTCTCACAGATAAACTCTCTTTTCTTCCAGTTTCAGGGATATATGCTATTTAGCCCTTGTTGCAGGGGCTGGTTTTCTGTCTATATGGAGTTTCAGTGGTTTTGATTTTTCTTGACTGCTTTGTATCTAACCTGTTTGATAGAATGTGTTCCTTTGGTGTGCAACAGGAGTGAATAACTGGAAATCAAAGTCAATGAATGCCATACTCTGTGGTAAGCACAAACCAAAAGCACCTGTTATTTACATCTTAACATGTTCAGGCTTGTTGCTATGGGATACTGCTGGAAACTCATACATAGCTTTGGTTTAAACTGATTTAGGTGAGTGTGTTTATTAAAATGAACATTGCTCCGTCTTCCCACGTTTTACACGAAGACATCTACGTTAATTTGGTTTTCTTTTTAAGAATATCAGTTATTTTTACTGAAATCTCAATTTCCTTTTACACTGGAATATAATGATGTACCTAAATGTTGCATGTGACTAGTGTATAGATCAATTATCCTACTTCTCCTTTTACTAATTCATTAATTAAGGGGGTTTCGCAGATATTTGCTCCAACATAGGAAACTGGAAACATGGGCAAAAATTTCATCCAGGTAAATTGGAAACAGACATTCTTACAGGCTACAAATCTTCTTCTGACATTAAGACTTTGCATTAGATTGGTACTGAGCTGCACAAATTATTCCAAATCCTGTAGGTAGATAAGAGGTTGTGTAAGGTGTACTTTTACTTTAATAAATGTTTAGGACCCTTGTTTGGGCACCTGAGGATTTAGAGATATATTTTTTGTTTTTACTGGTTTGGGGACAACTGTGCATTCCTGGCACATGACTTAGTTTGAAATAATGAGGACCAGAGAACTCTGTTTATAGCCTCAGAGCAGTAAATGCTACTGTTCATCTAAGGATCTGCATTATGACACACAGTGGTGCAGTGGATGCTCCATCCACATCAAGCTTTCTTTAAAAGTTTATGAGCTTGTTCACTGGAATACTGTGTCCTTAGGGGAAGAAGCACAAATAAATATAGTTGCATAGTAAGCAGGTTTTGATTTTGCAAAAATTCTGTCCCAGTTTTACGTGAACAGAGGTGGAAAAATGGACTCTACATCCACAAGGATATAGATCCACATGTGAAGGTTTGTAAAGGTCATGAAAGATTTTGTGCCCACAGAACAAGCTGTTCTTGCTGAAATATTACTGTGTGTCTGGACTTGACTGACTGGTGAATAATTAAAAAAGAGAGGGAGTTTGTCTGCCGTGTTTATATGAGGGAAAAATCCTACTCAGACTTTGATTTGTATGATGATGACTCTTACGCAAGCATTCTACTTATTAACAAGATCCTGCAAGGTGTCCCTCCCCAAAGCTTGAGAGTGATCATGTAGTTCAAACTGAGCCTCTTGATTCAAAACAACAGCAGGATGGTTCCATTACTTATTTTCTAACAAGAGGCTTGTATTGCATTCAGGTGGTGATAAACCCCCTTCACAAGCTGACAGACAGCTATGGCTGAACTATTTGAGCAGTTTTAAGGTAGGAGTGCAAGTCTAGATCCTGATATGAAAATACAAACCTAAACATTTAGAGGATTTTCTGAAAAAAGCCAACCCTAATGTCTGAAGGGATTGTGGGGGCTAAAATACTTTACCCTTGAGATTTTGCACTGCAATTAATCAACAGCATGGATATATCTTCTCTGCTTTTGTGATGATGAGCATTGACAGGTAAGCCCTCTCTAGATAGAAGTAGTTCACTTCTGTACAATCAGTCTGTCACATTTTGAAGAGCACTAACTTAATTTTTTTAAAAAAATCTGGAAATAGAAATGTAGGTTAGAAGAAATAGAAATATAGGGTTGAAGGTAACTGCCTTTCCCCAGCAGTCAATCCTGAAAACATTTTTCTAATATTTAGTTCACCTCAACAAGGAAAGCTTGATTAGTTTTCTCCAGATTAGTTTTCTGATAGGGTTGTGGGAGGTAGAGATCACAATAAAGTGATTAATTGATCAATTCAGAATGGCCCACAAACTTAGGGTGAAAGTTAATGCTTCTGCAGCTCATTGTGGAGTATGTGGTTTGTAAGATCACTGGGGCACTCTGCCAGCGAAACAGTAAGGGTTAAGATCAGTGTTAGAGGGCTAAATAAAATAATTCCTTCCTGAATCCTGTAAGTGCCTAGAAGTAAAGCTGCAATTCCCATGAGTCAGCGTTACATACGGAATTGGAGTAGCATCATAGTTCCTCTGCCAGAGGAAAGCAGAGTTGCAGGTAGGTGTCAATTACTGAAAATAAGAGTAAAATATGTGATTTGTTTGTAAACCCTCAAAGCCTATGAAGAGAGGATGAGGTTTTGTGTTTGCATGGAGCTGTGTTAAATGTTTAATTTGCTGATGGTCAGGCAAAGATTAGAGTTGCACAAGACAAGGGTAAAGGACTGTTGTTTATTGTTGCACTGTGGGATTCAGCAGAGTTTAGGCAGGACTGGTATTTCCAGGGGGCAGTGATGTCTATCTCCATTATGGTGGTTGGTGCTCAAATTAATTCTGTCACGGAAAGAATTTGAGTTAGAAAGAAGGTGCTGGCAAAACAACCAGCTGACATGGCCCCTGTGTGAGTGGTATGGATGGAAATGCCACCTCTGACCCTAACTTTGCACAATGTTCTAGGATGTGGCAATGAACTTGTAGGCTCCTTCTTCGTCTAAGCTTTTCCATGGGACTGATAATGCTATGTGTGTAGAGAAAAGGGAGGCTCATCTTTGATATGATTCCAATGAAGCAACTGGGAATATCAGCTATAAATTTGGCTGTTTCAGTGTCCTGGAAACAATATGCTTTCAGCATACAAAGACAGTAATTTCACTTGCTCTTTTTATGATCTACTAATACTCAGTTATATGTGTGGTCATCTTGCACAGAAAATGTTCAATGAACATGGAAATACATCCAGATTGAATTCGATAGTTATTTTATTACACAACTGTCCAGACGTCTAAGAACAGCTGCTAGAAAAGCTCCAACTTCGTCAGGCATATTGCAGAAAACAAATGCTTCTGTCACAGAAATTTTACTTTAGTACACTAAAAAGAAATGTTTTATATGTGTATAGGTACGTATGGAGGAATATAGACGGAAGGTTGCAGGTGGCTGTGGGAATTTGATGCTAGATTATGGAGACAAATTAAGTTTTCACTCACTTTAAAATGCTAAGGGATCTGAGAATGTCAAGCAAAAGTACTTTGCCCCTTAAAATGATGCGATGCAGCTTATCCTCTGGCAGAAAAAGAACCAGTAAAGCACTTCTAAGTAGATCTGGGCTGCTGGTGGGGACTTTGGGAAAAACGTGTTTCATCACTACTCAGCACTTGTCTTCTTGACTTTAGTGAGTAATTAAGTTGCAGTGGCCCTTTTAGTGATCTGAGCTATGCATAAGAGATTCAAAGCCCAAAATCCAATAGCATGTGCTCTCCTGTTCCCTGACTAATCCTATAAGGTGCAGTGGGTTGAATGGATGATCTAATAAGAGAACATAACTGCAGTCAGCTCACTCTTCTACAGAAATTGATAATGAAAGCCCACTGAAATAAGGAGAAACTCATTTATGAAGGAATAATAAAATAAAATATCTAAAGTGGAAAGTTGCCTATTGGAGAATCAGATCTTGTGAGCAATTGTGTTAAATATAAAGTATATCCACTGTGCTGCGTGCACCTGTGATTGCTGAGTTTCTTGTGTCTGCTCTCTCTAGTAATTACGTTGACAGAAAGTGGCCCGGGAAGACAGCACATCATTCAGAAATTTTGGTTGCAGAATCATTTAGAAGTGGAAATAAACCTGAGAGACTTCCTCACTGGCCAAGGAAGTTTGTAAACCAAATTACTACCATGTACACACAAGTTAAAAATCTACATTTGTAGAAGGAAAGAAAAGGTAGATGTAGCCTTGCAGAAGCTGGTTATTAGGTCGGTTATTAAATTGTTTCTCTGTAGCTCTATTAAAGTGAAATGTTTTTACCCATCTGTGGGGAAAAATTACACATGGAAGATACTTTGCAAGCTATGGAACTGAGTGAATACATCTATGCCACTCTGGAAAAATTTGCAGCCCAAAATTGCTCTTTTTCATAAAACATTCAACAACCCTCCCCCTTTCTCTGCACTGAAAACATCCCTTCTCTTCCACCCCAGCACTTTCTCCTTGTTCCAGGACTCGCAATCCTCCATGCTTTCTCCAGCTCATCTTCTCTCATACTCCTCTTGGCCCCTCTGAACACCTAATGCTGTTGTGAGCTGGCACAGAAACTAAAAAGGGGAATTAAATACAAACTGCAGGCCATACTTCACTGCAGCTTCTTCACCTTCTGGTTTGGCAGCAGCATGCTGGTGCTCCCTAGCAGCTGGCAGTTTACCATACTGCAGTTCTGCAAGATAAAGCCAGGGGCCAAGGCTTATCAGCTGTTCTTAAGAAGTTAGGGGTTAATTTCCCTGGAAGGAAGTTCAGCTAGTGTTGTGGGACTGTCTGTACCAAACCATCTTAAGGCATTATGAACTTGGCAGCTTACTAGTAGCAAACTTAACTTGTGAAATTTTGTGTTGGTAGAGAAGACTGGAAATCTGGCAGGGAGGTTTGCATCCGCAGTCACACATTTCTCTGTGGTGCATTGCAACATGCATGCACCTGTCAACAAGCATGCAGCTGTCCACTCCTGTGTCCTCTGCGCATCTGGACCAAGTGCTCTTGCTCTTCCCAAGGAAAATCAAGTGGTAAGTAGCTTCCTTTTCTGAGCTGTGAGGAAACCTGGGCAAACAGCAGAGCCTTCTCTCATATAAAACATCTTGAGTGAGGAACAGTGACAGAGTGAAAACATCTCACCTAACTCTCACTTAAAATCATTTGACAAGCCTGTCTCAATTACAGTCACCTGCAACAGAGAAACAGACTCTAGTGAGTGCGGAGGCCTCACTGAAGTAATGCTCATTCCTCATTTTAGGTTTCAAGACCCTTTGGGCGAGGTCTCTCACCATTTTTCAACAGTGTCCAGCACACAGGAACTTTGATTTGAGTATAACAGTAAGGTCACTGACTGTTCATAGGCAGACTACTGACATTGGGCAGGCACATGATGGTTCATTTGCTGGACCAGAAGACAGTCCTACCTTGAGGCAAGACCTCTGCCCTAGGGCTCTGCTCTCCTACCAGCTGGATGAAAACCTGTAACTCTGAACACCAAGAAATTGAGAGGAAAGAGAGGAGTCCTGTGTGGCTGCTGGCCATAGTTAGTTGCCTTGTCATCTGTAGGACATGTTCTTATCCAAAATGGCTTCTGATGAGGCACAGTTTAGCACGACCATATTCTGTGTAATAGGCGTCAGTTATAGGACTCCAGTACCTTACGGTTTCATAGCTACAGTGGTATCTTGGATCAGTAATAAGTTTATAATGTTTTGACTCCTGATAGTATGCATATTCAGATTCTTGAATATCCTGATGTCTTATTTTGCTGTTCCTTGCCTAAAAATCCACTGTTCAGAAGCAGATCAGTATGCCAGGAAACAGTGATGTTGGTGTTTTAGGAGGTAACTACGGATGCTTCTTATGGGATGTTTCTTCTGAGCCTTCAGTTCTTCCTTGCCACCAATGTGGAGCAATTTCTCACCTGGCTTCTGGTTTTGCTATTGTTTTTGGATACAATGGGCTCAACTCATTTATACTCTAGCTCCAGGGAAGTCAGTGGAGGTTCAGTTGGGATTAATTAGGAACAGTATTTAAACTTCAGCAGTCTGAATCAGGGTACTTTGCTATGGGTCATGTTGCTCCTGAGGCTCGTTCTTTGTCTGCCAGAACAGTCTTTTAGTCAGTTTTTATCTGATCCTTAAGGATGGGATTGGAGGGAAGCAGGCTGGTTTGTGGTGCACATGCTCAGTCCTGCAGGAGCTGATCAGGTCACAAGCACCTACTTGCTTTCTATAGGTCATCATATACCTTATCATTATCACAGTTTACGCTGGATTTGAACCAAAACTATTTCACTGAAGGGCTATTATGTCATGGCTAGATTCTGCTCTTTCATTTTACTGAAGGAACTGAGAGATCTTTGGCCTGTGCCAGCTATTGTTCCCACAGACATTACCATCCATCTTGTAGTGATGTCCTTCTGGGATTTTGTTTCACTTTACTAGAAGTCTTTCCAATGTTATGGTTTTTTAATTGCAGAACAATTAAATTTGTGTGTGCAAAGGGCAATGATAAGTTTAGCTATCTATTGCATCTGATCTTAAACAGCAAAGGCAGGGCAGCTATGAACACATTCAGCACAGCATTGGTTGCTGATACCAAGACCAGTGGGTAGAGAGAACATAATCCTGTTCTACTTTTGCGTGTCCCTGCAAGGGATGGGCACACTCTAGTTCTTAATAAATGTGTTTTCCTTCTTAGTTTATATTAAGATCTATAACATGAATCACAACACAGTCCTGGTGCCTGTATTATACTCCTACTGTATACACCTACAGCTATCTCACAACAAACCAGCTCACAAATTACAGCTTCTCTCTGCTACTTTGTGACACTGATACTGGTATTAGAATGCTAATTTATTAGCAGACTGTTCTCTCTAATCCAATAACAGCAACAACACCAATAAGTGAACTGCCTGAGGTCTGATTGGAAGCAGTCAAATCTGCCGCTGATTTCAGGGAGATCAGAAATAGGTTTAAGGTCAATAAGACATTGATTTCCTTGACAAAATCAACAG
The DNA here is from genome assembly GCA_003993805.1 of Himantopus leucocephalus. Taxonomy (NCBI): domain Eukaryota; kingdom Metazoa; phylum Chordata; class Aves; order Charadriiformes; family Recurvirostridae; genus Himantopus; species Himantopus leucocephalus. Next base: position 49,464,115 of record RSEF01000002.1, read on the forward strand.
GAAAGATTTTCTTTCAATTAAACAATGGAGTTTATGACAGGGATTGTTAAATTATGCTATTTTCTTGTGTATCTATTGTCACTTCTCTTGATGTTTCCCCAAAGACATCCCATTTGGGGGGGAAACATGTACAGTCCAGCATCACTGTCTTCCTGTGTGGTAAGGGAAAACAGACATATTGTATCATCAAAAATAGCATTGCCTGACAGCTTCTAAAAATATACATCACATATTGCTAGCTATTTTAAAGCTAAAGCTAAAGCTGGCTAAAGCAAGAAAACATTGCCAACATATCTCAATTATGATGTATTGACACTTTAACATTTTCCATCAAAGAACCATTTCCTCATTAGCAGAAACTTATAATGAAGTTGCTAAGCATTTTTTAGCCATTTTGAACAATAGAATGGAAAGAGACATTATACATTATAGATCCCCTGAGGATACAGGTTTGGGAAATGCCCACAAAGAAATTAAGTGAATCAAAACACTAGGTACTCACTCCATCCCCTAGAGAATATTGGCCAGTTATATAAGCTCAAAACTTCCATTAATGACCCATGATCAGATCATAACACTGAGCAAAAAAATCAATGCTGAAGGGAAAGGAAAACCATACAAATCATGGGATACAATTCTGTACCCCAGCATCATCCTGAAGTGCTCTCCTCTACTCCAGGGGAGTTATTTAGCATTTGTACTGAAATAAATTGTGAGAACTGTGGCAGCTCCTGAGAGTAGATTTTGCTCTTCTCAAACTTGCCTGGATTTTGGAGATTGTAGGAAGTGCAGCCTCCATAGACATTCCAGCTGGCAGGATGGGGGTAGGGAATTGAGTTTTGCTGTACCTTACTTTATTCACTCTTCAGAATAGCTGACCAAGCTGTGAAGTATCAAAATGTGCTGCACCTTTCCATCATCCCTGGTAATATTCTTTCCATCTCAGCTGTTATCTGACAGTACAGGAATGTCTGCAGTTCTCTGTACTGTTATGAGGGGTAACACCTCAATTACTACCTTTTGCTCAACAAGAAGACCCAAAGTGCACTTTAGTCCTTGAATAGCATCAATTTAAGCACTTTTGTGCAAGTCAAAATGCTTTCTTTTGAAAACTCTTCCTCTTAAATTTATTGCATTCGTTTTCTGCACATCCTTACTTTGCAAATGGTCATTGTAATTTTTGCTCTAAGACGTTGGTGACAAGAAGTTACCTGCAGTTTGATATACCTTACAGGGAAGGGGTGCATCCTTCTGGGCTCTGAATGCAGTTTGACCGTCCGTTCCAGGGATGCTTAGAATATCCTTCAGTGAGGATGTGACAGCAGGGGTCTTCTGAGGGTGTCCATCTGATCTTCATTGCTCAGAAGACTGAAACACATTATTAGAATGTGTCATGGAGCAAGAAATTCAGAGCTTTCATTCTTTTGAGCTTTTAATCTCCCTTAATGCAATCCTAAAACAATACTTGATTTGAGATTAGCAGTTTATCTGGATATTCCTTAGCTCTTCTTCCATTAAAAAAAATATCTTGCTGATACCATCTTTACCAGCAGACAGACAACATATGCAGAGTGATCTCTCGTCATCTTATAATTGCATAGTGTGTCAGGGCTCATAACAACAAACATCTCTTTTGTAGACACTGTAGTCACCAAAACCCAGGTAGGTCCTGGGTTATGAATTGAGAAAGTCTTATATTATTGACGAAGCTTTTGACTTGCTGTGAGATCTTGAATAAAAGACAGTCCTTCTACATTTTCTCTGATTACCTTCCCAGCCACTTCTTCTCTGTGTGTCCCTGAAACCTTTGGAACACAGATTGTCCCTTAAAGTAAAAACAAATAAGCAAATCTTTGTATGTAACAGCTTTGCCATTGCAAGTAATGACAAGAGGTTGTTGCTTGTTTTCTCAGTTTTGGAATCACTAAGTCTATGGAACTGAAATAAATAGAATTTACTCTGTGTACATCACAAAGTATAGGAAAGCTGTAAGAGTTACTTAGGTCCATCCTGGAATGGTAATAAGGACACAGGATACACCTGTGTTGCTGTCACGCCAGTGATTATTGTCCGAGGTTCTTGATCTGGCTGATGTCAGATGAATTAAAACTAACGTACTAAATAACAAGTAATCCGTTCTTCTTAGAGAATGGCTAAGAAAAGCAACTCACTGTTTCAAAAAATGAGGTTCTAGAGTAACTGAAACTTTGCATTGTTGTACTATTAAGGAAAGCATTGTCAGTTTGAGAAAGAATTTTCTCTGTGCTTCTTTGTCCCCCTCTCTGTCTCTTGAAAGAGAACTTTTCCCTGGGAGCCTCAGAATCTGCTCTTGTTTCCTGTTGTTATTATTCAGAGAGCATCCAGCGGAGTTTTACTGTCAGCATGTAAAGGTTTAATAGTGAACTGCAAAACAGCATAATCTGGTCATGCTCTACTACTGGTTCATGTCTCTTGGTGTGTTCTCTGAACAGCCTCAAAAAGTGTTGGGTTTGTGCCAAAGAGGTGATCTGAAAGGTGTTGCACGCACTGACAGTATCCTAAGTTTACTTTCTGTTTGCAGGACCATGTGATGAATTTAAAAGAGGCTTAAAACTTACTCAGCGGAACTGCCATAAACTCTTCCTGTATAGTTGTGTATGTTTGTAGTTTATATGTCTCTGTGGGAACCCTCCAGACAGAACAGAAGTAATAGTATCTTAGAATACCTATTTCCCTTTAGAAGGAGAGACATAATGGTTTGGAAAAATGTTGTATTTACTCTGCAGTGTACTATACACAAAGGTAATTATCCTGAGGCAGCTATCCCTCTGCCGTTCAGTTTCACCAGTTAGGCATTCCCTGGTAGAATAATAATGTGCAATGAGATGATACCCACTTTAATCAGGACAGATCTATGGGGTCGACACTAGCAGCATGTAAGTTCAGCCAGGAAGAACTAGCGGGTCATCCTCTGATGTCATGTGAGGAGATGGGAGGCATGTATCTTCTTCACCAGAAATTTCTCTATGAGCTGTATGCTGAGTAGACTTATAGCATCTTTAGGGTTAAAATAAAGTCATGAGGGTTTCCTATTTTGATTTCTGTAGCACTGAGAATAGGAAATGTTTTCTACACTTAGGCCTGTGTTTTACAAATAGGTAAATACCTTTGGTTAGTTGTCAAACAAATATAAAAATAAGGATATTTCAATGTCACCTTGGGATCTATATTCTGCCCCCCATCTGCAGAGTGCATGTTTAAAATGTCTATATGAGGGAGAGGTAGACACCTGTCCATTTTGACAACTAACTATAGAACACGGGGCAGAGCCTTGGCTCTGTTCTTTATACTCAGCTGTGTTTTTTCTTACATTAGCACTTGGCTAAGCCTTTGTTTCTTGAGGAACTTTTTTCCAGATTCCTTGCTAGAACCTAATTATCCTTTTCACTTGCAGATGAGGTGGCTATCTACATGGGGCAGGAAAAAGACAATAAATGCACTATTATCTGAGGAACTGGCAGACTGTGGAGACACAAGTGTGGATGCATTTTGGGCTCCTGAAAGATAATTGTGGCTTGGGTGACTTCTCAATGGCAAGTTGTTTTGGTTTTCTTCCTTTTGTTATCCTTGTTCAAGGAGTTGTGGGGCTCAAAGTGTTAATGTTAAAGTGCTTTAGAAATGGAAAGAGCTGTCTAAGTGCTGCTGCTGTTATTGTTATAGTGGCAACTCCAGACTGAAGGGAGCAAACTCTTGCTGTGCTGTAGCTGGTAAATAAAATAAAATGCAGACTTGTCACCTTTCCGAGTGCTGGAGTTAAGGGTTAGTCATCCTCTGCCCTCAAGTTTCCACAGCAATTTTTTGTTGTCATGCTTCAAAAGTGAAGGACTTCATGAGGCAGAATACTTCAATAGGCTACCAAAAATAGAAGTGTGCAGGTGGCAGTGTATTTGGGTTATGAGCTATTTGTGGATAATGAATTAGTCTTTCCCTTAATAATAAATTTGTGCAGCATCCAGGAGAGAGAGGAAAAAAAAAAAAGAAAGAAAGAGTGTGGATACTTTCTAATTATTTTGCCATTCTCCAAAAAATGCTTTTGGCAAGATATCAACAGGAATTAATAAACATTAATAAAACTTGAAAGCAACAGCGAAAAGTGTTTGATTCAGAGGTGGTAAGTACTTGCCTGCTGCCATCCTAAGTGATGTGAGCTCTCCAAGCATGGGGAGGGGGGCGGCTGTACAGAGAGGAGATCCCACTTCGATGGAAAGCTGTGGGGGGTGGCTCCGGCAAGGAGATGAAAGACTCACCTTTCGCAATATGCTGTGTAATGCTGACAGAAAATGACTTCTTTTAGCAGAGCAGCAGGCACGGGGCTGGAAAGAAGCTCAAAAAGCACATCTGGGAATGTGACTGATGGGTGGCACAGTGGAGATGAAAGACCCTGCAACTCTACTCTTTTGGGAAGAGTCACAGAAAAGAAAGCAGAAGATGGATGGCCTGGGGAGGAGAGCTCCAGTCACGTAGGAACTTACTGCCCTCTGGTTTCATGCAGTCATGAGCAGAGCCTAGGATCTCCCATGTAAACAACTCGTATTGTTTGCTGGTCAAACTCTGCAGTGCTGAAAGTCCTTGGCACCAGGGCTGGGGGTGGTTGGTCAAGGTGGAGACTAGATTTCAGAAATGTAGCTGTTGTGGCGGATGTGTTCTTCCCCTCTCACGGACAGAGGATGTGGTGTTCCAGCCGATGGGCAAACCCTTGGAGGAATCACGACAGACTAGTGATCTGCGCTGTGGAACAGACATAAACCAATGTTTGAATATTTGCAATTGTACAAACACTGAATTGTCATTCATCTGATTCTGTGCAACTTGACAGGACTCTTACGGAGACCTCCATGTGGCAAGTCCTGTTGCCCTTGCAGCTACGAAGTGTGGACTTCATGGGGCTGGAAGGAAGGTCCACTGGATGCAGTCAAGAATAAAAACTGGACCAAACTGCAGCAGGAGAAGAGATGATGGCTGCAGTAGCTTTGTGCTGCTGTTATCCTTTTCAACTGGTCCCTTTCATTTCATCTTGGTGATTTGTATTTGTTTCTGTCTGTAGCTGAGACACATACTTCACTTACTAGCTCCTCTCTGGGAGGAGAATCTCTTGTTTTCCACAATCAGAAATGGGATTTTTTTGCTTAGCTCATCAGTATCTGTGAGTGTTACAAACTATTCCAATGAGTCTGGCATGTACAGATTTTATAGTGGATACTGTCAGGGTGCTACAAGGGCCAGCCTGCTCCCCAAGGGATGAGGACCCAAGGGGACTTCCCAGGACAGCAGAGCAGAACCTTACCAGCCAGGGCCCATCTCACCATCCCAGCCAGGAGAAGAGCAGCCAGGACAGCCTCAGCCCTGGGCATCAGGCACCTTCCTAGCCACAGGGATGGAATGGGATGTGGGTCCAGCTCAGCGGGGCCCATGGCTGGGCAGGATATGGCTGGGGGGTGGGGCTGGAGACCAGTCCTGCTGTGTCGTTGCTGGGGCAGGTACTGACAGTCCCAGGGGTGCTGGGCAGCAGGCAGGCTGAGGAGAGCCCCAGGGGATTGGCAGGGACAGTCAGGGCTGGTGGTGCCCTCAGGGCCTGGCAGTTACTGTGGATGGCCTCCAAGGAGCTGGAAAGACTTCAGCAGCTGATTTGGATGTGGCTAGAGTACGGCATACAAGAAATAACAGGCTCTTTCTTCGCTAATGATGACCCTTGAGGGGAGTCTATGGATAACAGATTATGTGGGCTTCCTTCCAGTAAGCAAGTGCAAATCTTTTGACAGGAGATGCTGCATCCACTGATTCATCACTCATGAATTTATTGTGGGAAATAAACGCTGTGGCTAGCTAGGACTCAGTAAATAGGATCAATAGTGTGCAGCCTACTGTATGCTGTAAGCTACGTTTCAGTGGGAAGCCTTCCTGGGGAACACCTTTTTCTGGAGTTAAGCCAATTTGCTGCTCAGGCACAGGAAGGTAATTATTCTCCTAATCAACTTCAGCAGTACAGCAGAAGTGTAATGAAAGATTGTCAATAAAATGATAAAAAGTGTCATTAAAGATAATGTTGATAGTCCTGAATATTGTTTGGAAAGGAAAATAAACCCAAATCTAAAGTCAGTGAGACAGAGCTGGAAAAGAAGAGTCAGTTGATGCGGGGGTGAGGAAAGAGACAGAAGAGAAAAAAATGGAAGCCCAGATGAAGCACCTGAGTAAGATTCATGAAAAGAGGCAGGACACACACAGAGAAGATAAAACAGGAGCCTAGAAAGGATAAACCATCAAGTTTCTGATTTTTCCATAGGCTTCCTGCATGGAACATCAGAAGTGCTCTGAGACATGGATGCGCACATACCCCCTTTCCCTTTGGTCATGAATTAGAACCTCAGCTAACATTTCTGATTTAAGCAAGGTGCTATATAAAAATGTTTTTAGCAGATGTTTGAATGTCTTCTTCACAGTCACAGTTCAGGTGCATCAGGGTAGACTCTTGGAAATATTTTGTTAACTTGCAAAAAAAGAAAAAAAAAGTTGTGGAAAAGGGGCACACCAGGAGATAACCCTTTCTCATTAAAACTTAGGTATAAATCACAGTGCCCTTGAAGTTTTTCTCATTACCTTCAGCCTCCATCTTCAGCAACTATGTAGAAAAATATCAGCTCAGCAGTGTTAGCCACAGTACAAAGAAAAGCCTTCCTGTAGGAAATCTAGGGATTCCTCAGTCCTTTTATTTATGACGGAAAATGACTGAAACATTGAAACATCACAGACACCGTTTTTGAAAGCCCTGCTACAGGCTGAAAAAACACATGCACACACACCAGCCTAAAGAAATGCGGATGACAATCTTTCTTTCCTCTTTCTTTTTTTTTTAAAATAGTTGTGTATGAACTAAAGACAGGTAGGATAAAAGTCAGCACTTTGGGGAAAACCTTAAGCAGCAGCATGTAAGAACTTTCATGCTGAATCAGACCAATGCTTCATCTTGTTCTAACACTTCATCTTCATGAATGGTGACATTGCTTCAGTGGGCAGGTGATTAATGTCGAATAAGCCATGCATAGGCAAAATTTTGTCCTAATCTTGTCAGATAGGAGTTGGCATTTGCTGTGCTGCATGAAAAGCTGCACTCCTTCTAAACAATTAGATTTTCAAATAGTCATAGTTTCTGAAAAGTGCAGTTACAAATGTAGTGGGTGGGGTTTTTTTAAGCCTTTGTCTTGTCGCAGGATTTGTTGTGACTGATCCCTGTTAAATTCTGAAGAACACTCTTGTAATCTGACAGAGCAAGAATCCCCCTGTAAGGGTCACCTTATTCTGGTTTCATTCAGCATAATTTTATTTTCTGCTTGAATTTCCATCACTCACCTGTTTAAAACACTTCTGTTGCTAGGAGAGCAGAAACAACCGGAGAGAAAATGGTCAGCATACTGCTTCCCGTGTTACTATTAAAATAATTGCAAAGAACACATTTCATGCATACTTTGGGGTACAATGCTTTTAGTGTATATTTTCATCATGGTTGAAGGCCTCTTCCACCCTTGCCATTGTGGTAGATCTGCAAGTCATTCTCTTTGCACTAGCCACAACAGCTGGCAGAGTGGCTGAGGCATCTCTGTTTACACCAAATCATAGAATGGTTAGAGTTGGAGGGGACCTTAAAGATCATCTAGTTCCTCTACCATGGCCAGGGACACATGCCAGTGCACATTGCTGGCTCATGTTGAGCTCCTTATCAACCAACACCCCCAAGTCCTTCTCCTCAGGGCTGCTCTCAATCCATTCTCCGCCCAGCCTGTATTTTTGCTTGGGATTGCCCTGACTCATGTGCAGGACCTTGCTCTTGGCCTTGTTGAATTTCATGAGGTTTGCATGGGCCTACCTCTCAAGCCTGTTCAGGTGCCTCTGGATGGCGTTCCTTCCCTCCAGCATGTCGACTGCATGACATCTGTCTTCTCCTCACCCTGTCTTTGCTATAGCTCTCCCTAACCAAATGTGGAAAATACATTCTGTATGCATGCATTCTGGGGGCAATTCTGTGCCTTGCTTCTGAAAATCTGGGTCTCGACCCAAACAAGATTGCTCACAATGTCTGAAATGTTCACTGGGATAGCTATACACTTCTAACTGTAAAACTTATCCTTTTCTTGAATAAGAAGCAGCTGCTTTATGGTAAGTACTTCCCTATGCTCAAAACCTGTAGGTGAGTTATGACCATTTGGTTGTTCATGGGAGTTTAGCACACCAGGTGCTGAACTGGGAAGGGGTGATTAGAAGCTATGGATTTTCTGTTGGCTCTGACACTGGTTTGTTAACAAATCCTTTCAATAAATCACTTATTTCATCTGTGCCACTGTTTGCCATCTCATGTCCACCTTCTCTATTCATCTGCGCCACTGTTTGCTGTCTCATGTCCACCTTCTCTATTCATCTGCTTTGGGATGGGGACTGGCTGCTTATTTTATTCCTGGAAAGCCCCAACACAGGGGGCTTAAATTTCAGTTGTGATTCCTGGCTGCTACTTGTATACTAGTATTCAACAGTTAATCTCAGCAATTTATGCTTTGCATGAGTAGAGCTGCTGTCTAGGCCAGTTTCTGCAACAATAAAAATTGAACTTCAAGTTTAGCAGAACTAAATCTGATGTTTTAAGAGAGGAGAGAAAATCCCTTTTTCATCAGTCTTGAATTTCTCTTATAATTCCTGTTAATGCATTTACCTATGAGCTCCTGAAGCTGTCCAGTCAGCTACTCCTTCACTGGAAATCTGCCTTCTCTTACCTGTTCCAGGTCACCAGCTGTCCCTTTAAAGCGTGAGGAGTGAAGAGCAGAAGTAGCCATGTGTAATAATAACATTGCAGGTGAACACACTGATACCGTTGCAAAATACAGAAATGAAAACCAGGCTGTGGCTGCTTCTGGGTCAACTACTGAAAGAAGCAGGAAGACAGATGTCATTGTGACTAGTCTGTGAATGCTCACAGCCAGACATTGGTGAATTTAGTTCTAATTCTTTAATTGGTTTGCAAGGGTTGTTGATAAAATTATGTTCTTCTCCACACATCCCCAGCTGCTTTGCAGGGAATCTCAAAGGCTTTCTAGCTTTGCCCATGAAAGGGAGAAAATACACCAGGATGTTCTTCCTTGCCTATAGTAGTGAAGCCAACTCTTCTGTCCCGAGTACCACCTTCACAGCCTCTCTTTGCTTGCCCTGGACATCACAACTGGCTTTCCACAGCAAAGGGTAAGAAGGTGGAAGCAATGGTTTCCATAATCATTATTGCTAAAAAGAAGACATTACTTAATCTCATGACTACAAGAGAATTGCACTAGAGGTAATTTTGGCCCAGAAGAGCTGCTTCTGAGGTTTAAAATAAAAAATACTAAGAGAATGTAGGAACAAGTCAGACAAGTTAACATTTTTCTGCAGTGAAATAATAAAGAATCTCATCAATAAAATTGGAATTCATCAGCTACATTAGCATGTTCCCTTTCTCTATTGAACACTATGCAGAGCAATTAGGAGTCTTAGTTTTGCATCAGAAGATACTGAACTTAGGCTTTTCCTCTGTTTTGTGCTTAGAGGATATGTGTAAGAGGAGTTTTCTGTTGTGATGGTGAAAAACTGATTTTACCTTCATAAAATGCTACCTTATTATAGAGAACATGTGTAACAGTGTCTTTAAATGGTGAAGATAACAAGATGTTTAAGGGCCCTGAATGTAGTTTTATTGATAAATTCCCATTTGGTACTCTACCTCCTTATTCACATGCTCATAAAAACAATAAAAATCATGATCTCTAGGATACAGGGAATATGGGATATTAAACATATTCTATGATATCAGGGCTGTAAATGTTGCCAGGAACCATGGTACCTTGTAAAGAAACACCTGTGACCCTGATGGTACGGACTTTTTTTTACTGAAACACTGAGATAGTCTCCTGCTGTGGGTGAAACTTCAGCACAAAAGGAGCTGGGTGTTTTTAAGCAAATCATTATTTCTAACAAAAGATGCTTTTTCTCTCTCTCAGCCAATTGTGAGACAAAGCGGTAGACACTTACTGTTAAACAAGCTTTAGAGTTTTCTTCCATTCCAAGGAAAATAGCATGAGGCTGGCATAATCAACTACTATTTGACAGAGTGATAGAAATGCACGTTCTATGCAGTAGCTAAAAATCTGCCAAGAAGCAGCCAGAATGGCAAATGACCGAGCACATTTCAGGAACAGCATGGCCAAAGTGTTGCATGGAGTGTAATCTTTGCCCTTTCTTAACTCATGGATGAACAAAATGCAGTTAAACCGAATCTTTACTTTTAGGTGAAATGTCATGTTTCATTCAGAAAAAGAGCTATGATGGACCAACTATTCTCAGCTTGTTTTAGGCTGTGACCTTTTCTCATTTTCTGCTTTGTTCTAGTGGGGGTGGAGGCGGCACAGAAAAAATATTATGGGCTGCCAAAACACAGAAGAGGCTGGTAAGAGAAACGTGAGACTTGACTGTAAGACTCTTGATTCAAAGTGTTGTTATATTAGGATATTCTTCCCAAACCATCACCAAAGTTCCGCCATCGCTATAAGGAAAACTTTCTTCAATAACTCAATGACATTTTAAAACAGTATCTCTCTGTTTAGGTGCTGTGATCTGTCTTCAGTTTTCACTTTTCCATGATCTTCATATGGCTAGTTTATATTTTATCTGTCTTTTAAATTCACCCACATTAAATTCAGATACAACAAAAAAGGTTGCAAACAGCTTCCTTCCATGCACTGTGATCTTGCATCCTCCTTACCTTGTCACCAAATGGAAGGCAGTATAGTTACGACACTCTGATCAATGCCCATTTGCAGTGCTGCCAGATGCCGTGACAGCATCCTACGTGTTGGGCAGGTCTTACATCATCAGTTCATTGGCCAGTGAAAGGCCATATTGGTTACTTGTACTGGGCTTGAAAATCCATATCGGGTTAAATGGAGCCAAAATAGTGATACTGCAGTGACAGAGAGACAGCCTCTCCTAACTAATCTGGTAATGTGAAGATTCATGAAATACGTGGAGTGTGGTACCAGTGGGACTTCCAGTAGGGCACTTAACATTGCCTCATTGTGAAGCACATCTCTGTGATACCTAATTAGAATGAAATGAAAGTAGCTGTGGCTGAATGTGTTTTGAATATGGTTACACAGCCTATAGAGGAGCTACAGACTCCCTTCTGGGATGAACTCCCTTGTTTTAAGCAGTGCTAAGTCTGAGCATGGTCACAAGTTCTGCAAGTTGTGCCAAGTGCTTGGTTGGCTGCTCACCCTGATCTCTGCTGACCTATATGGTTCTTCATAAATAAACCAGCAAGTAAAGCTTTCAGGCAGAACCATACAGACAGGAACTGAAACTGGTAACTAAAGACCTGAACTCCACAGGCAGAAGCACAATTGCCATAAGCTCCACATTTCAGTCCACTTACAGTTGCAGCTGAATTGCATTGCTACAAGACCAGAGATGTTCTCTGGCATCACTGGTGGCCCCATCACTGTAGCCACAAGAAATTCCCCGTGACTTTTCTGGGGAGGATTCAATTTTCCTTTGTTAAGTTTTGGGCAGTGACAAATGTTTTTGTTCAGAGGTAGGATTATTTTTATTCTCTGTTGATTGACTTGATGTCACTAAGCAGGGCTGGCTTTGCGAGATTGCACAATAGGGATGTATGCACTGGAGAAGGGTATCAGTACCAGCCCTGGCAGAAAGGCCTGGGGACACCTTAGCAAGTTGGACAGGCAGAGCTGAAGCTATTTTTTTGTATCTCAGGATCTTCAACGCTTGTCACTTTCTATGATTATCTTCCTTTTTTAATATTTTTCTTCAAAATGGGAATCTTTATTACAGAAACAAGGATATCTTTGTCTTTTTCCCATTCTTCCACTTGGTGTCACTTCCCAGAGATGTCAGATAGCTCAGCAGGTGGCACTGAAGATAATATAATCTTGCCAAGGCATTGGCATCAATTTCTGCGTCGGTTATTGCTTGTGATTGTCTTGCTTGGGATAACTCTTGTCTCCTGGGAACTTCTGGGCACTACTCAGGCTCCTTAGAGTCATACTAAGTCACAAGTGACTGTGACACAGCAGCAAGAGATGATATTGCTTAGCAGGGCCAAAAGAGCTTTGTTAGAAAGCATGGTGCCTGCTTTTAGGCTACTGTGTACCTTCTCCTCTGTCATATTAATCAGTACCTGATCCTGCTGACAGCAATGGTGTCAACTTTATGGCTATTTGGTGCCACAAAGCTATGCTAAGGGGCCCCAGAGTGATTAAGGACTGAAGCCAAGAGAATTCAGGGTTCAGATGCTGCCACACATCACAAGATCATGTAGCTGATTGGGATCCAAAGACCACCATTGGGATCTAAAGCTATAGCCATAGTCCTAGTTGTTGTTGGGGTTTTTTTATAGTTTTTTATAATTCCCACGCCATTTTATTTTTCTCTAATATGTTCAGTAGCTCTGAATCCTCTAAAGGCAACGTTGTGCTGGCAGAGGCTCTTGGGAACTGCTGGTTAAAATTCTGCTGCCAAAATGATGAGAGTTTTAGGATAATTCCCTGGACTGGGGGATCAGCTCCTGTCTGAATACTATCAAAGCTGCCAATGTGTATCTATTGTGTCTATCTATGACACAGATAAGGACCACATACAAAACTAAGAATAGCACCACTGCTGACAGGAAAAAAACACCCAGTCTCTGTGCCACCTACTCACGATGACTATTGTACGCATAGATTCATAATCCTAAATTTCAGGAGAACAAATCTTACTTTTTTGTGGTAATAACTTCATTAAGAATAAATTCATGGGAAGAAAAGGAAATCTGGAGTTGATCCTATATCAGCATAGATCAGAGATGAGTTTTATGGCAGATTATGTGACTTCTGATCCTGGAAACACTCTGGAAGAACCCAGTTTTCAGAATGTGGATTATTTGAACCTCAGCCTTCTTTCACATACCTAAGCTTTAAAACAAAGGGCTCTCACCTCTCTAGTCATTGTGAAGATCATGTCTTTGGTCTCTAATGCCAGTAATCCAGGCCTTTTGCAAGCAACAATGTCAATGAAGTTGCTAAGCAAAATCTGGTACAAGTCTGGTAGGAAAGTCAGGTGTAAATGTTAGGTGAGCAGACCAATGCCTGCAAAGCCAACAAACACCAACTCGCCAACTCATATCAGTTAAAATGCTTTAAAAACAGGGGGAAAAAAAAAAAAAAAAAAAGAAAAGCTTTTCCTGATGTGTTTTTGAAGTTCCTGTTTTCCCCCATTTACAGCTGGTGGTGGTTGCCCGGTTTAAATCGACTGAGCTTTGTTGTGGTCTCAGGCTGCACAATTTAGTCACATGGGCAACTGAACAGTACAAGGCACTCTCTCAAATTCTGAAGAAAGTGTTCTAAAATTAGCACAAGAATGAGCTTTGTATTCTCATCTTTCATAGCCTTAAGAAATATGGGCTGTGTAATACTCTGCAGGTAAGTGAGGCAGTAATTTGCTCAGCAGTTTACGCTCATATAGCTTTGGACATTAGCTCTTGAGTGTTTGAGAGTGCATTTCGGCTTGGGGGTGTGCTGACTTATCATGCTGACTTGTCTCAGTATGATAAGGTCTTTGCTGATCTATACACCTACCAGAAACAAGCATGACAGTTGTGATGGTTTAAAAACACAGAACAACCCTGCTCCAGTTACAAGTGGAGACCATAAATCTGTAGCCTCTGATATCCTGGCTTGCACTTACACTTCTGTGTCCTGTTGGATGACTGTGGTGATTCACTCGTGTTCATCACTTTGTAACCGTCTCATTGAGGCCTTCATGAAAAGATATGAAACTACTCCTGGTGGTGATAAAGTTCTGATTTTTCTGAAGTTGTAGAAGCTGAGAGGTTCAATCATGCATTCGCATCCTCCTGTTGTGATAACTGCAACGTGTACGGGGCACGGGTGCAAAGGTGTGATAGAGCTTTCTTTGTCAGAATTAAAAGGGCTGATGGAGTGATGCTAATTCTTACTGCTTTAAATCATTCATTTAATTTAAAGATCTCCTGGTTTATGTCAGCTTCTTATCAAAAGCAGGACTCGCACTGTAATGATACTGGCTGTTGGCAAGCAGGAATGTCATCCCTCTCCTCTCTCTTTCCTAAGCAAGCCTTGGTCCACTGAAGATATTCTGATGCCACCCACAGGAGGACGCACGTACTTTCAGCAGTTCTGTCCAAATTTACAGCAGCTCTCTGCCTTATTAAGGGTGCTTTGGCAATACTAGCAGGAGACTAGCAGGTAATATTAGCAAGCAGAGGAAACGTCAAGGCATGTAGCTGCATGGGCGCATAACAACAGGGTGACATTCAGGGCCCTTTTTGTATCCACGCCTCAGAATGAGAAGTATGATTTGAGTGCTGGAGCATAAGATAGAGAACAGAAATCTCACACTTAGTACTCATCTGGACTCAGCTAAGCACAGATGGAGGTTGGATCCTGCTCCATCCTCTCACAGTCCCCTACTGTAGGTTACCGAAGTGGTAGGCTTCAGTCTATAGCTAGACCACAAATACATTTTGTGAAAATCTTGCCAAAGCCACAGACGTGTGAGGTCTCTCGCGTTCCTGCAGGGCATCCTGGGTTTCTTGCTGTTTTCTAGAGTGCCTAGCAGAACATCTGACATCCTGGTGTGCAGAGAGGCTGTGTCCTGATAGCAGGAAGCAGATCCAGCGTGTTGTCACAGCTCCCAGCCATGACACAGCACGCCGAGCCTGGGAAACAAGCAGCTTTGCCCAAGAGTTATTCTGGGATGGCACAAACCTGCTTTTGTACTCTGACACAGATTTCCCCTGGGGGCTTCACCAATATATTTCAGTGCAATACGGTTCTGCTGTTATTAAGGTAAAAGATTTGTGAGATCTGAGTAAAACTAAGGGGAACCTTGGCTTTCTGGAGAACTTGATTAGTCCAGTGGTTAGGCTATGATGCACTGGGTGCATTAGGAAAAAAAAATCACATCTTTACCTTTACAAAAATAGTAACAGAGAAGAGGTAAGCAGAAAAGATAAGGGAAATCACACTGTTTACAACAGTAAATTATATTTAGATGAGTTTTGTGTAAATCTCACTGTACTATAAAAGTAAATTATTTCTGTGGATGCATAAATGGAATGATTGATCTTTGATTTTAATGCTGTGAACAAATTACTGATCAGCATTTTTTTTGCATAATATGTAAAATGCTGCTTTTTATTTGTATTTTATCTGCACTGTGAAAAAAATCAAGTTTACAGTGTGTATTTCTAACATGTGCAGCAGTATGATGTTGGAGTCTCTAATTAGAGAGTCAGGGTTTTCTGGCAGAAGATTTCAGCTACACCCCAAGTAGCGATTGTTATTATGTTTAATTTGGAAGGTTTGTGATGAGTGTTCCTGGTTTGGCTAGCAAATGTGTTTGGTCGCCTGCTGTTTCACACCTCACAGTGCTCAGGAGCAGCAGTCCAGGATCTGCCAGCTCAGCAAACATGTGACATCAAGTTCACAGCATAAGACTGAATTGTTTCTCTTTTGTGCTCCTTTCCTTTTCTTGAAAATTTGCGTCACTGGAGAAATCTTCCTTTCAAAATGTTTTGTGTATGTATATTTATGCCCATTTGGGCGAGGATGGGATGCAACTGCAGCATCTCTCTCTCAGTGCATATGCTCCAGGAGCTCCATCATTGTCAAATCGCTGTGCCTCGGAGAAGTTTATGAATTTATCTTCATCAGATGCTTGTGAGGGAGGGAAGGGAAATGAGATTATACAGATGGGGAGCTATGTCACAAAGATGCTATATTCCACAAACATTTAGGCACGTGTTTAACTGACAAGTGCAAATCCAATTCTCTGTGTAATCTGAGCATTTCGGGGAAGCCAGCCAGACTTTTCACAAGAACACACTCCAGCATTGCCACAGCTGATCAAGAACTGAGTGGCTGCCATGGGTGGGCAAAGTCAAACAGTGGATCCTGATATCCCAATTCCTTGGGCTGTAAGAACTCTTCTCTGCTTAGTTGAGGCCATCCTACTCCTTCTCCCTGTTATGACTCCCAGAGAGGCATTGCAGAATCAGCAAGAGCCCTGGTGCCAGGAGGAGCTGTGGCCCCTCAGCAACCAGCCAAGCCTGCTCTCTCTTGCTGCTTCCCCGGCCTGTGGGCCCCGATGCATTTGTGCCACTTGCCAGCATGTGGATGTTAATTTACTCAAATTTAGCCAAACGCTTAACTTGAACCAGTAGGCTCACTGGACATACTGATTGGACTCAGTTAAACCCCTGCTCGCGGCTTCTCAGCAGTGCAAGCAAAGCAAATTCCTCCACCTGGTGACCACGTTAGCCAAAACAGCCCCAGAGAAGAACTCGGCGCTCCCGGCCGGGAGAGAGGAGATGCGCCCAAGAGAGACCCGGAGCACCTCCAGGACCACTCCTGCCGTCGCCCCACGGCGTGGCCAGCGCGGGCTACCCCCGCTGCGGCCGCGGGAGATGGGCGAACGCAGGCCACCGGCAGCGGGGCTAGGCAGGCACACGCCCGGCCGGGCGAGGGAGGCTCCGTCCCCGCCGGTAGCCCCCAGGGGGCGCTGCCGCCGGTTCGGCGGCTCCGGCACCGCCGGGGCCGGGGCGGCTCCGAGCTTGGGGGGAGCGCCCAGGCGCGTCAAGGCGCGCCCGCCCGCCCGCCTCCTCCCTCCGTCCCCTCCCCTCGGCGGCGGCGGTGGAGCCGCTGGGCTCCTTCGCTCGTCTTCACATGGGGCTCGCCCTGCCAGAGGGACAGCGCTCCTGCCCTCCCGCCAGCCGCTGAGAGGGACCCGGCGCGGGCTCGCTGCCGCCGCCGGCAGGCAGGTAGGGGGGGTGCGGCGCCGCGGAGGGGGAAGTTGGGGAGCGGGCGCGGCGGGACGGGCACGGGGGGCTTTGCCGCCCCGGCCGTTGGTGTCAGTTACGGCGCGAGGCTGCCGCTGTTGGTGTCGGGCGCGGAGCGGGGCGCACGTGGAGCGGGCGCCTCGCAGCCCGGCCTCCTCCCTTACTCCATCCTTCCCTCAGCGCCGGGGCTTCCCGCCGCGCTTTCGGCGGGGGTCGCGGGCACTGCCGCGGGGAGGGAGCCGGTCCCCTCCGCTTGCCTGTGGACGCATCGCGGGTGGCTCCTCTTCCCGCCAGCTGCCGTGGTCAGCAGCTTGCCTGGCTGCCGCGGGGAGCGGCGTAACTTCGGGGAGGAACCCGAGCGGGGATGCTGGTCTTCCCCGTTTACCCTGAGGTGAGGTAGTTTGTTTAAAGAGCCGCGAATCTCCCACCGCCCGTGCCCTCTTTTCTTTTAGCTGTCCTACAAAGGTTGCAGCCGGAGAACAGGTCCGCTATTTGTGAAGCTGTTTTATATCAGGGTTTTTTCTCTCTCTCTTTTTTTTNTCTTTTTTTTTTTTTTTTTTTTTCACACTACCAAAGACAGAATTGCCGGTGGGATTAACTTCTGCGGTTGGTAGATTAAACACAGGACAAATTCCCTATGCCACTAAAGCGAGTGTTACGGACTTGCCGAGTTCATACAATCTGATGTTCTCGTAGCTCGAAATAAATCTTTTCATTAAAAGGGAGAAAACCGGATCCAGTTCTTGCAGCTTTTGATTGATTAGAGCTCCCTCGTGGAAATCAGCGGGGAGTTTTGCCTGATTAAAACCTGTAAAAGTATCCCGAGGTTTGTTACACAACTGGCTGTAGATGTGCAGTATGGGATGAGTTAGGTAACTTTGCATCTGGGTCTTGTTTCCACTGGTCCAGCTGAAACACTTTCAAGTCAAATTAGTTTTCGTGCTCTACTTAAAGGATTCAGCCCTCTCCACTTGATGAGTCCGAGGGAGGACTGTTTTACCTGCCTTAAAGAAGAATAAACCTCTTGGTTAAACTGAGAAAGGGGTGACACCCGTTGGAGACAGTGATTGAAATTTAGAAATGGTCTAAGTGGTCTGATGGCAGTGCCAGGTAAAGTGAACATGTTTGATTCCTTATTGCTGCTGTTGTTGTTGAGCTGCAGAAGCCCTTGCCAAGAACCAAGGACCCAGCTGTAATAAAAGATGTACAGGCATGCATGCAATCATAGTATCGCCCTTAAAGAGCATGCTTTCTGGTGTGCTTATGCAGAAATGTTAAAGAAAACAGGGAATTGCTCACAGAAAAGCTTGCAGGCTGCAATTTCCACACGTGAACTGACTGTTCAGTTATTGCTGTTCTGTTTTTTCTGTATTCCTAAAATAGCTGACAGAGTATGGATTCTAGTCAATTGTTTGTGGAACTTTTGTTGCTGCAACTGCAAACGTTGCTGTCAGATTGCTTTTTTAAAGGTGTGAAATTAAATAAAATAAGATGGAAACTTGCTTGCACTTCAAATAGGAAAATAGGACCAGACTTGGGGAGGGCGGAACAAACAAAACCCAACACTTTTTCTTTATGCTGTAACTCCTTTCAGATGAGAAAACTCCTTTTGGGTGGCATTTCTCAAGTTTGTTCTTTGGTCCTTGGAATTCCAGGTGGCAAAGGTCTGATTGATCTAGCTCTTCAAGTGAGAAAAAGGCACTGTATTGTGGTCTGTGGAGTTCAAGTGCATATTACTGGGAAGTTTCAAATAGCCTTAAAATAATCCTTAGTGGGGTGGGTTTATTTGCTATGTTTGAGGCAATTGGATTTGGGTATAAAATAACAGGTAGTCTTTCTGAACTAGGGCATACCAGTGTAACTCTGTTAGCTTTGGTACTTCAGTTCTGGCGCTCCCAAACTGAGACCGCGATCCAGGACGAATACATGCATGTAAACTCAGTGTCTGTGGATAGATGTTTTGGTATTGCTAGCCTCATGGCCACACTGGAGGCTTGGATACCTAATATCCTTAGGGATAAGTTTATGGAACAACTCAGGCATATGCTTAACAGCTTTCCTGGGCTAGGACAATAGAAAACAAATTGTGTATCACTAAAAGTATTCAGGAAAGCTGTTAATGACATTCAAAAAGAGATTCTTAATACGTGTGTGAAGACATTATCAGTTTGTGTAGCTGGACTATCATGCCTAATTGTCCATCTCCTAATCTTCGGGGAGAGATTTTTCTAAAGTAGGGTGCTTAAAGGTACCCCAGTTCAAAATACGGAAGTGAGGTGAATTACAGTGAACTAATTCTACTCATAAGATTGGATGTTTGTACCTTGGACAGAAAAACTATCTTCTTAGCAGCATGCCAAAGTTTGGAGCTCCCCATGTACAGCAAACCTAATGGAGTATGCTTTGTGTTGTTACATGTTCAGTGCTGTTTTACAGGAGACATTTATATGGCAGCCATCACTGATATATCAGAATTGCTGATCTGTCTTCGCAGCAGTGGGATAGGAAAGTACCATGGATGTGGAGAGACTAAGTGCCTTGCCGAGTCACTCAGGAAGTCTAAAAGAGCAAGAAGTTGAAGCCAGATAGAAAAAGCTCTAGACTGGCAATGCTACCTGGATTGTTTGCCTTGTTTGCTGTAGATTATGTTTGAATGATGCTATAAAATAAAGCTATTTCTAGTTGTTGTATCTAATGGTTGGCTGACAATGTTCAAAATTTAAGAAGTGTTTTTCTATTATATGACTTTCTATGTCTTTGCATGCACATGGTATTTGGTAGGCATTGGTATTTTATTATGCTGTCGTAGTGTCCCTTTTTCTAGGTTTGTTGTTTTAATGTTTTAAAATAATCTCCATGCAGAAACAACACTCCGTTAATGGATTGCTAGAGTGGGGAATTTGAATGCGGGGAATTTGAACACCAGCGGTCAACATTGTGGTTCCCGATGCAACCATTAGTCAGCAATGCTTCACATATATATCCAAACTAAAATTTAATATCATCCATTGTAGTATGCTTCATCGAAGAGGTGACTTTAAGCAAGCAGGAAGTTCTAACTTAAGGTCGAAGAACACGTGCCTACCAAAAACTGTGCTGAGGTTGCTGTGGAATTGGCAACGTAGGGGTTTTAGCATTTGTGACTCAAAACTTAAGTCTGTTTTTGCTCTTAAAAACTGCAGCACACAATTTCAAAGAGTGGCTAAATAATTTTCATTTTTTACAAGGTGCCTGACAGTAAAACCCCTGTGTAGCAAGGTGTGCTGTTCTGAGGAGCTTTGCTTTTGTCTGCACTTGGAACTGAAGTGTCCTTTGCTGGTCTAGTTGCATGTGCCACTGATGCTGCCTGTTGGCAGTGAGACGCGTTTATTCTGCGTAGACTCAGATTTGAGAAGATCCTCATGTTGTCTCCCGCTAATCAGCCAATTGTAGTTTCTGTGTTTGCTGCAAACTAACAAAAAGAAGTTGTGTTAATTTGCTTCTGCTTGTCCTTTTATGCTGCAAACACTATGCAGCTGTGAAGGTGCCTTCTAGCTCTCGTTTAGGAACATTTTTCTTCAAGGTGGTGTGCATGTCCTTATACAGCCCTGATCCTCAAAGAAAGGTAAGTTGGAAAGTAGCATTTTTTCCCCAGAAAAAGCGACACAGAGATAAGGGGAGCTACGTGCATGCTTAAAAACCTAACACATGCCGAAGTGTTTTGGTGAATAAGCTTGAGTGCTTTGCTGAATCACAGCTGTGAGCGTGCAGAAATACTATACCTACAAAGTTTACTACAGCTGAGTACAGTGCTGGGTAAAGTGCTTTGTCACGCGTTTCAGTGCAGGTGTTTGGAGACCACCCGAACTACAAAAATGATGTAGGAGAGGGATTGTACATGCTATCACACAAGAATGGAAACATAACATTGCAAGTTGCTTAATTCAGGCTTCACTGGGAAATCTTATAAGGACCTCTCCCTTTCTCCAAGGTATTCAAGTCCTGGGTGGAAACTGATGCAGTAAATGGCCCAGTTCCCATCGATTTCCTTAACAAAATGACTGTACAAAGGGTGTGTACAAGTAAACTGCCTTGGCACTTCCACCAGTGCCCTGAAGAAACTGTGGGATTTGCCGGATACTAACATTTTTGTGGCAACTGGTCATGCTGATTTGCTAAGTGGGACTAGCGCTAAACATGGCAGCCCGTGGCCACTCGCAGTCCCGGTACTGACGCACTCCCGCCTGCACACACATTAATCACATCTCTTCACGCGATTAATCTGCGCGAGAGACCTCGGAGGGCAGCGGAGGCCCCGCGGGCAGGGAGCGATGGGGCATCGGCGGGGCCGGACGGGCTGTCCCCCCGCCCTGCCCCGCCGGGAGCGGGGCGCGGGGCCGCCAGGGGGCGCCCGAGGACCGGCGGAGCGCGGCGGCGGGGATAGCGGGCGAGGGCGCGCCCGGCGCCCCTCGCTCCCCCAGGGCATCCCGGCTGGCTTGCGGAGCGGGGACATCGACCGCAATGTACCCGAACCGTTCTTCGGGTAAACTACATCACCCGGCTGGACGCTCTCCTAGTCGCAGTGACGGGCTGCGTTATGTTGGTCTTATGTTCGCTGACAATAGGGAGGTAAACTCAACTGAAACTCAAAGTGCAGTGTAAGTGCTCTGCACAGGGGTGTCACGCAATCGAAGTGATCTGCTTCGAAGTTGTGTTCAGATGAATTTTACTGTGCATCCCAGTGCAAAGCGGCTTGGTGTTGCAGGGCCCTGGGGAGAGGCTATCTGAGCACCCTAGCTTGTTCCCGCACGGAGCGGGCCCTCTGCCTTGGTGGGCGATATGCTGGCAGGGGGATGTGAGGCAAGGCAAATACTGCTTCGGCAGAAATCCTTTGACAGCAAAGTCCTTTCATTGTGGGCCTGGTTATCTTATAGGAGCTTGTCTGGCAGGGAGGAGTTTTCTCTCCTAACTTAGCTTGTCGTCATCCCTGTATCTCCCCTGACATCTTCTTACCGCTAACCTTTCCTACTTTTCCAGCCCAGGCCTTCCAAAGCTGGAAATGAAATGCCTGCCAGCTTCTTTGGTAGCCTGACTGAAGGGAGTGCAAGAAGCACCTCAGGATGGTGCTAACAGGATCCTTGGCCAGATCAACCTTTTTTGTTTAGAGTGGCGATTTTGGTCTTTAGCTACCCAAGTGACTTTGATTCCTCATTTATTTTGAACAGATGCATGATTGACATGGGGAGTACCTACAGCATTTAATTTGCTAATGAGTGTCATTCAGGGATCAGCAAAGTCTGGAAGTGACTGTTACAGAGAGTTGGGGTAGAAGTAGGGGTAGAAGTAGGGGGTAGAAGTTGGGGTAGATGGAATAAGATTCCCTTGAAGAGTGGACAAATGGAAAGCAGATGTGCCCTAGGCAAGAAAAGTTTTCTTGGTGGAAAGGATTGTGAACTGTGGAACTGCTCTGGCATGATACCTGTGCAGTTAATCCATGCTTATTAATCTACTGCCTGCTGTAATTTCCTTCAGTGAATTATTTACTGCGAATTGATCACTAAATGTTACTTGGATTGTCAGTCATCAGGCAGCAAGACAGACATTCACTGTTTATCTATCTGGAGAGGGCAAGACACCCTTCTCACAGGTGGCAAAAGCCAATCATTTGGCTGTGGGGTGCAGCTTGGACACAGGTGGTATTTGGAATGTATTTCTAACTCTTTTTCGATTGTCTGTTTGCTTAAGGGAGTTTCTCCTCTCGCATTATGTTGTCCAGCGCCTTCAGGTAAGATTGTTGTCTTTAGTAATGTTGGTCACTGTGGCTCAGCAAAATGCGAAGGACTAGGATTGTTAATATGTTAGTTGCTCCCTAGAAGGATTCTGTCAACAAGCAACTGGATATTCTGATACGTGCAGAATTGGCTTGTTGAATTAAAAAAGCCCTTGTAAAGTATCTGCAGTACAAGAATATCTGTACAGTTATGTGAGGGTGGTAAGTGACTGGCACTTTGATGTTAATGCCAGTAATGTGTCAGTGCCTTGGAAATGTGGACAAATGAATAACCCACAGCTGACAGTGTGCTAAGTAATGTAGACAGCTGGTTATTATTTGGTTTTATGCTAATTGCTGCTGCTGTTACCATTGCATTTGCGAGTTGATGGAGTTACACTTCATTTGTATACTCCTGGTGCAAATGTTGCCTTGGTATGCCATGTGCTGGTAACAGATATAAGCAGGTGCTTTTACTTGGCTGTTAATTTACAGGGAAAGTTTTATGGGATCATTGTGGTTCACTGAGAAAGATTGAAAATGACTTGGAGATCTTGCCAGACATTTGGCTAGATAGGCTCAGCTTTGCATAGTGATCAAAGAAATGAGGGGGAAAAACATCTATGAAAATATTTGTATGGAATTAGTGTACAGGTGAAGGAGAGGAGAAGAATAAGGGAAAGGGAAACAGAAAATTGGACTAGCCTTTCCAAGGCTAGAGTGCTTTAACTAGTGTCCAGTTCCCTATGAAGGATTGCAGGCAGCTTGTAAACTGCCTGGGTATGTTCTTTTTGAAGTTGCAGAAAGGTTTTCAGTCTTAAACTTGTGTTAATGGTCTGGACTGAGACTCAGCTTCACTTGTGTGGAAGAAACAGAAGAAGGTTTGCTATGCTACAGCTTGGGTTTTGGTTATTTTGCAGATGTGTAAAAGACAACGTCAGCTCCTGTGTGTTGTGGCTGATGGTACAAATGGGAGTTGGCCATAGGCAAGCATAGAAAAAGCAAGAAGAAACTTTCAAGGCATGTGTAGTTTTCTCTGAATTTAGGAAAAACCCTTTTGTCTTTTCATCTAGATTAAATGCTGCTTGAGTAACTTGAATTTTAATATTGCTTCTCATTGTTAGCCGTGCTAACTCTGATAGAGATTCCAAATAAATATTTATGTCAGCTTTGATTTGACATCATAAAAGCTCACATACAACTTGTAGGAAAAATGACAGCATCTTTCTTCCTCATATCTATCACAGACTTGTCTTCAAGAAGAAAGAATTTGTCATAGGACTGTAGAGCAGTCAGAACTGGGGAAGGTGGTGAACCATATTTGATAGCAACTTTTTCTTCACAAGCTCAGATACCTTGTGTGTGTCTCTGGTGAAGGGCTAGGAGACGAAGCTTCAAAATAAATGTTTGTCATATGCATTTGTAACTGCAGTTTAAAATGTCAGATGTAGCTTATAATTAGAAACAAGAGACTAAAACCTCATCTCTCTGAATGTGGATTTGTAATGAATGGGTGATTTTGAACAAAGTATACACAAAAAAGCATAGAAAATGTTTAAACAAATGTTTTTGAGATTATCCCTTAGTATTGAATTAAATATTGTTTCACTTCTGTAATTATTGTAAGTGCCAAGAATGATATGAAAGTGACTGATTATACAAGAAAGTTTTTCTGGGTTGAATTTTATTAGTCTTGTTTATAGGTGGCTATGTTCAACTGTGGACCTAAGGAAGAGATACCACAAGACAGACCTGAATAAGCTGAGGTAATGCTTCCCCATCAACTCAAAACAGTCTGAAAAATAAGTATAACTGCAACATTAAATAAAATAGATTGCAAGGAGAATTTTGTTGGAGAAGTAGCCTTTAGATGATTAATTCTTAGATGTCTTCCATGGACTGGTAAGGGAGAGATGGTATTCCAGTTTTTGCACACAAACATAAAATGTCTAGTTCATAGGGACTTACTATGAACAAAGACTTTCTTATTTCATTAGTGCATTTGTAACAGTAGAATTTTAAGAACTATTCAGTGTACTTGATCAGCAGCATGGATCCTGTTAGAAAGATCCAGATCCTGTTCACTGTCCCCATGGGGAAAAGCTAATGCAGTTAGCTGTAATGCTCTCTCTTGGTCACTTTGTTCACCCTTTACTGTGCATGAAGAGACTATGAAAGCAAGATATACGTAACTTTAAACTAGTTATTTATTGACCAAGATGTGTAGTAGATAACTAGGATTAGTGAGCAACAAGGCAAAGTATTGACATACCACTCCCAAGTAAGACCTCTGCTTCACAGAATAGCTGAGGTTGGAAGGGACCTCTGGGGGTCATTTGGTCCAACCCCCTTGCTCAAGCGAGGCCACCTAAAGCCAGTTGCCCAGGACTGTGTCTACACAGTTTCCCAATTTCTCCAAGGAGGGAGACTCCACAACTTCCCTGGGCAACCTGTGCCAGTACTCGATCACCCTCACAGTAAAAAAGGTTTCCTGGCGTTTAGAGGGAATGTCCTGTGTTTCAGTTTGTGCCCATTGGCTCTGGTCCTGTCCCTGGGCCCCACTGGAAAGAGCCTGTCTACGTCCTCTGTTCACCCTCCCTTTGGGTATTTGTATACATTGATAAGATCCCCCCTGAGTCTTCTCTTCTCCAGGCTGAACAGTCCCAGCTCGCTCAGACTTTCCTTTTACGTGAGGTGCTTCAGTCCCTTCATCATCCTTGTGGCCCTTTGCTGGTCTCTCTCCAGTATGTCCATGTTGCTGTTGTACTGAGGAGCCCAGAACTGGACACAGCACTCCCAAGTGTGACCTCACCCATCCTGGCACTGCTGGCCTGGCAGTCATCAGTATTGGGGAAGGTTGACTTATATTGTGTCTTGGATGGACCGATTCCCAGTGTTGCTGAGTTGCTATATTCTGACTCCCTGTTTGTGGGTTTTTTTCACTGTAGGTTTTCATAGATTTTCATGGGTTTTTGTTTTTTCTTGAGTCCTTGAACTGTTAACAACCTATGTGTCAAGGATCTTATGTCTAGCTGCAAATTTACTGTTCTTATCTATCATGGCCCTAGTCTAAGTATTGTCACACAGCTTGCTTGCAAGCTGGCAGTTTCCTGAGAAGTTTCATCCAAGGTTACGCAGTTCTGCTGTGTCAAAACTAGGCCTTGGATCACAGACAGCTGAACCCCTAGGAGGAGGATTCACACAAAGCTGAGGTGTGAAATCAGTAGGAGCTATGCTGTGCCTATTCCCTTAGGAGGACGCACAGTGAATAGTAGCTGGAAGGTTATTTGAACTGCTTTCAAAATAACTGAATGCCTGCAGGAGAAGCCTTGTAAACTTAAGCCTTCTCTGTGCTGGACATTTACCCATCAGTGTGTTTTTGTATGTATTTCTGACACTAATGTAGTTTATAACTGGCTCTTTGCCCAGTTTTAGACAGTGACAAGTGGTGCTGATATGGATTGCCTATGGTAAGGAAATTATTTTTTTTTTTTTGAAAAGCTATTGAAAGAAGTAGAGGAAGGTGAAGCTCAAGATGTTGATGAGAGTTGTAAAGGAGCGGTTGACTGAGGGTGAGAACCGGTACGCTGGCCTGCTATATTATATGCTATTTGATAGTTAGGAAAGGGTGGTACAGTAGTTAAAATTGGAGAGAAGGAAAAGTAAGAACAGGTTTTATGAAGAGAGGAGAAGATACTTTTGGTATTTCCTGAGGGGTAGAATGATCAAAAATTGCAAGTGGATTTTAATGAAAAAAAGTGGGTAAAGTTCTGATTCTTGTGAAATGCAAAGCAAAATTTACATTGCCTTCACTGGTGCTGGATTATTCTCGTCTTGAATGTCAGGAAAGAAGGAGAATGTCAGGAAAGAAATTTAATTTATTTTTTTTTTTGTATCTGTAAGTTTATAGACTTGGAACATTTGTTATCTGCAATGGAAAATAGGGTCAAACACTGGGAAAAACTTTCTCGCTGGAACAGTAGTGTAACCTGAAAAAATTTCTGAAGGAAGTGAGATTTCAATCATCTGGAAGTTTTAAGAACAGAGAGTGTCTACCATGAGATTTTGAGACACAGTTAATTTAGTTTTGGGGGCAATTGATATGTCAGTCACACCGTTTTTGATTTTTTTAAAATTTTCCAAAAAGTAGACTTTCAAGAATGTTTGATCCTTTCTGCACAGGAGGCAAAGCTTTCTTAAATTATAGATCTCTATGCAGCAGCGCATCAATGAAGCCAACATGTTTCTGACGTAAAATCACAAGAGTTAACAAATTGTGAAAATAGTGTGGTTTGCTTGGGGTTGGGTTTTTCTTTTTTTTTTTCCCTTGAACTAAGATTTCTGATAGTGTGCAGCAGGCAATGGTACTAATTTGTAAACTGGCTATTTATTAATGCTCTTCAATGTTTTTGCTGTTGCAACTTAGATA
This sequence comes from Himantopus leucocephalus, assembly GCA_003993805.1. Classification (NCBI taxonomy): domain Eukaryota; kingdom Metazoa; phylum Chordata; class Aves; order Charadriiformes; family Recurvirostridae; genus Himantopus; species Himantopus leucocephalus. Next base: position 49,491,217 of record RSEF01000002.1, read on the forward strand.
TTCATTTACTTATTTTGACAACCAGAAGTGGCCCCTGTGACTTGCTACTGTGTGCAAGTATTAGTCTGACATCTTTGAAAAGTGCCACCTGTCTTGTGCTGTTAGGGATATGTGAAGTGTTATGTGAATGTTTTCCTGCTACTTATGAATAGGGACAAAGGTTGTGGTATGTTCATCTAAGAGATGCCACTTAAAGCTTCAGACATAGTGGCATAGGCGTTCATCAGGTGTTATCAGAGTGGCTGGCACATCAGTAATCTTCTAACTACTTCAGCAGTAAAATGTAAGTAATTGGATTGTTAAGGATTATTTTACGCACTTGTGTGTAGGGTTTTTGTTTGGTAGGTTGTGTGTTTTGTTTTATTTTGTTGTAGGTTTTTTGTGAAACATTCAGTTGGAGAGCAATTAAATTGCAGTGGTCTTTACAGGACAATTTCTGCTAGTTTTGTTTTTGGAAACAATGAGCTGAATGGATGGCAAGACTGTATACTTCCCAAAATCCTAATTTTTATCAGAATGTGATGCAGAGGAAGACATTTCTTCCATCCGTGTTTACTTTCTGCTGAAACAAAACAACAACTTGCAATAGTTCTTGCCTTCAACTGAGATTTCTTACAGCAGTGTTCTTTCCAAGTGTTCACCTAATTATGGGTTGAATTTGCTGCCTTAGTAGATGCATTTGCCTTGGTTTTTTTTTTTTAAAAAAAAAAAAAAAGGCAAACATATCAGAGACCAGCTATTTCAAAGTTCAATAAAAACTTCTTTGAGGAAGCATTCTTGAAACCTTTTGGAGTTAAATGCTCATAGAGGTGTATTTGAAGGTTAGCACTGATTCTCAGGAGGGTTGACTGGTGGAGTTTGTAAAATTAGCTATTTTAGTTGTCAAAGAAAATGGCTTTGGTTTGAACCACAGTTTAACCAGTGTTCACAGAAGGTAGTTTCACATTGAAAGTGCTTGTTTCCTGACTTAACGATTCGTTTAATTTCTACACCTTGCTACTTGTGATGTTAATGTATTGGTCTCGTTTCCTGTCCTGTTAAGCTATGTGTGGCCTTCTTTTACTGAAACAAATCTGGTCCTGACAGTTTTCGTACATAAATACTACCTACATAGTATTAAGAAAGTCTAAACCCAGTCTGTACTGAGTAAGTATAAGATGAAACATGACTTTTACAAGTGATGATGACAAAGCCAAATGTTTTCTGTAGGCATTTAGGATCAAAATTGGCAAAAAGCAGATTTTTACATGACTTGAATTTTATTACCTTCTTATATATAATGCATTTCACTGTGGGCAAATAGTTACTGTATAATCACTCTCTTCAGTGAGTACCCAGAGTGAGTTTACTTATTTGAACTTATGTCCTGGTGGCATTTTATTGTGGAAGTAGTTATGTTTCACAACCCATTTAGCAGGTGAATAATTCTTTCATGCTGTTGTATCCATCTCTCAGTGACCATCCATGACTGTCAGATACTAATTTTTTCAAAGGGTGCAGTTTTATATCTGTGACCAGAGGCTAAATTGGTGTTGAATGAAATAGCGAAGAGAGAATGTTGAGGATTTGATCAATTTGAAATGGTCCATTTCTCCTGCAGTTCAAGAGAATCAGGGAAGATGGATGCAACGAGTGACTTGCAATGTAGCTGATCTCCTTGACTTCATTGACAAAATATGAGCTGCACTCAAGCAATGTTCACAAATTACCACTGTGTAGGTTGCCAGCAGAATGCACGAGATCTGCAAAAGTGGAAGTGCCCACGCGTTTCTGATAGATATAGAAGAGAGGATAGATACAGGAGAGCGTAGCCCTAACATTTTTCATGCAGCTGTTGCCAAGAAAATTCAGTTGAACATAATCTTTTATTGATTGTGGTTTCCTTGGCTTAGTGATGATATAACTGGGCCACTCCGCCGCCTGTCCCGGCACAGGCCACGCGGGAGGCCCGGGTTCGTTTCCCAGCCAATGCACCACTCCCAGGATGACAATCACGACACCGGCTGGCACTGGGGCA
>RSEF01000002.1:49493333-49523376 GCA_003993805.1 Himantopus leucocephalus
TCCTTCTTATGTTGGGGGCTCCAGAGCCGGACGCAGTACTCCACAGGGGGGTCTTACAAGAGTGGAGTAGAGCGGCGGAATCACTTCCCTCAACCTGCTGGCCACATTTCTTCTGATGCAGCCCAAGGTACGGTTGGCCTTCTGGGCTGCAGTCGCGCATTGTCGGCTCATGTTGAGCTTCTTGTCAATCAGCACACCCAGGTCCTTCTCCTCAGGGCTGCTCTCGATCCATTCCCCACTAAGCCTGTATTTGTGCCTGGGATTGCCGCGACCCAGATGTAGGACCTTGCACTTGGTCTTGTTGAACTTCATAAGGTCGGCATGGGCCTACCTCTCCATCCTGTGCAGGTGTTTCTGGATGGCATGCCTCCCCTCTAGCGTGTCTACCTCACCAAACAGCTTGGTATCATCGGCAAACTTGCTGAGGATGCACTCGATCCTGCTGTCCATGTCTGCATGTCCATCAGGACTTCAAGTTGCTAGTTTTGTCAGTCTATATACATTGTATTCTACATTTGTTATAATGCACTCACCTGGTTGAATCATATCTGGGTTTTGTTGTAATTAATATGCCTACTGGTTTTCCACAGTAAAAAACAAGCTCTTGCAGTTCTTGGGGGGGAAATGAAGTTCAGCACATTGCACTGCTTCGGTTTTGGACTAGGGGGGAATCTGATGATTTAGCAATGACGATATAAGAAACCAGAAAATTACTTCTACAATGATTAATTTTCTCATCTCTGGCAGCCATAGAAACAGATCTGAGAGCCTGTATTTCTAGTTTCTGCTCTGTTACTGTGTCTACAGTAAATCGGATAACACAATGTGAAAACAAGTCTCCCCTAAATTCTGCTAGTTTGTAAAGTGACAGATTAGTGAGTATACGTATTTCCTCCCTATTGTCTTGACACTTTATTCCCTAAGTGTTTCTGCAACTCTGTTCTCTGCTCCCTGTGCTTTGCTGATTACAGTAAAGTTAAGCGAGCCTGCCTCAGTGTCAGCATTTTGTTTGTAGGATTGTGCCACACAGGGTTATGGGGAAGAAAAAAGTGCCAAAGAAAAAAAGTGCCTCTATATATGTTGCCATCAAATGTTTCCAAAGCATCAAGAAAACAAAAGTGTTTAAGTCAGGTCTCTTTGAGGGTGTGTTGGGGTGGGGGGAAGGACACTAACTACTTGTTCACTGTATTATATGTGGCAATAGTGTCCCATTTTAGACTTTCCCTGACCTGAATCTGTCATCTGTAAGACAAGGCTGTTTTAAAGTGCATGAAGTCCAAAGAATGTTTTTCCTCACCTCTCCTGTACGTCATTTAAGTCTCCTTTGTGTTTAATGGATGTAAGTAAAATACCAACAGCATGCAGACTGTAGTAGCTGAATAAATGTTATGACTGGTGGGTGTTTTAAAAAGAAAAAGCAGTTTTAGGAATGGCTGTTTTTCCTTTTGTGATATTATAGTTTGCCAGTCTCTGTGAGTATCGTAGTCCTGTCAGATGCTGCTTATGAATCAGAAAAGGAGATGGGAGAGCTGTAAAAGGGCTAATTCTAAAAGACGGAACACATGCAAGATGAATTTTGAATGATGAGGTAGAGCTCTGCTTCAGGTCACTGGTGTTTGTATGAAGTCTCATCAGTGTTGTGCACTGGAGTGAATTTGCTGGTGCCAGGGGCTCCTTGTGCTTTTGTGTAACAGGCTGCAGAAGGGAGTGTATAGGTTAGCTGTCAGCAGGCAGTGCAGGGCACGCTCCCCTGCCCCTGGAGCTTTGCACTGAGGGATGTGCACTGTGGCTGGTGGCATATGGTGAGGCTGCTGCTAGGTGTGGCATGTAAAGAACCTGTGATTCAGTAATTCTTGAATGAAATAGAGTAACTTACTCTGGGATGGCATGAAAGGGTAGGGATTTGCTCTTTATCTAAAAAAAAACAACCAAAAAAAAAAAAAAGCCCTTCCCAAAACCTGAAAAATATCTGTGTTTCCTCTGAATTGTTTCCATCTTCCTTCCTCCCTGATTCTTGCTTTGGCCTCTGCTCTGATAAGTCTGCAATTCCCCTTGCTCGGCAGAAGAGATGGGTGCAAAAGACTAGTGGGTGCCCTTGATGACCCTGGCAGATGGGCACATGAGTGCCTGTTACATGTCTAACACCAGGTTCTCAGCTCTGTGCAGTATTTGAATGGCATACTCTGGATGCCTCTAGTGCTGGTATCACATCTCTTCTCATTCAAAGCACATCTAGATGGCGATCATAGAATATTATGTGACTGATGCAGTAATTGTTGTTACTAATGCACTGTTCCTAATACTATTGAACTGCATTGCCTCTAGATTAACGGTGGGGAGAATTGCTTCTAATTTACACAGTAACAGGACTCTCAATATGGTCATGCCTGAATTGATCTTTTCTTGGTACTGGCAGTGCATTGCTTGCCTTGCAGCCCTATTATCAGGGCATCTTGAATGCAAGTTGGAAACGTGAAGTGGGGTATTTGAAAATGGGGAACTGGAAATATTGGTGTGAATACTTAAAAGTGGTGGAGTGGAGGGAAATTCCCAGAAAGTCCTTGTTCTACCCTGTTTCCCTCCACAAGAGGTGCCAGTGTGCCCCTGAAGTGCTGGTATGGTAGGTATCCCACCCAGGAGGTACTATCCTTTTAAAGGAGAGCGAGTGCATGGTTATCATCTTTTCTGTTCAATCTATGTGCATGCTTTCTCGGTTCAAGTTCAGCCACCTCTAACTCACTCATGCAAGTCCTTTTGATTAGTTAATTTGTTGCCTTTATTGAATGTCATTCTGAAATTAAAAGGCTGGTGCATGAAAGCTTCAATGCAGGACCTTTGCTGGGCCTATTTGTTGAGCAGTCAAGTCCTTTTAATCAAGTTACTGAATTACTCTGTTCTGTTGGGCATGGTCTGGTCTCCTGAGTCTCAAGGAATGTGGTTGCAGGAAGAGGAAAATGTAAAACCTATTCTAATTTAATAAGCTATGTTCAGAAAAGGGTAAAATTGCTATTTAGGTAAGTAGATAATGAGAAACCAATTTTTAAAGGAATTACTAAGTCTGCAAATATGCTTTGGTAATTTTTCATGACAAATTCAAGTATCAAGGTAATGCAATTTCCAAGGTTTTAATTTATATGGATGATTTTACAGTTCTGCTTTACTCTGTAAAATAGGGTCAAGTGCTGTGCAAAAGTCATCCTGAGAAGTTTATTTGTGGTGATTATTTGAGACTGCACTCTCAGCCCAACAGACTCTGCAATACAGAGGCTGTGCACCCTTTTTGGAGGAAGGGAACCATGTTGTCTGCTTGGTGCTGCAAAGTATGGAAAAAATTCATGCTGAAACTCCTAGATGAGATATAGAATGGGTGTCTAGGATTAGGAGAAGATAACCGTGAATATTAACCACACAATAAAAAGACACTGCAAAATACTATAAGGTCTCTGAATCACTGCTTGTGTTAACACCCTTTCATAGATACATACTGAAAACTGACTGGAGAATTGCTCGCTGTGGCTAAAGTTATTGCTGTTACAGTATTGGATTGGAAATACCACATTACTGACAGCTCAAGTGGTAAATTCATATGTAGCCTCCAAAATTGAAGGTCCAAAATCAAGAACCATCTTTTCAGCATGTCATTTGGAGGATATGTCTTACGGCTCACCAATGGTTTTAATCATCAGGGTGATTAAAAAAAACCCCAAACCCGACAAAAAATAAACAAACCACAAATAAGAATAGGGTGATTTGCTGAAGCTCGGTTGGGAAGTTGCACTGGGAATTTAAATTTGACTTTCTGAAATCCTGTTCCACTGACCTATCATTCAGAGCAACCTTTCCTGATTGAAGCTAATGCTAAGAGCAAAGCTAAATACTTGCCTGATTCCTGTATCTGCATTGGTAGAAATCAGTGGGAAGGTAGGCACCAAAGTGGTGTAGAGCTGTCCTGAACTCTATATTCAGTGTTGTCTTTAATTAAAAAAAAAAAAAAAAAAAAAAAAAAAAACCCCAAAAAACCAAAAAANCAAACCAAACATTTAGCAGGCACCTGAAGCTAATTGCATCAAAGTTCTATGTAGACCAATACTGAGGTATGCACTGTTGCACCTTATGCTGTGACTGTAAGATGAGGTAAGTGCTAGGTATAGGAGCAAAGTAGCTTAACTGTCACTGTGATGTCCTGTTACAGAGGTTATTTCTTGTTTAACTTGGAGGAAGAATGTGAACAATTGCAAGCAACGTGCAGCTTGATTATATGGACTTCTTAGAATTGCTTCACCTGTTTAGCCATCTTGAAGGCTACAATCCTTTTTGAGGACTGTACTGGTGCTAACATGCTGGGAAGTTTAAAATAGTCTAGAACTTCCAGACATCCCAGGTCAGAATGGGCAAATGAAATTAATTATGCTATGAGATTATGTTGAGTTGCTGAATACAAAAATCTATTTAACAACCTCTCATCAAACAATGCATAAAACATGGAGGACCTCTGCTTTAACCTGCTGTGGAGGCTTCAGTCTTAGCTCTGTGGTCTTGATAGATCAAGCTGTTAAGGTAACTTTTTAGAAGTATTTAATGAATAAAGGCATCTGTATTAATATTCACCTCGCTGCTCGTTGTTGCCATTCCCCCATACTTGAGTATGAGCAGCACATATCACATCCTTCTCTAGAGCTGACAACTGATCTTCCTGCTGCCCATTGTGTGACAAGGGCTTTTTCGTGGTTTTCTCAGTTTTCACTGTGACTCTGAGGTCTGGCAGGATAGAGCTGGCAGAACAGAAAGGAATTAGGCTCCTCCAAGTTAATTCTATCGTCATTTTCTGAAGGTGCTTTTATTTGGAGAATAGTTGGGGTTTGCTTGTTTTTTAGCAGCTGTCTTGAATGCAAATGCCTCGATAAACATTTTGGTAATCCTAGTTTAGTTATTTAACCTAGGACAATAATTAGGCCTTGTGTGCTTTAAAAATGCTCATATCGCTCAGGCACATGTGGCTGAATAATTGATCTGGAAGATAAACAGGAAACCTCAGCAAATGGTATCACACAGTGCGAAGACAGAAATAGATCTGTTATACAGGCTTAGTGTAGGGTCGTCGTCATCTCTTATGTGACAACCAGTGCAAGGTTGGTAAGAACAGGAAAGTACATGGCTTTACCTCAGTGCTATGTATGTATATGTATGTATGTATGTATAAGCATACACCTTTTCTTTCCAGTGTTTTTTAAGGAATGTTTTCAAGCGTGACTGTAAGGTGAAAGCGCTTTTTTCAGTACTACTGTCTTGATGTGACTTTGTAGTAAAAGGTTGAGTATTCCAGTTATTGTTCCAGTTATTGTCTAATATGTCAAGTACTTTCCAGATCAGTATTAATTTAAAAGTATGGTGGTTATGGGTGACAGCCTATGCTTTATATAGGTTTGTGTAATTCACTTACTACCACAGGTCAATTGCCAGCTCCTCCTTGGTGGGTGCCAGGCACTTGTATTCATAGCAAATTCAAACACCAGAAAAAGAATCAATAAACTTTCCATATTTTATTCTGAATTTTTAATAAAAGCCATTGGGAGTACTGCGCAATGCTGTGGAGCATATTCTGTATAGCAGCTAGATGAGAAATATTCTTAATGTGAATGGAGCTATTGATCTTTCTGAAACTTATCCATTTCTTGAATGCTGTTCTTTTGAAGGCACTGAATTACTTTCTGAAGGACACTTTTGAGGATCACAGTGTTTGTTTGATTTTTGATTTTATTTTTTTTTAAATATCATTCCTATAATCAGATGCAGAAGAGGATTTAAATTTGTTGTGGAAAGAATTAAAGCCATTGTGCATGCAAGTCTGGGTAGAGCCACATAATCTAAAGGTGGTGGAAAATGATGAATAATGCTGCTGAGTATTTTCTGAACAGAGCAGTTGGGGTAAAACGGGGCAGGATCAGTTTCACAGTACCAACTTTTTATGTATGTTTTTAAAGGCAGATTTGTAAAACAAACATGTCATCAATCACAGACTGCTTCATCTCAAAAATGGTTCTGAAACTTTAAAATTAGGCTTTTAGACTTTTAAAATATTCCCTCCTTTGGGTTTGAACAGATGACCTCCAGAGGTCCCTTGCAATTTTAAGTTACTCTGACTCTCCACCTTTTTTTCTCTGGCCAAAACTACTTGGTAAATTTAATTTCAAATAATTTTATTTTCCATGGAATTCTATTTTTGTGAAGAATATACTGCTTATTTAGAGCAGGTGATTGCTTTTTTCCCCTCTTAGTTGTGATTGTGCATGGAAAGGTACAAATTGAAGGGGGACTGTGCTGCTAAAAAGAGTGTCAATACTGTGGGTGTATAATCAGAAGTTAAGATGAGATGACGCTTGCATCAGCTATGAAAAGAGTTCTGTTTGGCACAGATTTGCTTGAAATCAATGGCAACTATATCAGTATTTTTTTTGGCCCTGTGGTTTTTTTTGTCTTTTATATAACCCGTAAATTCATTGAAGTCTAGCAGAAACCTCTCCTTGGAGAGTTATTTCTATACAGTACAACTGTAGTGCAATCTCCCTAATTTTGTCATTCGTTTTTATATTGAAAATGTAACCCTACTGTTGACATGTTATTAAGGTTTCTGCACTCAAAGGTCAGTTCCCCCTGGAGTCTCCTTTCGTCTGGAAGATGGCATATATTAAAATTTTATAACAGTTCCCATTAGTTCCAATCCTATAATCTTGGGATCAATCTGGCTGCCCTTCTTCATAGCCTATCAAGTGCAATAAATACCTTAGGTGAGCAATAAAGGGATTGGAATTAGATTCTTCTAAGCAAGACTTGTTTGCATAAAGGTTTAAACCTGGCCACAGTTGTGCTGATAAGGCTCCCTTCACTTCAGGTGAAAAGAGTTGCTAACACTTTCACATATAAAACAGCTGATCTTCTGAAATAAGATACAGTAAGTACGGGTGCATGTGGATGCAGGGCTACACTTTTAGCCATAACTTCTTTCACTTCACAGTCTTCTCTTTGTACAGAAGTAAAAAAGAAATAATCTTCTCTTAGGGTAAGTGTGAATTGATAACTTCACCGAGGTTTCAAAAGGAAAATGGATTGTTACATGATTCCCAAGAATGGTACCTGCTCTTTCCACTTCTGCTAAGGATTTGCTCTGCATTTTGGTTACTGCAGCCAGCCCCTGGGCGAGCTAGAACTGGAGTCCCTCCCAGCTATTGGGAAGGGGATCCAGACCATCCAAGAATGAGCTTGCTTTGATTTGTGTGTGAGAATACTGCCCTGTGGTAGTCTAAGTAAGCTCTGTGGGTTAGCAGTTGTGGTGGGAGTGGACCTGAGAGCAGAGGCCAGAATCGTGCTTGTTCTTCAGTCCCTGTAAAAGGAGGGTACTGAACAAACACCCGTGGCTGAAAGACTGGATTTCAGATGTTTCCGTCAGAAAACTTTAGATAAGGTCAAGGCAATTATTTTTTTTTTTTTTCCTACAGATTTACTCCACTGTGACTAACACAATGGTCTGGTGCCTCTGGACACTATTATGCCCCTGGAGATTATTATATGGATAATAATAAGATTAGCTTAAAAGCTTGAAGAGAGTCACTGCATTCATATTTTCCATGTGGGATAAATTTTTCTGAAACAGCATGACTTTTCATAATTGATTGCATTTTTTTAAAATGTCAGGCAGTGTCCTGCTAAGTTTATTGACGAATGCAATGAGTGAAATGTAATATTAAGGGGAAAAAAATAACACAGCATCTAACAAACAAATCCTGGTTTTCTTTTACAGCTCCTCTTGTCATGCTCTCTTCCAAGGATGCTACAACATATCTGTGAGAACTAGTATTGCAGCTCACTAAGTATTTGTGAATGAGTAAGATATCTGTCCTCTTTGCCAGCTCTTTAACAGGGAGAGTATTGCCAGGGCTAAACCTCCATGATGAAACTGTTGGATGAGCTGCTCCTTTTTACTTTTGTAAAGAAGCCAAACTGTCAAATACCTTAACACTAAAAAGATTTATTGAGTTATGCCCTGGTTGTAAAGGGTTTAGATAGCCCCTGTCACCACCATTTGATCTGATATGTGCCCCACTGGGACTGATTGATCACTCGGTGCTAGTCAGTGGATAAGTGTGTGAACAGGACTGAGAGGTACTGATTGAGCTGCCAGGTGCCATTACAGAAACTTGTGACAATTCCAGCATTAGGTGATCCTATGCTCTTATATAATGTGATTGCTTGGCTGAGTTGGGGTTAATTTTTATTTTTTTTTGTGGAGTTTGGGTTTTTTTGGAGGGTTGGGGAAGAGGTGAAAAGAGTTAGTATCTTAACAGCTTTCCCACTTCCTGTATGTGTTGAGTTTGCCTGGCAAAATAAACAAACATGGCAAGTGTCTTCTGTCCTGTTCTCCACTTCTGTGTCTATATACAAACTCCAGACCTGCCACCTTCTGTTCTCATGGATAAATGAATAACTAAAAAAACCCGAAGACAGACATGTGGATTAAATTAAGCACTTAATTTCTTCAGAATGTGGAGAGCCTTTCACAGTGTCCTGGGCAAATTGATGAGTCACATTAAAATATTTCAGGCAGTAATGCCAGCAGAAGTTCATCTTGGTGGATGCTGAAAGTAAGTTTAAATGTTATTTTAAAAAATGAAAATAATGGTAAGTTCTAGGGGTTTGCTTATCTTCTGATATTTTGGATGGGTGGAGACAAATGCCTTTCTTAATGTAGGCATAATCTGATGTTAACCTAAAACTTCATTTGTTTTCTTCAGTATGTATGCTTTTCTTGCTGCAGATTTAACAACACCCTGTCTTCAGTACCTCTGATCTTAAAGAAGCTGAGATGCTCTTTTGCATCCCTTTACACTAAAGAGAAGAGCATAGTGCCAGTTATTATTAAGGTCATCTGACAGTTTACACTACAATATTCTGAATTGTTTGCTGATTTTGATAAACTCTTATGCTGGAATTTGTGTTCCATACCATGTGCAACCTCCTAACTGCAAAGGAAAGCCAAAACATCCCTCAAGTGAAGTTCCAAGAAAATGACATTTTTGTATTTTTAAAATAAAATACAGTGGTCTTTTCTTTAAACAAGACTAGCTTTTCTGTGTTGTAGATGAGGGAATTGAAATCTGATAGAGTATCAATCTTCTGTTCCAAAGAATAGAGTAGACTGAAACTCAGTCGAGTTTCTCAGGGTATCTCATAGCTCTGACGGCTCACCAGGCTGCATATGTGTCTTTGCTTCAGAGCCTCTCAACACACTTCAGCTGAGAGCTACAGGATCAGGTCAGGTTTTGTGTACAATAGCTAATTCCCTAGCATCCAGCCTGTCTACTTCATAGAATCATAGAATGGTTTGGGTTGGAAGGGACTTTTAAAGGTCATCTAGCCCAACCGCCCCTGCAATAAGCAGGGACATCTTCAACTAGATCAGGTTGCTCAGTGCCCCATCCAACCTGACCTTCAGTGTTTCCAGGGATGGGGCATACACCACCTCTCTGGGCAACCTGTTCCAATGTTTCACCACCCTCTTCGTAAAAAATTTCGTCCTTGTATCTAGTCTAAATCTTCCCTCTTTTCATTTAAAACCATTACCCCTTGTCCTATCACAACAGGCCCTGCTAAAAAGTTTGCCCCCATCTTTCTTATAAGCAGCCTTTAAGTATTGAAAAGCCACAATAAGGTCTCCCTGGACCCTTCTCTTCTCCAGGCTGAACAACACCAACTCTTTCAGCCTGTCCTCATAGGACAGGTTTTCCATCCCTCTGATCTTTTTTGTGGCCCTCCTATGGACCTGTTGGAACGCGTCCAGGTCTTTTCTGTGTTGGGGACCCCAGAGCTGGATGCAGTGCTCCGGGTGGGGTCTCACAAGAGTGGAGTAGAGGGGCAGAATCACCTCCCTTGACCTGCTGGCCGTGATTCTTTTGATGTAGCCCACGACATGGTTGGCTTTCTGAGCTGTGAGTGCACATTGCTGGCTCACGTCCAGCTTTTCATCCACCAGTACCCCCAAGTCCTTCTGGGCAGGGCTGCTCTCAATCCCTTCATCCCCCAGCCTGTATTGATACTATATTGATACCCTGACCCCGGTATAGGACCTTCCACTTGACTCATGAAGTTCACATGGGCCTGCTTCTTGAGCCTGTCCAGGTCCCTCTGGATGGCATCCTGTCCCTCAGGTGTGTCAACCGCACCACTCACCTTGGTGTCATCTGCAAACTTGCTGAGGGTGCACTCAATCCCACTGCCTATGTCATTGATGAAGATATTAAACCATACTGGTCCCAGTGCCGACACCTGAGGGACAGCATTTGTCCCTGATCTCCATCTGGACATTGAGCTGACGATAGGGAGCCTCCTGAGCAAGAAGACTTGGATGGGGGGAGCAAAAGCCAAGGAAGGTTTTCTCATTGAATCAAACCAACCAGCTGCCCCCCCCCCCNNNNCAAAACCTCGCCCCAAAACCAAAACAAACAAAAAAAGACAAACTAAAAGAATTGTTGTTGTAGGGAGAGCAGAGTGCTTTGAGAAGCTCTCAAGGCCGGTAGCTACTTGAACAAGGAAATTTGTTAGAAGATTGGTGATTTTAGCCCAAATAAAGAGCAGAAATTGAGACTGAGCTAAGGGTAGAAAAGAGGGTAGGCAGAGGTGGCAGAAAACAGGAAGGATGAATAAACCAGCAGTGTATAGCTGTGCTACAGTCTGTTTGTTTTTTGGTTTCTTTGTTTTAATTCTTCTACGTCTATAATTTATAGCAGAGTTCCTGGTGAAATAAACCTTCGTTAACCAAGTGCTTGCCTCCCATCACCTCTGCTGCTCTTGCTGTGCTTTCTGGCACAAGAACTTTTTGCATTTAGTGTACTCGCTACAAAGATCTAAGTATTGTATGCCTGTTCCAGCAACCATCACTGGGGAGTAATTGCTCTCCCATGTGACATGAACTGAAAGTGGATGAGCAAAGCTCCTTTGTGCAGACAGAGCCCACTGCCATATGTTGCGTTTTGTCACAGCCTTTACTTCACTGTGGCCTACAGTAGACAGAAAAGTCTACTGCTGCTGCAGTGTTCCACTTCAGTTTGAAAGGCAGATGTCTATGCAATAAAACCCATTCTGTCTTGTTGATGTCTGTGTTTGGTACCACCAAGTGTTTGCTGGAACGGATTGTCTGCTTGTGGTTTGGTTTCTAAATAACTCTGACATATTTCATGTTGCTCTCCCCTTTTAAAAGCAAAGCTAAGCGCTTGAGGGCCAGGAAATGCCAGAACAAAATATGCCATGTGGACTTAATTGAGCCTTCCAGTTTGTGTGTTATGACGTTATCTTTTATGAATTGATCTTATGTCTGTTTTTCTGTGACAGTCCTGCAACAGGAGGGCCTTTGGCATCTTACATGGCAGTTTTGCCACTCTTTTTGAGAGTGTATGGGCTTGTAGATGACTCACTCCATAGCTTTCCTGCACCAAAAATCAAATGCTGCAAAAGCAAGTGGCTACAGGGCCTCCAGGGCCCTTTGAAGTAAATGACATCTTTACATTGTCTTCAGTAGGCTTTAGAGTAGGTTTCAAATTGAGATAAAATTTGGACTGGAATTTCTTCCTTCTCCAATGACTTAATTGATGGGAAGGCATGTAGAAGAACTGCTTTAGTGGAGCTCCATTAGTTTTAGAAGCCTGTTTGTTTTTTTCCGGACACTAAATAATACAAAACAAAGTTGTTTTTTCTGTTTCTTAAATATTTGTCTGGATGCTTTACTGTTCAAGTGTGATCCTTGATGCAATTCATTAGACTTTTCCTTAGGTAGAAAAACATCCTGAACAGTAAAAATTTATGTTCCAATCTAGTAATGCAATTTACATTGTTGTAAAGGATCTAAAATTAGTTTTTTTAGGAATTCCTTTTATAATCAAGGGAATTGAAAAGAACAAAGCACATGGTAGTGCAAGCTGTATGTAATTGTGATGGAAGATTCACAACAATTCAGCCTTAGGTTATCACCTGAGAGCATTTTAAGAGTCTTGACAATCTGCATGCCTGTATTGCTTATCTTTTAATCAAAGAATGTTAATATAAAAAAAGTATAAAGTTATTTTTATCTGGTTGAAAAACAGTTACTGAAAGCAAGTTTTCCCTCTGACATGTAGTTACCACTTCCATATATATGTTGCAAATTTGTCTGATCTGCTTTCTCAGTGCGCAGCAGGCCTGCTAGTGATAGTACTCTCACGTAAGTCGCTGGAACACCTTGGTAAATGAGAGAAGGCTTCCATTTGGAGAGCCGCTGGAATCCTGCAGAAATGTTGGGGAAATGCCACTCCATAGCCATAAAATGATTTTAACTGAGCAAATAGTTTTGAATGGATACTTTATGTAATGGATATTTGTCTCTCTCCCTGTGTTTGCAGAATGTCCATGAAGAAGGTGGTAATGTGCTCTGTGTATTTGCTGTTCAATAAAATTTAAGTAGCAAACAACATTCTTCAATAAATATTGATTTCCATTTTTATTGCGTACTTGTGACCGGCCAGCGGGTGATATTTCGTCTTTCTGATTTGACCTTATATGACCAAAATCTCATGGAAAGAGGATTTTCTCTTTGAGTGGCATAGAAAATGCCTCCTTTAATAAAGCTTTGTCCCTTGTTGCTGTGAAGGGGAAATACAGCTAGATTTCTTCCCTTTTTTGAGTGAAGATAGGTGGGCCCGATATAATCAGTGATCATCTGTAGTAATCATCACCTTTTTTGGAGCAGCTGCAGACTTTGTGCAGGGGAGGTTTACTGGATACATTTGACTCAGCAGTCCAGATCTACTTTCTTCTTTCTCTTGCCAGCTGAATGAGTCCTATCCCAACTCAAAAAGCATCCGTTTGTGTTGGAGGTAGAGAATGTTAGTGCCACACTCTGTCCTCTGTGTTCCACCTCTCATCCGTTAAATCTCATTCTAGAGTAGCAGACTCAGCTGTCTGTAGCTGGCAGTATGAGTGACATTGCAGTGCTGCCAAAAGAGGTTGGGAAGCTGGCCAAGGTGAAGACAGGACAGAAGGGACGTGATAAGTTTGGCAAAGAAAAATAAATCCAAAAGGAAAGTCAGAGGTAGACAGTTTTGAAAAGGGTTTCATGAGAACTGCTTCTTACTACGTTTTTGGAGGGGGAATGCTGGCTTCTGTCTTCTCAAGAGTCAATCCTGCAGCATGTTAAGTGTCTGAAATCCCACTAAGAGGCTGCTTAGGGGCAGCAACACCTTGCTATGTTCATAATCAATCTCTGATGGTCTATGTCCTTTTATTTCCCCTCTTATAGCTTCTGTGGTCCTCCTTGACTGTGCTATATTGACACAGTGATGATAGTTATCCTACTAAACACCCTTGAATAATTGAGCTAAGGGCATTAAAAGGTGCATTTTGGATATTGTGTGCTTTTCTTGCACAAAATACCTTTAGCAAAATACTGCCTTTATCAGATTTAAGCTTTTGGCTCTGGAAGTGACAGGATTTGGACTGCGGTCGGTGTGGCTGTGGGTTGGATGTGGAACTCCCAACTCCCAACCACGCAAACCTCACTGTCACTCCAAAAGGGTATCAGTTGGTCTATTTTGATTATTGTCAAGATGAGCTATAGGTTGCACCATAGACTTCTTTTCTAACCAAAGAGCATGTGGCTACAGCTATTGTGTTGGCAGTAGAGCACAAAATGAGTATCCTAAATGTTACCCTTGGGACAGAGCATTGGCTACTGGAAAAAGAGTAGCCCCTCCACAATTTCACAGGAGCTCTGTTCAGTCACAGCAATTGTGCATTTAGGCCCCATAATATCTGTTCTGGAGACAAGTTGTGTGTGGCTTTTGTTTGGGCGTTTTTTTGAGGCATAAAAGGAAGAAGGGTTTTAGTCTTACCTTCTGTGGTTTGGAAAGACTGTCATTGGCTGGCTTGGTGATGACTTGGAGGTCATCCCTGAGTCCTACAGGCAACAGGTTGGTAAATGAGCTTCACTGCTTGATGCGGGGACTGTTTTGATTTGGAATTAGTGAGTTAGAAGCCAGTGCAGTAATTTGTACCTAAGAATTTGTTGATCTAATGTGGAGGAGTATAAGAAATCCTGGAGGTTGTTGTTTGGGTAAGCACAAACTGTGTGAAGGGCAAAGTGCTATGGCAGAAAGAAGTGCCACATGGAATTTACCTTCCAACTGAAGATATTTTCCCTTATTTTGAAATATAGTTTGTAGAAGAAATGTCTGTCTTGTCTCCCCATGATCAGCAGGGGGACAGGTAGCCACACATGCTGCTTTTTCCCTCTGGGTCACCAGTAAACCCCATGCTCACAGGTGTATTTGTGGTCTGCTTATAAGAAGACCAGGGTGTATAAGCATTTGTGA
Organism: Himantopus leucocephalus; assembly: GCA_003993805.1. Taxonomy (NCBI): domain Eukaryota; kingdom Metazoa; phylum Chordata; class Aves; order Charadriiformes; family Recurvirostridae; genus Himantopus; species Himantopus leucocephalus. The sequence goes on from RSEF01000002.1 coordinate 49,507,724, forward strand.
TCTTGCTTATTTAAGTGGTGGTGGGAATGAACTGGACAGGCACAAGTAAGTGCTAATAGTTTTAAAGTGCAACAAGCTACCAACTAATACATATCTTCTGTTTTCCACACCCTTTCCACCATGAATTGCATTATCCAAGTGTTTGAGTTCTGATAGTCATACTCTTATATCAAGCCATATCATATCAAGCTACATCTGTGTGGTTTGACCTTGAATGACAGCTGCGTATGATGGGACATTCTTACAGAGGTGAGTCATAAAGGAAAATAAAGCAGAAAGCTTACAACTACAAAGTGTATTGTAAGCAGAGACTAGAAAGATGTAAAAATGTCTAAGTGAAGAATACATCAATGGTTTCCCCAGCATAGTCTTCCAACAGCACCAGGCAAGAATAGAAGCAGGACCACTCTGTCCTCATTAACGGATGGGGAAGGTGGGGAACAGTGTGGTCTTTGATTTATTTGCTGTTTGGGGATGTCAGGTTTAAATCGGGGTGGTTTAAATCAGCTTATGCTTTGGGTAGCCTCTTTCAGCCGCTTAGGAAGAAAGATACTGTGCTATTTAAATACAAAGAAGTGCTCAGTTTCTCTTGATGGCAGGTCTTGATTTTGCTAATGCAGTGGTAAGTACTTGCCAATTTAGTACCAGGTAAGATAAGGTCAGACAACTGGCTGAGCCAGGCTAGATTGAAATGGTTTCTCCCTTCCTGCAAACACTTGGGTTTTTCCCATGTCAGCTAACTGGCCGCTGGTTGTTAGTTAAGTAATGCAGTTTTACACATTGATATTTGTATGCACTGTTGTGATTTTGTATTGCAATGAAAAAGATAATTGGAATGACAGAATAGGGCTGAGTTCTTCCTGCTTGGGATCTCTGGTGTGTCAGTTTTGGAGTTTTCAGCCTGTGGGTGCTTGAAGGGCAATATCAAAGTTTCCTTGAAGGATTAGCATTTCCTGAAATATACCACTGCAAATGGCATGGTTTAAAGAAAATAATTTTTTCATGGGAAAAAATGAAATGCCCAAGTACTGGGTGAGAAATGGAGTGGTATTTGGGCAAAGTATTTTGAGTTTTCATGCAGTCAGGTTAAAAAGATTATTTTATGGCCTTTTAAACTTTGTTAGACTAAACTCAGTGTAATCACAAATATGGGTTTTGGTTTTTTTTTGATTAAAGCCATTTTTGAGGAAGCATTTTCTACTTGTTTTGGCAGGAAACTTCTGTGTGACCTTCTATCTAGTTCTGAGGACAGTATTACTTCTTTGATTGTAGATGGGTAGAACAAAATTAAGTTTTGATGTCTTGGAGCTTTTATCTCACTGTTAGGGGAGTTTGAGGCTATTGTTTCAACAAGAATACAAAATAAAGAAGAGATTTCAAAGAAATTGAAGATGAGAATACTAGCGATAGGGCTATAGAAAATACAACTTCTGCTCTGAGCTGACTTTTTGGTTTTTGCTTTAACTAGTAAGGAAAGGCAAGGCCAGCATCTATCAGATGTGCAGGTTCCAGCAAAGTTGAAAATTGCAACCTATGTGGCCAGTAAGAAAACCATACTATTGTTAACAAAGATAAGAGCCTTTATTAGAGTCTGTGTCAATAAGTTTGTTTCCAAACTTCTTTTGGCTTTCCTAAACAATTTTATATAATGGACAACTTTGAAGTGTTTTCATTTTGGACATTAGGTTGAAACTAAGACAGTAATTTTTTTAGCAAACTGCTAAGTTTCATGCAATAAGAAATATTAATTGTACAGGGCAGCAAATAGATAAGCTGAGGAAACAAGAAAGATTAATAACCTTAAAATTGCACAGCAATTTTAATTATAGTTTTAATTTTAATACTGCAGAGAGAAATTATTACCCATTTTGAACAACTGGAAGGTAAAAGCAACTTCAAATATTTAATTTTCTCTGTGCAGTCTTTGATTGAACAAAATTCTGGGGCGGGAACATCTCCAGATACCATATGTTTGAGTTCAAATATGTTCACTGACTGAAAGGAGTTATTCAGGAATTCAGAAATATCAAGGAGTGAAAGATAAGGTTTTAAACAGCCCTCTCTATTTATTACATCTACTAAGCCACCTTTCTACTCAAAAACATCATTATAACAACCCAGACTAAACTTGCGTTATTTGTTTTACCTTTCTTGAGTGTCCCTTAAAGGAATGCATGGGAAGTACTACACCCCCATGAAAGATGTTTGTCTCTGTATTAATAGTTACTCTGTAGGCAATGTGTTAATGAGGTGTTCGAGAGCTTGCAGTTTTGTTCGTAGAGTTCAACCAGCCAAAGTTGACATGCATTGCAAATGGCTTCCTGTAAAAGTCATTTATGGATGCAGCTCCCAGTTTGTATATTCTGTTTGTTTAATGTAACTGTGGTCTTCTAAAACCTGTCTTCTGCCAATAACATGCAGGAAGTGGCAGTGATCTTTTTCCTTCTTTGTCCTAAATTGCTTTAACTGATTTAAGCAGACCTCCTCCTGATATACACCAGCTAAGAAAGTCAGTGAAGTCACAGGGAGTCCTGGAAAGATCTGAGAACGAGCTTTGTTCAAGTGTTAAGAGGAGAAGGCTAAGGGGACGTGGTCTTAGTGCTGTCGTCAGAGAAGGTGGAGCCGGGTTCTTCTTGGAGGGACAGTGGGAGGATGAGTGGCAACAGGCACAAGTTGTAACAAGGAAAATTACAATAAATTGTTTACAGAGATGGTAGTCAAACAGTGGAACATAGGCCTAGAAGGGCTGTGGGATCGCCGTCCTTGGAGATACTCAGAACTCACCTGGACTGGACCTGCTTTGAGCTTGGGGTTGGAATAGAGACCCCTAGAGGTCCCTTTCAGCCTAAATTACTCTTATTAGACAAGTTCCCTGCATTAACTGTACTGAAGACCTAGTGCAATTTGACTTTAGCAATACAGTATCTTGTCAGGTGTCGAAGTGTCAGTGATTGAGAATTAAAGAGCTCCTTCACAGCATCATTGTCTAAAGCGATGTAGGTATATTCAAACTGCTCTGAGATTTTTCTTAGGCAACCTGTCTCACTTGGAAGCATAATCTTGGCAGAAGCCGAAGTTGGAAAAGATGGTCATAAATTACTTACCATAGATGGAAAGAATATAACTGCTCAGAGGCTGAAAAAGAGGAGGAGTGGAAAAAGCAAGCTGAAACTTCATAGCTGAAGTAGTAGCTAAATAAGAAATGCTGCAGTAATCACTTGACCAAAACAGTTTTCTTAACGTGTTGCAAAATACCCATGTTCTGAAAAGAGGAAAATTAAGAGCCAGCACAAAGGGCAGCTCAAGTAGGAGATGTACTTTCATGCCAGGCTTTCAAGCTTATGGTAAAAATCTCATGAGAAGAATTGGGGTTTTCTTCCAGTAAGTATTAAATCTTTGTCCGTGCTATTTCTAACTTCAATTAAGTTAACGTTTAAGATGTCTCTCTTTATGTGCTTCATTTAATAACACATTACACAAATGAATCATTTGAAGAATTCTTCAATGAAATATAGAAATAATTTTCATGTAACATCAGCAAATTAACATCTTTGATGTATTACTCTAGGTTAATATTCCACCTCAGTCTTTGTTGATGTATTTACTCCAAAGTTGAAGCAATTTAGAACACTAAATGGTATGACCCTGTATTCCGTCTCATTACAGACTTAGTGCAACAGCAGTGAAGCACCTGGTTATTGTATAATGCAATTTTTGTAGCAGGCAGAAATTATAGGTGAAATTTGCATTTTGGCTCCAGAGAATAGAGACATTCAGCAGGTCAGATCTGAATTGCTATAATGTTTGTAATTGGCAGACAGTGCCTATGACTGAAATAGCAAGATGCTTTTAAAAGGGCGTGTCTTCTCAGATTGTTTTAGGACTTTTTTGCGCATCTTTTTCATAGGTATCCCAGGCTGGATTTGATAGCACGGGTTTATATGCAGAAGCATTTAAGATATATCATAAGATAAAGATATATCACTAAGACTTTGATAATTGTGAGGACGTGCATTTACTGTAAGCCGTGTTTTCTAATGTTCATTTGTGTTATTTTTTTGTTTGTTCTTTTCCTCTCCAAGGACCTTTACCTATGGGGACTGCTGGCACTAGAGAAGAAAATAAAAAACAAGTCTTCTGCTAGTTAAGAGGAACAAAAATTAAGATTTTTGGGTTCCATACGCATAAAAGCCTTTCAAATGTCTTCCATCTGGAGTTCCCTTACGCTTGTGTAGACTGAAGCATGTTCATGCATTAGACAAGTAGTCATATAAAATTATGATGACATCGTTTTAAAATGGTTTTGAAAAAATATATCTCTGACTATTGGACATATTTGCAGTGAATCAATGCAGATCAGGGATAAAACACAGATAACACAGAGTGCATATTAGATGCCTTATGTTGTTGGTGTATTAAAAGACCAATTTGTGTATTGTCTGTTGGTACACTTTGGTCACTGTCAACATGCATATTGCTAATTCTAAAAATCTGTAGGTATAGAGCCCGATGGCTATCCTTTTAAAGTTAAAATCCAGAAATAAGTACTTGAACAAGGAAAGCATTGCTTTGTGCTCTGAGCAATGATCGAGTTGTAGTATGTTCTCAATTTTGTGTTTTCCTTAATTCTTGGCAGCTATCATGGGTACTTGGAATCCAGTTTAGTTGTCACTACTTCTTTTTGGCATCATATGGTATCTACTAAGGCTTCTCTGTGGGCTTCTACTCTTCTATGCTCTTAGGAAATATCAATCTCTCCATAAGCATGAGGAGTTTGAGCAGGCTGGTTTTGATGTTTCTGTCTCTTGGTGGTGAGGACAAGAACGTGAAGTGCAAGTTCCTGTCAGTCAAGTGCAGGGTGTGCAGCTAGTGTGGAGGGAATGACAGGCACAACCAGATGTTGCAGTTTGGCTTCACACCTTTATTTTTACCAAAACTCTTAAGCATCACTTTTGAGTGAAGCGCTGACAGCTCCTTTATTTAGGCTTATAAAGCTTACAAGTGTTTTGGTATTTCAAACAAAGCAGAAACTTAGACTATGCTCAAGTGAAATGCTTGTTTTCTTTCTTTCCTGCTTCCCTTATGCGGTTGCAATTTATCCTTAGGGTGAAGATTGTCATCTTCCGAGGTCTTCCACCACCATGTAAAGTGGGCTATTACATCATGGTGTCCCTGCTTTGCTATTCCTTATCTATGTAATCTCCCTGATCCTCTGCAGCTGTCTCTTAATAAACAGTGTAAGAGAGTGGATAAATTTCTGTTTGGAGAGCAATCATATTCAGCAGAGGGCTAGCAGGGAAGGGAATTCTCAGTTTTACAGGTTTGGAGAGAAAAGCCCAGGAATGCCTTTAAACTTTCAATTCATACAGCACCATGCCTTAGGTAATCTGACCAGAGCTATTGCAGTTGCGAAGTGGAAACATCTGGCTGGGACTTCAATACCAGCCTCTTGTGTCTCTTCTTCATTGAGTGCCATCACTGCTGACTGAAGCCCTGTGCAGTACATGCCCAAATCTTACTGGTATTGCTTGCTTAATGTGAATTTCATTACATGGTCTCTTACCAGGCAGTGATACCAAGATAGCAGTTGTTATGCTGTTCTTTGTGTGTGGTGGTTGGCAGTAGGCCTTCCATCAATACTGACGATATGAATCCCTTTTTTTTGGTGTGCATTGTTTAGGAACTGAGAACCCCTTCCCTCCACCTTCAAACTCCGTAATAACTAGCAGAGCTGAATTGTTTTATCCTTTTGTTGTCAGTATATGCTAACAAAGACTGATGGTGACTTGCAGATTTCACAAGGAAGACCTAACTCCTGTGTATACTCATAGGTTCCTTTTAGAAGAGCTTAAGAGACAATCTTGTGTCAGAGAAAGTTTTATAAAAGACATTCCAAGTATCTTGCTTCTCATCTGTATTAGTAGTTGACAACAAAGATGTTTCTCATGCCCCAAGAATTCCTGAGGGAGAGAAACATTTGAAAACTCTTGGTGGCTTGGATTGCTAGAGCTTGTTTTCAAAAGTGATGTTAAGCCAAAGCCTTGGTACCACGTCAGGAGAAAGTAGCTCCACTGTAACACTGCTGACAAAGCTGTGTTTTTTCCAGGGCCAGGTTACGATCTCTGTGAGGCTGCGCTGTGTCTTGACACATTAGGACCCAGCTTTGGTAGCTCAGTTCTGTCAGCTCTGCTGCTGCACAGCACTGTTCCTGTGGAGCATGGACATGCCAGCAGAGGAACGGTGAGGCACTGGCACCAGCGGTGCATTTGGCACTGCTAGGACCTTTTGCTGACAGCATGCAGCAGTTCTTTTATGAATCAGTTCGATACCAAAAATAGCTACTGGCTTCTCCAGAGATTGAGTATATCATGGTATGGGGGTACTGTGACTGGGAAGCGCTCCCAATAGGGAGCGGGATATAGCTCCACAGAGGAAAGTCAGACTAAGCTAGTAGAGATGAATCTAGGGAACAAATGAGCACTTCTAATATAAATACAATTTGGCTGGCAGAGCTGCTTCTCCTTTAGGATTTCCTGGTGCCTGCAGTTGGAGCTGCAATGTGATTGTATCCCTTGCTGATTTAGCTGAGACAGTGGCAATGTATGCTTGGCCTAAGTCACGTGGGTGACTCTTCAAACATTTGATCAAGGATCTTTAAAAGAAAATAGAAAGTAAATAAATGACAAGTAGGCGAGAAAGGCTCATGCCCTAACTTAAAATAGTGGTACAAGCCCGAGCTGTTGTCATTGAACCTCCATTGCAAAGGAAGTGAACTCAGGACTGGCTCTAGTCAGCAGGTAAAGCTGGGGCTGTCGCCCAGCAGCCCCTTGAGGGCGGTCAGGCTGCTCCTTGGATGTTAGAGTCCTGGGAGGCCACAGGAGTTCCTGTTGTTGCTGAGAAAAGGGATCAAGCGGGTTGGGGGAGCAACTATGAAGTGAGAGAGCAACTGCTTGCGGCACTATCAGTTGCTCCCTTTCTTCTGCTCCTGTCCTACCTGGCAGAGCAACTTGACATTAAAGCTCGATCCCAGCTTTGGGCTCACCATAGCCCCAAGAACATTCCTCTGTAGTGGATAAACTCAGTTTTTCTCACACTGCTAAGAAGCCCTGAGCCAACTTGTAGTAAGTATACCTTCTGGTTGCATTGCAAATGCAAGAACTGAATGGTGAATAGGAAGTTCTTCCTCACTGTTGTCCTTGATGTGCCTATCTTTGGATTAGCAGCAGAAAGCGGCTTCTCTTGTAGGATCATTTTTATGCTGCAGGAAAAGCTGTTATGGCCATCTGTTGAGGAAAATGAGCAGTTTGCAATATGTTACATCTGTAAATGGATAAAATCTTCCAAGCATTACGTGTGTTTATATACATACTTCTGTGTAATTGAGTATAACTGAGGAGCACAACTTGCTGCTTCATTTCCCTGTAGTTAGTAACCAGTGTGCTTTTGCAAGGTGGATAGTGAGTAATTGTCATTTCAAATGTGTTTTATGTATGTGTTGTTCAGAATTGGCTAATTATTTAAACAATTATTTTGGCTCAAATGTGTTCTGAAGGCTCTCAGCTGGGTTTATTTGATAGCAGAATTGTAACGGCTACACCTTGGAATGCTGGGATTATTTGATTTTGTTCCAGGCTTATCTTTCTCTGAAGTATAGTGGAATATCAATTCAACTTCAATTATTTAAGATTCTTGGATAAGTGACTAAATTGCAAGGCTTCAGAGTTCTTGTTAGGACAAACATTGTTTTATTTTCCCTCTAATATTTAATTGGGAGAACCGATTTAAAAAAAGCAGCAAACACATATCCTCAGAGTGAATAAACTTCTTTCCCCATGTTTCACTTGATGTATCGACTAATACAAGCAGCAGCCTAAAATGGCAAAGTTAAGAAAATTGTGATGGCTTTTAGTGATAAGTAGTCAAATATATATCATGTGCTAGTAGCTTTGAAGTTGTTGATTAGAGAGAGAGATTTAATTACATTTTTGTGATTTACTATGCTTTCATGTCACTTATTCACAAACCACACATGGTTTGCGTATAATAGTTTTAGGGTTTTTTTTTTTGTGAAACTCCTCAGTATGGTGTTTGAAGTGTTTCAGTGGTCCTGAGCTTTTCCATGTATCAGTGCCTAGTCCCTTTGCTTACAGCTACCCATGCTTCAGTTATGATCTCAACAGTAATACAGCAGACTTCCAAGACACAATAGCCAAGCCAGTGGGCAAATCACTTACTTATTTGGCAGCCTGAATTTTACTGGGGCTTCATGTTATTCAGTCCTGCTCATAAATCCAGCTCATGGAGTAATGTTATAGGACAGTCTGAACCTTGCTGGCATTTCTTTCCATTGTTTTTTAAATACATTTTTAATTTTTATAGTTGGGAGAAAGGGCTGTAGAACATTAGTTCTCATGGCTTTGCAAATGGAACTGAAATGAAGAAAGAATCACTTTCTTTACTGTTTTCTGAGATAAAATATGCCGGTTTCATGATTTGGAAGAGGAACACTGGGACTGTTTAATGTTTTTTCTTAGCAGTATTGAGTTGTAGGTGAAGGATTTGGACAGGCATATTTAAGGAAACAAAACTGTGCATAAGAGGACAACTCTGGGGCTAGCTGTTACAGTGTGTCAGTGTATAGATGAGTCAGTCTGTTTTCTCTCTGGCTTCTACACTGTTCCCAATAAAATATACTCTCTTATTCTATTAAGACACCGTGCTGTCTTAGAAGGTGTCATTTTGTAAACAGTAAAAAATACGCACCCTCCGTACAAAAGCCTACAAGCAGCCTTGCCACAGGAGAGGCAGACTCCTTGTGACTGGTACAAATACAGGGAACGTAAATAAAGCAGACTTTGGTTAATTCTGTGAAAAATATCTGCTGCTTGTCCACTAAAAAGCATCGGTACTGCTTTCCAGTAGTGGAGGATCTTCTTGTCTGCATTTATCCCTAGGAAAGTTATTTTGATCTCTTATCTGTTCAGTCTCATGTCTTTTATATTAAAGATCTTTACATTTCTCTTCCGCATATTACAGCATTGTAAGCAGGAAGACAGTGGGAACTTTGAGAAGAAAGCAGTGACTGATGGCATTAGCTACATACTGGAAGAACAAGGGAGAATCTTAGATTTGCACTTCTAATAGAAGGTAATAGAATACATACCTAATTTTGCTGCTGACTCTTACAGGTGCTTTGCATTGCATCAAGTGAGTCTGACTTCAATGGGGACTACTCAGAACATCCAGAATTGAGCACATTCAAGCATCTCCCAGTGTTCCAGTTATCGTGGGGTTTTTCCCCTCCCGTAACTGAAATGGAGTTATTTGTATAGGTGCAGTACACTTTTGTACAGTGTTCTGTCATACATTAGATGTCTCAATTTCTTTCCCATGACTTTGCCTTCCCCCCTTATAATTGAACCAGCTGGTTCTATGGTAATGAGTCCTTTTGAACTGTCAGTGTGTGTATTTCCATTTACATAGCTAGCACTTTATTCTGAACCTTCTCCCCTTCTGTCCAAATGAATTACATTATCAGATCTGTCTCATTGTTCACAACAGTACTGCTGTGGATTCTCCAGATCTTCCTTGCTTACTGGGTTTATTGGTCATTTTGCAAAGGGCTCTTTCAAACTTTGGTAGGTGTAACTTTAAATAATTCTCATTAATTGTAGTATGAGTCAAAGAATCAAAGGGAAGGAGGAAAAAATGTATTTTTAGTTGCACAAACTATCCTGTGAAGTGGTCTAGCTAACCTATTGACTTCTTGTAATATAGTAATTTATATTCAAATTAATTTTGACAGCTGGCATTTTGTCTATATTAGCTGTGATCATTTAAACTTCCATAGCAATTTATAATGTAGTTGATGTTGACCAGAATAATTTTTTATACTGATAGGAGGAGAGTCTTGTGCAGTGATTAGAGATACGGCTGATAATCAGGAGTCTGTAAGCGTGGTCAAAGATAAATAGTTGAATGACCATGTGTTAAGATTGTACTGATTGTTCATGAGAAGCAACTTTCCAGAGATGCACAGAGAAAGGCCAAGAGGCAGTAGTTCATAGAGAGCTTGGTCAAACAATGTAACAGAAAACCCCATGCTATGAAAGCGCTACAGTGAAAAAAATACTGCTTAATAGAGGAAATGGAAGGCAATGAACATCAGTTTCTGTGGCTGATCACTGGTTCCCAATCATTTTATGATATTGATATACATTTGCGATAAAGATAGGTCAGCTTTCTCTGTTACCACTCTGGGCTCTTACTTGCCTATCTTCAGTCCTGGGGCAGCCAGGTGTCTTAGCAAGTTCCTGATAAAGCACATGGAATATTAATTCAATCAGCTTGCTGAATCAGGACCTCCTGTTGAATTCCCATCTTTCCTCATTTGCACAAAGCTTATTTGCCAACCAGAGCTGAGTGAGAAGGAATGGGTTTGCTTTTCACAAACAAGGAAGCCTTGATGCAAACAACTGATAGAGTAATTCAATGAGACTGGGAATTCCCAATCACATAAAGTTTATTAAAGAGGAAGAATTACTTATCTAAATTAGTATCATGCCCTGAAGGGGGTCCATTGCCCATATTCTGCTAGAGTTCAACAGGTAACTAAACAGAGGAACTTTTTAAAACTTTTCTTCCTGAACACCCAACATAATTTCATCCTTTTCTATAAATCTTGCTCTTACTGTATTTTGTCTAACTTGGTCTTGAATCATAATGGGAGATAGGACAGAAGCACGTAAAATCTTCAAGGCCTAAGAAAGCACATCTGAAGCCAATGAATAAGTTTAGTGGCATTTGGGTCAGGCCCTAAGAGGCGGTTCTGAAGCACTTGAACCCTCTGTGCCTGATGATTATTTTTCATTACTGTGTTGCCAAACGATAAAATACACTGAGAGAAGACAGGATGGCTTGGAGCACTGTATTACTCAGCTGCCTACTTTATTGAAACCAATGGGTTATTCCCTCACTGACTTCTGTGGATCTCAGATGAGATCCTATAAAAAGTTTAGTGAACTTTCAAAATGGCTTTTTATTTAATCAGATTCTCCTTGTCACTTAAAGCTAGTGATTTCACCTGAAAATGACCATGACTACTTATATTTTGATTTTGCCAGAGTTGTAACATAAATCAAGAATGTAGAATCTAAAGGAAAGAACTTTCCTTGTGCTACAAGGATTGCATTTCCTAATAATGTAGAAAAATTATTTTCCATCTCTTTCAAACTGTGGCATGCTAACTGTTTTCCAGCAGAAGCTGTTAGTCTGAGTTTTATGAATTTTAAGTTGCTAACTGTAGACTTGGCTTTCATATTTACTTTTATTAGACTGTAAACCCTGGAAGGTCTACAAATTGTAGGTTCAAAGCTTTCCGTCTAGAGTTCAGCTGCTCCTGTGTTTTCAATGCTAAATGTCTCTCCTGTGTATAATTTATAAGTATAAATAAGTAGGGAGCAGCTAGGGCTACAATATCTAGTGCTTTTAGGTCTTGTCCTCTTTTGGAGGTGCTTATTCACAGCTCCTATTTCCTATAACTCGCCATTAGTATTTCCCACTGCATGCCCATTCTGTAAACATCATTTACTTGTCCAGGAGCAGAGTCTTGCTGTTTGCCTTTGCAGAAGCAGATAGATGCTATTGGCTCGTTTTCTTTTCATGATCAGGGTGCCAATAAAACTTATGATTCACGCACAGCTCTCAACATATGGTGATGGGAAATCTTCAACCACCAAATCCATTTGCCTGGACTTTGGTCTGGAATACAGGTTTCTAAATAATGAGCCCTGTTTCCAAATGCAGAGCACACCAGTTACTGCCTTTAATCTCAGCATCTTTCTCCTTCCCTCATTATTACTCATTTATTACCTGAACAGAAGGTGAGGCTGAGTGTGCATGTTTCCCTGATTCTTCACAAGGTGCTGTAGAGAAGAAATCTCTTTGTACTTCATCCAGACAACGTGCAGAAAATCTCTTTTGGAGATTGTGTGTGTGTGTAGGAGAGCAAAATGACAGAGTTGGCAGAGGAGAAAACTTGAAATCTGAATTTGGATAACATCTTAGATTTATTTCATGGTGAATGTAAGGAGCCTGGTTATATTTTGTGGTGAGGTTCTCTCAAGCCATGTGTGGATAATAATTTTTTAACAAATGCTGATTGTGAGAGCTGAAATCAAGGGTTTTAGATCTCTGAGAGGCATGTACTGTTTGCATTTCACATCACAGGGAGCCTTACTTTAGTAGGCACTAGTTGACTAAATGTTTTTAAGCCATTCAGTTCCTCCAAGAGGAGAAAGACATATCTGGCAAATGTGTAATGCTGGTTTTCAGTGTAATCCAGTTATCTGGCCAGACACAAACTTCTGGACTTGTGGCTGTTGCTTTTAATGAAATATCTACGCATAGGAGCCTTTGTAGCACTAGTTACCAGAAACGCTGGGCTTTTGTCTGTCTTTTGATTTTTCTGTATGGTTTTGGAGCCACAGGGCCCAAATCATAGATCAGTACCCACCTGCGCTAAGCACAAGAGAAACAGCAGATCACAGAGGCAGTCTATACCCTAAAAGATTTACAATTTGATTGTGTCCTGCTTCCTTACAAAGCAGTAGAGGTTGGAAAGGACCTCTGCAGATCATCCATCCTTAACCCCTGCTCAAAGCAGGTTGCTCAGGGCCATGTCCAGACAAGTTTCGGGTATCTCCAAGGTCAGAAACTCCACAAGCTGTCTGAGCAGCTTGTTGCAGTGTTCAGCCAACCTTACAGTAAAAAGTTTCCTTTTCTTTAATCAGAATTTTCTGTATTTCAGTTTGTGATGATTGCCTCTTGTCCTGGCACTGGGCACTGCTTAGAAGAATTTGGCTTCAAGTTCTTTATTCTCCCCATCAGGAATTTATACACATCAATAAGATCCCTCTGAGCCACAAATCTCTTAAAAATGTCAGAGCACTTTATTTTCTACTAAATGAGCTCTAAGTATGCCAATGTTCCAAGGTCTTCACTTTGTATTCCATAGGGTATGTGGTGCTATCAAGGTCTTTCACGCCACTTTTTTTTTTTTTTGTTAACATAGTAGGCGTTTTGATTTCAGCGCCGTGTACTTTAAGGTTTTTTCCAGCTTGTACTGCCTTCTTCCTTTTCCTTTTCACCATGGAGAGGTGAAACCATAAGGCCTGGTCTTGCCTCCTTGTTCTGTGCAGTCTAGTTCTGGCTAATGAGTTTGTGTGGGAAGCGTGTAATGATACACTTGATACATTGTTTCTTCTTTTCCAGAGGAAATGAAAGATAATGTATGCAGCAATGAACTGGAAACTTCAGTAGTATGTGACTTATCACTTAGTTCACTTATTTTCATATCTACGCTATCACTTTCCTCTCACAGATACAGCTCTTAATGAGTGCATATTAAAGCCACAGGGACATTGAAGGAATAATGTGGTTCTAATGACGTGAAAAAGGAAGAGTTTATAGCAAAGAAAAATGAACAATTTATTCCTCCATCAATAACGTATGTACTCAATTGACAAAAAAACTTCTTACCCAGTCTAACTTGTCTATGTTTATGTAAAATAATACTTTTTTTAGCTACTTTCAGTAGGCTCAAAATCTATTTTCCAGGCCCCCAGCTTCCTGGTAACATGACATCAGTACAACAGCCCAAGCTGGTGATTATATTAAAAGAAGAATATAACAAGACAAAAGAATAACACTGTGGCTTGGTCTTTTCCATTGATAAATTTAGAACTTGTAAAAGCTGAAGTAATAGTTGTAGTGATAAAAAGAAATATAATTTTATACTTACCCGCTGTTCTAAAAAAACAGCGTATAATTATTGTGGGAGGAAGAAAAATACATCTCTCCCCCTCATTCTGCTCCTTTTTCCCCCTTCTCTTTACTGCTGAAATCATCCGGTTTAATTAAATCACCAACCTATTTCTGCACAAAGGATGACATTTCATTAATGATATAAGATGTGCATGAGACAGAATTAACCCAATTTTCAAATGGGTTTCAATTTGGAAAGGGCAACATGTAAAAATGTCTTGTAAATGTGTGGGATGAGCTTGTTGAGCAGCTTTCTGAAGGAGATGGGATTATAAAATGATGAATAATTAGAAAACAGTCCCTCCCCCCACCTCAGTTTCTAACAGCCTTTTTGTAATCCCAGTTGATGGAAACTTAGGTACCTGGCATATATCAGGGATATATTAGAAACAGAAAAAAAACCCCAGACTTGTGACGATTGCTAGCAAAATACGTATAAATACATATATTTCCTCTGTAACTTTTAGCTAAATACTAGCCTTCAGTGGCTTTGTCAAAGTTATCATCATGTTGATCTGTTCCCTTTTTGGAAAAAAAAGCAACAAAAGGAAGAAACCCAGTCTCCCAAACATTGTTTTGAATCATCATTTTTGGTAGCACTTTTTCCAGACCCTTATTGTCATGCTTGGTTGAGGTATCAGGTATCAGGTCCCTCTTGCATGTGGATCATTGCTTCTCAAATTATGATTGTGTCAGAGGAGTTCGGATTAGGCTAGAACCCAGTTCCCACTGCTTGCTGTTGCGTTCAAGCTAGGACTGTGATCTTGCCATCACTGACGTGGATTGACCCAGCATAAAATTTTGTTCTCCACCCTGTAAAAGATTTTGAGAGTTGAGAGGTGCTGGTCTATTTGCGGTGTCAGGAGTCTTAGCTAAAAATGTATGAGAAACTAAACTAGTGTATAGGAATACGCTGTGTAGAAGTTGAAGTCTCTGGGTTTTATAACGTAACCTAATATCATTACCTTTCCATATTTTATTTAGTTTTGCTTTTTTTTCCTGGTCATGTTTCTTTCTTAGCGGTAAGCCCAAGGGAACATAGTTTAGGTGACAACATTTACAGGTAACTGGGTAGGGCTGAAGGAGGCTGTTATGATCTTAGGATGTCAGGCACTATGGTTGTGGTGTGGCTCACATTTCAAGAAGTCTCTTTTACCATAAGGAAATACGCCCGCAGAGCCTGAGCTAGAGAGGGTAGTTAAAGTCCATCCACACCCATTTCACTTAAAAATGTATCGAACCCAACGAGCTGGGATTTTCGCAGCAAACCGGTGGTTATATAGTAAGTTGCTGTATAGATTTGAATAGATTTGAAGAATTTTAAATTGTTAACAAGCTTTTCTCTCATCTACACGGAGAGCAGATCATCTGCCTCATCATTCAGACTTACATTCCTGAAGCTTATCTGCCTCTATTAGAGGTCCGCACCGCATTGCCGAATCTTCTTACTCTCTATTCAGAAGTACCTTTCTATTTTTACCTTTATAATTCACAGGGAAAGTGGATATTCTGAAGATGTGGTTTTGTGGTTTTTGGTTTTACTTTTAACGTCTCAGAGTTGGGGAAAGAAAACTTGACTTTCCAAAATTTAACTTTTATCAAAACAGTTCTCAAAAATCATTAACGTCTGAGAATGCGATGTTGTGGAAAAAACAGTGAAGAGGTTTGAAACAGACCACAGAAAAATCTGTTGATAATCTGGTAAGATAAGTCTGCCCTCTAAAAGTGTGAAATTAGTTTTTTGCAACTCTTATGTATGGGGTAAGGGTGGTGAAGGCACTAATCCTTAGAATCAGAGAATCATAGAATCGTTAAGGTTGGAAGGGACC
>RSEF01000002.1:49523476-49533823 GCA_003993805.1 Himantopus leucocephalus
GACACCATTCAAAATGTTTTCAGAATTATCTAAGGAAGATATCAGGAAAAGGAAGGCTTTACAGGGCTCCCACTGCTTTGTTAACACTGGATAACTGGCTTGGTTATCTGTCACAATTCATATGTTTATAGAATAGATATGACGTCCGTTACACCCGTAAGACAGAATACTGGTGTATGGTATTTATTAGTAGTAGCCTTCATATTATCCAGTGGATCAGGAATATATCTGATGGCTTGCAAATACCCTTCTTTCTATGGCTAGCTGAGAGTGAATATTTTCTTATACTGCAGAAAAAAATCAGCCTTTCTCTAAAATCTGTAGCAGTAATCCCTGATTGCACAAAAAAAGGACATGAGCTTTTCTATACAGAAGTGTGTAGGACAACCTTTAAGCAGAATGACGGCCTCATCAGGTAGAGGTGCTCAAAGGGGAGAAGTATCTTTGTTTTCATGTGTCCCTGTGGGGCAGAGACAAGGTAACGTGGACTGAGAATGTACAGGTGGTGGGAAACCTTCAGTTGTGGCTCCTTTGCACGTCAAGATAAAAGAATTGACAGCCATGAAGGATGAGTTTAAGAGCAGGCTTGCTTTCTCTCCATCTCTCCCTTTCACTCAGGAATTAAACCAGAGATTGTACAATAAAAGCTGCAATATGTTTTCTCATGCAATACTGTACTAGGGTTTTGCAGATATAGGTCCTCAGAAGAGCTTTTTCTGAGGCGTTCCGCAAGTAAAGGAAACCAAAGAGCTGATAATAGAAATGTGAGAAATAATTAGAGAAATGCTACTGCTACTTAAAAAAAAAAAAAAAAGTTTTGATGACTGATGAAGAGGTAGCATAGAATACCAGTAGCTCATGTGGCTGAACAGCCTTAGGGAGAACTTTCCAGAAATCCAGCCCCAGTCTGTGAAGTAGAGGGATGCATTATCACTATGTTTAGCGTTAAGCATATCTTGACTGCGCTGACTGGAATCAACCAGAAGGAAAATGCTATGGTTCTGCATGGGCAGAGTTGCCATACTGCCACCAGCAGCCCAACATTCAAAAAAATACGTTTTTGATTCTTTTGCCCTCTATCCCTGCAGTTTAATTATCTTTTGATCAGATATGTAATATTTTAAACTTAGATGGAGAGTCTAAGGCTGCTTTTATCATGGGCAGGCAGATGTACATTTCAGATTAACTCACTAATACGTCTGCCTCTCATGGGCTATTTATTACAGATACACAAACTTCACACATCTCCAGGACAGATTTTAAGCCTGACTTGACTTTAGTAGTCTGACAGATCGTGATAAACCTACAGTAAACAGGAATCTTTGGACCTGGTTTGTAAGTAGATAATTCACTTGATTGATTCAGTACACTAATTCTTAACCTATAGCATCAGGACGGGACTGAGAGATTGCCAGCAACTTGAAGCTCTTCTGCTTTTACTGGGAGAGATTTTAGGGCCTAATACGAATTGTTTCCTGAAAGGAAAGAGCAGTTATGAAACTCTGAGAATAACCGATTTAGAAAAACAGCCTGAATTACTGCTAATGTTCTTTGAAAAGTCTTCTATTCAAATATTGATTGACCAGGGATACCAAATTCATTAGGCTGGTTTGGTTTAAAACCAGTGCCTAACAAGACAACATGCTGTTTATATGAGTTGATGGAGTTTATGTTTATGCAAAGGGAAGTAAAAGCAATTTTACCGGAACTGTTTTTCATCTTCCCACATGTTTGGTAGTAGCTTAAAAATATATTGCATTAGTTATGTTACAATCAGGCCAGAATATGGATTCCATGAAATCTAACTGAGAATTGAAGAGTCCAAACTACACTTTCATATAGATGTGCTGACCTTATCTAGTAACAGTTATTTTCAGTCTTTGCCTGATTTTTTTTTCATTTTTAAAAAATGGAATGGATTCACATTTTTTTTTCCTTTCTCACCTGGGAAACTTTACCATTTTGCTTATAAACCCCCTGAAATCCAAGCAGAGGCACATTGCATCAATTATCTGCACAGCTCTGCATTGAGATTTCTTATAACGTTTACGGTATTCATCTTGTATGTGTTGCTGGTGGGTGCTCAGAGCATACACAAAGCAGAACATGAAGCCTGGGTGTATTTCTAGATAAATTACACCCTCCCAACCAAATTTCTTTTTTGAATCTTACTTATCAAAAAAGGAGCTTCTTACCCATCAGCTCACAGCTTGCAGACCTGACACTGACTGAAATGGTCTCGTGCTTTTGTTGCGGATTTGCTTTAGGTCTTTCACATTTTCTTTTTGGTAGCTAAGACTGTATCTAAGTAAAACATCAGAATCATGGTATCGGCTTCTGTTTTCTTTACTACCCTTTGTGTTCTCCCAAAGAAGATGCCAGACAGTGGCATTCGTAAACTACTAAGAGACTACCTCAGGAGTAAAGCAACAGGGCTGAAAAAATCCCCTGTTCCTAGCAGAAGGCTTGGAATGGCTGCAACTACCATCACACTGCTCTGCTGACAGCAAAGCAAACAGCTTTTACCAATCCTGGCTCTACGAATGTGCTTACTTGCTAAGAAAAGTTTGGGGCACTATGGACAGTCTATATAAAGTCTGTGCTGTTTGGGTGTAGGTTACTTTGGTAGTCTGGCTTGACAAATATACCTGCCTTTTGTTCAAAAATATCACACTTAAAGATGGCAAAATAAAAATATGTGATAAGCCAGTTCTTGGTTTAAAGTCTCCTCTGGAAAATCACTACTGTAGCTCCCTATCAATAATTTCTAAGTTCAAAGATGTACAGTGTATTGTTCAGCCAGTTTCTTTATAATTTAGGTTGAAACTCATCATGACATATTAACTGCAACTATCCAGTCTCGTCATTTTGTGAGATGCTCAGTTTATATTCCACACTACTAACCCAGGATGTTGTGTTTTTGAAGCAGAAAACTATGCATCGTGGTAATCCAAATTTGTCATGATATACTTAAGCAGAGGGAAAAATGAGGTTTGAGGTTTTTGTTTTTCAAACGTTTGGAAAAACTCATTGCCTTACTATTGCATCAGCCAGCTCATGTGTGCTGCTGGTGTAGAACCAAGTGCACTACATCACTTCTATATGCTTCTTCAGGGAAACATTGTGATAATCACTGTACCTTGTTGTATTTAACTTTAAATGCCATTTGAGGGCTGATTAGTCTGCTGCAGCCTTGTTACTTGTGTAAACTTAAAAGCTTATGCTGTGTCACTGCCATGTGAACTGGACTCATTTCAGTAGCCTTTACTCCCCTGGCTGCCCTTTGGATTCCACATGGCTGCAGGAATTGTTTTTACTGACAGTGGCATTTGCTGTTTTAAAATCCTATTTGCGCTTCTCCAGCTTATATTAGGCACGCCAGCTGCCATGCGTGTGTATTTCCTATTCTGCACAGGAGTATACAATATAAACTCCTATACCGTTGTTTCTCTAGTTGAAGTTACTGCCTTATGTTATGTTGTCAGTTACCATCCGATGTTTCAGCAGTCTGTTTAGTGTGTGCTTGATTTTGTGCTTGCCTGCTTCCTTCCTTGGTTCTTTAATATAAATCCCAAAGTGGTTCCTTGACCATCTTTGCGTTAATCTTATTCTTTCTCTTAATAAGGAAGCTATTAATGTATTTTGTAAGGAGCATCCCTTCTTTCTTCCTTAGGATGGCAGGACTTACTTGATGTTCTCCCATGTTTAGCCTAATAGCTCCATGATGAGGTCATGTCCAAAATCTTACAGCCAAATTTTCCTTTTTTGTATATATAAGTTATATTTTTTCTGGGAATTTATTGAGGTTCTGTAATAATAGTGGCAACTGTTGACCATAACTAATCCTGTGGTAAAGAGTGAGATTTATCCTTAACAACAGTTAAAATTCTACATGCAACTCCTATTCCACATAAAAGTGGTTTTTTTTAGTTCAACTTATATGTGATGCTGTTTTTTAACTTGTAGGGATTTTTGCCCAGATTTTGGTTGGTAGTGGATTTGCTGCTCAACATTAAATTGCACTATTGGCACCAAAAATGAAGTGCTTGCATGCTTGTTTTTTAAATTTATTTTATAGACTTCGTTTTTCTGGATTGATCTAATGTTGTCATGATTTAAAGTGGCCATGTCCTGACCTTCAGGCATCCCTGCGTTCTTTGGGAAAGAAGGTGGTTACAAGTTGCGGTTTTAATGGAAAATAACACACTTAGTTTAGCTCTTTCAACTAGATAATAGTTTTGTCTCTTAGCTTTTCTCTTATGATGGAAACCTTTCCAATTCACATAGTTTGGAGTTAAAGAATGAAAGGAATCATTATTGCACTTTAAGGAACCATTCAAAAGCCTGAAGTTTTTCTATATAATGTAGAAGAACTGTGTGTGTTCTCTGCTAAGCTGGGCATTAGCTGTTCATGTTTGTGTTATTTTTGGAAGGGTAATACTAAGAACCCTAAGGAATACGTGCATCTTTAATAAACTTTGAAACCAAGGAAGTCCATATTTTTGAATACATTTTAATTGTATCAGTTGGGAATATTTTTAAATAAGATTCTGGCACAATGATAGAGTTCACAGAGTTTACATTGTCATAGTATGCTTCTTTCCACCTGTATATCCTCTTTCAAAGCAGCCATGTGCTTTTATCCATTTAACTGGAGCACAGCTGATGTGGGCTAATTATTTTTTTCCTCTTCTTCATTGTATCACTCTGCTTTTTCTGCTGATTTCAGCTGGAGTTGGAGGTCAGTCTATTTAAAGAACACACGCTTTTATCTCAATGTCTCTTGCGAACTGTTGTATAATTTGGCTACTCCTGGGGTTCTTCGCGGTGAGAATACATAATTTACTGACCATCTGCCTGCCTTTTCCTTTTCCTTTCATTACAAATGTGGGGAGGAAAAGCTGAAAAGGAGGCAGTCATATATGCATATATGCAGAATGAGTTGGTGAACTACTGACCGAGTTCCATACTGTATGTGCCATTCAGAAGTCAGCTTTGTGTCAGCGGTTGTTGTTGCTACACAAAATATAAAGGAAGGCTGGTGTGTCTCACATAGTACTGAAGAGAAATGTTTGTGATGGATTAGTTTGTTCCAAAAGCAGTTCTTTGAGCTTTTTCATAACATGGTTGTTGATTTCCTTACAGCTCTATATTGCCTTCAGACAGTGTTCAAAATCGCAGGCTACACCTCACTTTGTGACCACCATTCCGTTATGGGAGCTCTGAGGAACCTCATTCTGCCCAAACAGGGAGCTATTGAAAGTTCTGAATGATCCGGCTGGAAGGGCTCAAGTTAGTTTTATTTGGGGATTGTATGTTTGTGTGAATGGGAGAAAAGAGGAAAGCAAGATAAGATGGAAGAGACACTAATGTAGAATCAAAATGAGATTGTATCTAAAAACCAGTAAGCATGGAAACTTTATTACAGCCTGGAGAACGGTGGTGGGCGGTCCCAAAAGAAGCCTAGAGAATAGGCTTCTGGATCTGAGATTTGTCTAGAGGTCATCTGTGGCTGTGAGGAAGGAAAAATTTTGGTCATTTGACTTCTTTATGAATGTTTTGAAATAGCTGCATCAAAGCTACCTGACTGTAACCCATTTTCATTCTCAGTGGAATAATCTTATAGGACCCAAATCTTGGAACATAGTTCAGGTGGGATCATACTTCACTGAGGTTTATACCAGGATGGACAATCTTTGTGTTGGAGACTGTTGCCTTTTTGCATAAGTTGCAATATCTCTGTATGGAAGTGATTGTTCATGGTGTGTCTGCAGTGTGATGTTTCATGTGGCAGATTCCAGTAGGTATAGGTGTGATGGACGTATTCTTCACCATCACTGCTAAAGATGATCTCTTAAACCCCTACAGGGACCTTATATCCAATTTCACAAATTGCAGTTTTATTCTAAAAATATATGCATGCAAACTCAGACCTAAAGTAGTCCTTTTGCTCTGGTGATTTTTTTTTTCCCCAATTGCTTGCTATGCTGTTGTCTGTTTATAAACTACTTAGATATAAGCTCTTAGGGGCAGAAAATGCCTCTTCTATTTTATTTGCAAAGGATAGTAAGAACCTTATCTAGGTCTCCAGGTGCTACACAATATAAATAATCATAACAATAGGCCTCTGAGTAGTAGTAAGTCTGATATAGCTGAGGTGAAGAAGTAGCTTACCCTGGAGTGAAAGTTTTTATTTGAAGTGAGGAGAAAAGAGAGCAAGATATACATGGATTATTTTTTTGTTATCTTTGCTTAGAGAAAATATTAAACATGGCTTGTCACTTAACTTGGCCAGGGCTATCTTGTTGCAGCTTTTTTTTTTTTTTTTTAANNTTTTTTTTTTTTTTTTTAAACCAATTATTCTGCAGTGTGGAGTGTTTTGATTTAGACACGCTTTTTAAAGATCAGCATTTATGGCACATGCTGTGAAGAGCGATTTAAAATTAAAAGGCTGCTTTAGACTTTTAAGAGCACCTGGATCTTATTTTAGAAGCAATTGGAACGCTGGGCCAGCACCTTGTAGGGTAATTCAAATTCTTTTTTTTTTTTTTTTNATTTTTTTTTTTTTTTTTTTTTTAGTATGAGTACTTGGTGAGAATTGATTTGAACAGCACAGCGCTGAGCTCTAGATTTTGAAGTACTTCCAATTCCCAGTCACATTTAGCTGCAGATCATGATCTTCTCCTCTTGGTCTTACAAGGCCAGCCATCTTAAGAATATCCTCCAGACAAAGAAATGAATCTAGGCTCTTTTGATTTATGAAACATTTTATTTCATGTATTTCTTCTCTTTTGCTTATCCATAGAAGTTGTTCCTTAGGTCATCAGGAAGACATTTGAAAGTTTCAAAAGAAAATACGGGCATGTAAAGCTAGCCAATTGTACTGTATCAGTTCAATATATGAAGAAAGTGTTAGCATTAGTAATGTGTTCAAAAGTACACCAGTAAATTATGTGTATTGATTTGTCCAGGGTAAAAGGGGGGGGAAGAAACAATCCTTCAGTTATACCCAATACTCCATTTGGGAGTATGGTCTGCGCTGTGCTCCATGTGAGACAGCAGATCAGTGGGGATGAAGTGCACGGAAGGAGGGAATCATCATGTAACCATCAGGCTTATCATTAAGCACAGTCAAAAGAGAAACTGTGGCTGCACAGGTAGTCTCCGTTCTGGAAATTACTACTCAAAGCACTTGGCTTTGAACCATAAGTCTTCACTTCAATGAAGACCTGCTGAATGTTTTTGGAATGCCCTATGCAAACACAGGGATATAATGATGCTTTACTTGTATGAAGTGATACAAGACAGTAATTTTCTTTCTCAGCTTTATTTTCAAAAGTACAAAAAGGTGGGGACATCCATTCTCAGCAAGAGGTAGTAGCTGTCCTGAATACAGGGATTTTTGTTCCTGTTCTCCATAGAGCAGTCAGCCCCTTGCAGACGTACGCACATGCATTGTGAGCAGCTGGGGCTGTAGTGGTGAGTCAGTAAGTCACTGGAAATTCACTGGGATGTGAACCACCAGCAAGAACCTATCTAATATAATAGCTGCAATACAACGAGAAGCTGCTTTCAGGCAGCTCATGGTAACAGCTTGCGACTACTTGCAGTGGTGCTTAGAGATGGTGTGGAGAAGTGTATGCCGATATAGAAATGTTTTCTTAACTGGAACAGTGAAGATGACATTAAACAGCATCAGCATCTCTCCGTACTTGTTGGTTTTCGTACAAGAGGCTGGAGGAAGCTGATATAATTTATTTGGGGAAAAGCTCAGTGTATTTTTGCCTTTGGGTTGAGATAAATAAAACATCATAAGGTACATAAGAGATTTCACTGCAGTGTGGAGGAGGAGAATGTAAAGTCTGAATGTTTTGTTTTCTGTCTGAATCACTAATGTGCTACCAGTCAGTTTAATTAGAATAATTAGTCATGAAATATATAATTGGTCTGAGTCTTCCTGCAGATTATATAGAGAGCTTTTGAAGAGGAATGTGGTTATTTGATACTGATCCTGCAAACATTTACTCATGCTCTTAGCTCAGTGTGCATGAATCAGTATGTATGCAGTGACATCCCATTGACTGTGGAAAGTAAACTTCCCGTTAGCTAAGGCGGCTCTCTCAAATTAAGATTCATCAACAGGCTGCATTTTTCTGTGACCGTGCAATTTGTGGCAAGGCCACTGTTTTAGGGATTTCTTCGGTAGGGGACAGCTTTTACACTGAAACCAATATTGGTGTTTGCAGAACAGTAACTTTGAGTGACCAAGTGGTGGCATGTCCTCTGTGGCTTGGTTTATATCTCGGTCTCTAAAGGGGAGCTTCTCTTGTACCCTCTCTGTGAGGTTATTTTAGCACCACTGTGGTGGGTCCTGCTGTGGGGAAATGACCCAGTTAAGTAGTAACTGTGGGGAAAAGCATGCTCTCACTTTCTTGTGGACTATGCCGGATCATTTCCTGGAACTGGTTCAGCTTGTGGCTATGCACACACCTGATCCTGCGAAGCCCAGCAGAACTGAAGTGAGGGTGGGAAGTTGCTGGTACTGCGTGGGAGAATGGGCCCGAGGTGGGTTAGGCTTGTCTGGGTTTAGGTTGTTTTGCTTTTCCCTGTGGAAAAACTTGAAAAAATAGAGCAATTATTGTAGATATTGACAAGTGCTACCATTTGATCCCTTTTTCCCACCCCAGAAGAGATTTTTTCTTTTATGATGGGTTTTACTGTTGGTTGTTTTGTTGTGTTCTATCATTCAAGTGTTGATGTTCATTATAAATCATATGACTGAATGATGTGTCCTTGATCTTTGCAAGTTAGGAGCACTGATGTCCATGCCATTACTGTGCATAGTCCCATCCAAGTCAGTAGGTTTATACTTCATAGAACAGAGAAGTATTTCAACTTGTGTTTGTAAGTTTTAGACTGATAGGCAGTTATTGTGAGCTGAAGGAAAGGGACTATGTAAGAAGTGCTACTGCTAGTGTATTTTCTAGCTACTGTATACCTGGATTTTGAATTTCTGCTGACAAGAGTCTGAAATTGCATTCCTTTTGGTATCCCATTCAGCGTGATAACAAAATGCTTGTGTGAAGAGGAGATATTTTGGTCTAGAAACATGTGTAATGTCAATTCATCTTGTTTCAATTGCATATTCTCTAATGGTACTGGTTTTAAGTTCTTCCAGTTTTCTGAGCAAGTAACATTAAGAGACTTCTTCTCCTTACCTTATTTGTTTCTTATGTCAAAATTATTTCTCACTCTGAGATTATGTAACAGTTTTATTATAGGTAGTAAATTTAGTGCCAAAGAAATCCTGTAAAGGTATTTAGACAGTCCTGCTATATGCATAGGGTTTTCTGCTTGTAGCATGTGCTTATATGCTTTGGTCTAGTTTGGTAGTCTAATTGACTATAACAGTAGATCCTGTACATCAACTGTGTAAGAAAACTTACAGTTTTCATTATCTTTGGCCACAAAGAACAGTTTAAAGCTTATGGAGTTTCTTAAAATTTTTATGGTACTTCAGTTAACTCCATTTCTCTTTTTTGGCATGCTGTACAGTGTTTAATATAAAAATACATGATTCAGCAAAAGCTGTGGAAGGATTTCTGTTACTGTGGTGTACAGAATTGCAGGTACTGTGAAACAGATTGAAATAAAAAGAAGGCAATATGGTGTATCTGCAGGGTAGGACTGTGTCACCCTGTGGCCTTACTTACCAGTTCACAAGACTAATTGTGGTGTTCCCTTTAGTATACTATATGCACTGGAAACGCCGGTGAAGCCACATCAGATACCCTTTCCTATCCAGAAAAGCAGAAATCCCCCAGTGTTTAATAAAACATCTCTCTTTCACCAGTATCAGCCCCAGATAACCTTCTCATTAGTTCAGCTCTGCAACTGTTATTTCCCAAGGGCTGGTCTTGCCTGTTTGGTATCTCTTGTCTCTCTCCAGCACATCACTCAACGTACAGAAGCCACCCTTACCTTTTAGCCCCAGTCCTGGTTCCATTGTCAGTGATGTGAGCAGCACCGGGAGACTGGAGCAGTGATTTGGATCTAAAGTGAAGTAGCTTGAGGACTTTGCGGATGGACAGAATTGTGAAGCGCAGTCGTTCCTTACTCTGTCACAGGAAAAAACAAAACAGATTTCATTTTCCATGCTTCTGTTTTCACAAAAGTCTGTTTCAAGCTGGGCTGACCCAAGACCCTTCCTCTGCAGCTCAGAAATTATGTTTGAAATTAGGACTCCTTCCAGTTTAAGTTGCTTTTGCTGATTTTCTTGACCCCTCAGGCTATATTAGGATTAGTATTCCTGGAGAAACTGGCTGCTCATGGCCTGGACAGGTGTAC
>RSEF01000002.1:49533923-49568625 GCA_003993805.1 Himantopus leucocephalus
AGTATAAAAGCTGAGGGATCAAAGCTCTCTCTTTCTTCAATGGCCGACATCAGAGGAGGACTCTGTTTGTCTGCCTTTGGCCCCGATCCTGAATGCAGATCTGGAATCCAGTTCCCATTCATCACTGAGTCCAGCCTGGGACTGCCCCAGTGCCAGCCGGTGTTGTGATTGTCATCCTGGGAGCTCGATACGGTTTTGTATATTTTTTCATTATTTCCTTTTTATTTTATTATTAGTATTTCATTAAAGTAATTTTGTTCCCTCTAAGCTTATAAGTCTCTCTTTCCCTCCTCTGCCTCTCTCTTTGAAGAAGGGTAGAGGGGAGCATCTGTCGGTCCCATCTGGAGTGCCCCACATCCCCAGTGGCCGATTTGGCCTAAACCATGACACTGGACTAGGGCAAAATAATGTTATTAGGAAACCGGCATTCAGAATCAAACTTGAGCCGCGTACCCATGGTATAACCTACGCCAGGCTAAACATAGTGACTTTGCCTGCATCTCTGCTCCCATCAAACCTTCCATTAGGGGGATTTAATGATGCAGTATGTTGTACTGCCTGTATTCAAAGAATCAATCACTTCTTTTGGGTAGAGGCACAGCCTCCCAACTGCAGTTTGGTGAAGGGGGATGCCCATTGCTGTCTCCAGGAAAATCTGCACAAATTTAGCAAACTAATAAGCATGTTTTAAACCACAAGCGTATGTTTAATCAAGGTTTCTTAGATTTTAATGGATAAACTTGGCACTGATTATAGAGAACTTGGATACCACTCTGACACACAGCTCAGAAAATCCCATGAAATTGTTAATGCTGTATTGAGAGCCCAGTTTGAATCATATACAGAGGATAAGATATGGGGTCACACACTGAGCAATGAGAAGAAAGGCAGAAGGTGAATAGCTGCTCATTAAGTGAGCATCATCTATTCTGTGTGTTGAATGAGGCAAAGGTTAGGTAGGAAGAAGAGGGGATGTGAACATGTAATTAATAACTATCATAATGCATATGGACAAAAGGGCCAAAATCAGGCTTTTACAGGCAACCCTGAGAAGCAGAGAAGTGTGCTTCATGCAGTAACTTTAATAATATTTTTCTAATGCAAGGGTTGTGTGTGAGTATATTTAAGCTGTGTGACAGTGTTACATAAACATAGTTAATATGCAACAACACTATTGCACATCAGAAAATGTTGAGCATTTTATCTGGTGTTCTCCTATTTAAATTTTTTCGTGCTATGTGAGGGGAGATATTAATTCTGCATCATATCAAAAGTACTAACAAAAAGAAAACCGAATACTACTGTCTCTGCTACTCTGTACCCTCAGAATGCTAATTCAAGTCTTTAATTTTCATCAGACGTGTAGGAAGTCACTTCTCTTTGGTTAAAACTGACCAAACTTATCCAAAGTTGATCAAGAGGTGCTTGCAAAAAGGGACAAGGCTGTGACAGCAGGTGGGTTTGAATGGCTGTGGGGTTCCTGTGTGGCTGCTGGCTGTTCAGGTTTGTTTTTTTCTGACTGTGCTTAACTCTGTTCCTCCCCTGCCTTCTTCGGACCTGGAAGCAAGGAGATGCAGATCCAGCTCATCCTAAAGCAGAGACGCCTGATAGCTGCTCGGCTGAAGTGATGGCTCTCTGGCCTTTCCAGCTCTGCTAGTCTCCATTGGCCATAATGGGAGGGTTAGACATCTGGCTCACACATAGACATTAAATTGTGCTATCTTAACCTTCAGGAAAAATCCCACCCCTGCAGACACGGGGTTCCTGCCTTCTGTGGCTGAAGGCATCATCTTTGGAACTAAGAACTGAAAAACTACTTTCCAAACAAGTTTAAATTGGATTACCCNCCCCCCCCCCCAATCTGTGATATTCTCAGTATTTTTTTCAGCAAGAAGTATTTTCTTTTAAGTAAATGTCACTTATTTCTACAGCTTGTAGCATGGTATTTCAGAACAAAAAAAGACAGAATCTGAAGAACGTGTGATTTGATAATGGGTGACTTTTTATTAGGTACCTCACACCATCAGCAAACATCCTTTAGTTTCAGGGAGAAAACAGAAACTTAATAGAATTTTTATCTTTCTTCTGAGGAGTATTTTCCCCCCCAAAAAAATCTCCTCCCCACCCCCCAACTTCAGAAATGCCTTTATTGCTTCAGGTACTCCTGCCAAATTGCCAGGTGGTCATTAAATAGCAGTAGAATATCGAACTAACCTTAAAATAGCCCTCAAACTGATTAGAGAATTGGGAACTGTTTGAGAGACATGTATTAAAATGCAGGGCCCTTGTGATTTTTGGAGAGAAATAATATGTCAAGAAAATGTGTTCTTGGTGAGATTTTTTGGTAAGATTTTTAAACCTGCCTTGGCTTCTCTTGAGTTTTTTATCTGTATCTTTCATGTACACAATGTTTAGAAACTCTTTTTGTTTTAATTATTTGGAGTTATTTCTTTAACATGGTAAGAGGAAGAATGATACAAACAGCATAAATCTTGTGACTAGAAAGAGTAGGAGCTTACCCTTTCAGTTTTGTGATCTGATTGCCTCTGTGGTACCTGCAATGGCCTTTTCTTGATTTAAAGGCTCGGCTGCTGAGGCTGTGTAGCTCAGGTTTCCTAAACACCCAAACTGCCCAGGTGAGTGAAAAATCCAGCAGTAAGAGTTGAAGTAGCATTTAGGGGAAAGAATTCTTGAGGCCCAGGGATGTGACTGCAAAATATTCAGTGTGGTTTTGATTATATTTTTGAATTAATGGCATTTTATTACAGGAGATCTTACTGTCCTTATAAGGTCTTTTCTTAAAATTAACTTGACAGTTAAATGGTCATGTAGCAGTGGGTAACTGAAAGCTAGGATCCACTTATGAAAGTGATGGTTTGTGTCATAGAAGTGGCAGCCTCTCGTAGAGAGTGAGCTGCTCTTTGATCAGAAATATTGCTGCTCAAGGACCGCAAAAAAGATGTTACCTTTGAGTGTCACTCTCAACCTGGTGTGTTTATTGCATGGAGCACTTACTCTCCAGTTATGTACTTAAGACTTTCTTCTTTATACTTTGAAAGAAGTATGGTCATTGTTATTAAGCCAGTCATGGGTATGGAAAAATAAGCATGAGAAGCAGTGGTGTTAAAGTCTTCATGACATATCCCAGTGGTTTCATCTCACTTCACCTGATGGTGTTATCGTACTGCCATACTTGTCTCTCCCCAGCACTGCCAGCAGAGTGCTAGTCTCTGCACTGCAGCATTTTCCATTTGCTTCTCCTGTTTTTTTTTGTATTTTTTTAAACACTTTGATGACAGTGGTATTCTTTATCTTTCCCCAAGATACCTCACTGAGTAATAATAACTGAAATTTTAGGTGGTAAATTTTAGTGGTACCTCCAAGTGGACGCAATGCATTTCATATATATGAAAATATTTTCAACGGGATTTACCATCAAGAGATTAGCCACTTCGGAGGTGTTGCCTACTCTATAAACTTTGAGAGAAGATTAGATAGAAAAGCATAAAAAATGCTGATCGTGGCACAAATGACATACATGGATGAGTGTTTCATTCACTCCTTTTCAGTACAGAATCAACCACTGCAGTGTCTTAGCATTTTCAGCAGGTGTGCTCTTTGATTGATTACTCCCATAAAGACTTTGGAGATTCCTTTCCTCAGTAGACTAATATAAATGTAAATGCAAATTTTCAGCGGTGTAAACTTGCACAGCTCCCCTGCAGCAAGCAGAACCAGGCTATTTTCTATTAGCTAAAGAGCAGCCTTGGAGCATCACTAAGCTGCAGATCAGTATGCTTTGTTGTTTCTCTAATATATGAAGTGCATCCATAATGTAGTTACTTTCAACCCCAGGTTCCCCAAATGGCTTCATGTCAGAAAAGGAGAGAATGCCGATCATTCTTTTAAACCTCTGCTGGTAAGATTTATTTGTGAAGTCTCACTTTTGAGTGGAATGCAAATACCTGACTAATTACTGCAACTTGTTATTCTCATATCTGCTTGAGAGGGAAATCAGCAGAAGTTTTGCCTGGCTCCATGATTTCTCATCCCATCCAGCAGCCTGCTGGGGGAACTCAGACTGTTGTCCAATTATGGTCAGATGTCTTTTTTTCTTTAAGAAAATGGGTGTTGTGACATGAAAGGGAAAATTGTCTTTTAAACTTTATTGAGAAATAGTTCAGAAAGAACATATGTGCAGTGAGAACTTGACTTAAGAGCTGCCTTTTTGGGCAGGGAGTGGATTGTTAATACCTTCAGATCACTGCAGGCAGAAGCTTCCACCTCTGTTAGGCAGTGCTTGCTCAGGAAGCAGAATCAGCAATCCAGCAGATGGTGTGAGCACCCTGGTAACTGAGCATTTTATTCATTCAGTTATTCACCTGTTGCCTGTGTCTAATGAAATCCCTCTCTCTGACTGTGTCTGATTTTTAAGTGAAACCTAATCCAGCAATCTCTGACACACAAAACGTGCTTTTACTGTAGCAGTAGCCATCACTAAGGCGCCCACCACTCCTGGTTTAGCCTTAGCTGTGTGTTAAAGAAAGCACTTCTCTTTCTAGTACCATTGTGCCCATTCTTTCCACATTCTGGTAAGGATGGAGGCATGCCTGATACTGAGTAGTTTCAAAAAGTCATCCAGATTTGGTTCTTTTCTGGGTACCTCTCCCTGTTATTCCCCCTTGTAAAGGATCCTTTCGCTGTCCTTCACAGAACTGGAAGGGGCCTAGGACCTTGTGCGTTTTCTGTGTTCTAAAAGCAGATGTATGTCTCACCTCTTCCTCAAGACCTCCAGTGATGGAAACTTCAGAGCTTCCCCAGGCACCCTATTCTAGCACTGTATTACTCTTTAAACTCGTTTCATTATACTTTCCATTGCATCTAACCTTAGGTTTGTTTTCTTGCAGTATCAGAACCTAAATCCTCTGAGCATGATGAACAGACTTTTTCCTCCTCTTTTGAAGCAGTTATTTGTAAATTTTTATCAGTCTTTTCAGGACAGCAAGCCCAGTTTGTTCAGTCTTAACTCATAAGTCATGTTTTCAAAACCTATGATCGTTCCTCACTATTCTGCCTGCGGGCATGCTTCAGGTGGCCATTCCTGTTTTGAAATGCAATGCACCAAACTGAGCAGGTACTCCAGCTAGGTAAAGTTGAGTGGAAAGATTTACTTTGTGCATCTCACAAGCTGTATCTCTCCTTGTACATTGCTGTAAAATGGTTGTCATGTTCCCAACAGCATGATGGAACAGTTGTTACTTGCCCATTGCTGATTGCCTTCCCTGTAGCCAGGTTATTCCCTGACTTGCAGTGATATACCTAATTATTCCTGCTGAGGTATAGAACATTATACTGCTTACAAGCAGCACATGCACTGACTATTTTCAGCTTATTCTTCAGTTTGCCCATCTGATTGCTATTTAACAACCTTTTTTTTCCCATCCTTCAGTTCATTAAGAAAATTATTCAAAATGTCACACCTAGGACACTTTCCTGTGGAGTACCACTGAATGCATGCATGTTTTCTTTCTGAGTAGCCTTTTCCAACCATTTCTAGAGCGTCCTAATATTTCCAGCTGTTTAAAAGTATTTCACGTGAAATAAGTCAAACTTACATAAGTAAAGGAATATGACAGCTACTGTTTTTTCTCTGTCCCCAAAGGCCATTATCCTGTCATAGAAGGAAATTACATTGGTTTGATGGGGCTCGTTCCTGACAAATCCATGCTGTCTATTATTCATCATCTTTGTTTTTCTAGGTATTTACAAGTAGTTTGATTATTTATTCTATTACAGTTCTGGGAATTTAAGCTAAGCTGTTGGGTTTATAGGTCTGTGGCTCCTCCTTTTTATTGTTTGCCATTTTGCAGTCTTCTGGTAACTCACTGTATCCTAGGGGACCTCCAAGATAAATGCCAACAGCTCATCCAGCACGTCTTCAAGAAAAGCCAGACCAAAGTGAAAATGTCTGATTTACCAAGGTATTCTCTAATCCTTTTCTTTCCTGATTAGAGAATCACGTCTCACCATCTGTTGCTGGTATGAGAGCTAATTGATGTTTAATGAAGTGATGATGCAGAAAAGAAGCATTCCAAATTTCAGCTTTCCAGGTGACATCCCTAAGCAAGGTCCCAGTTTCACTGAGTAGTGGACTGACACTTTAGCTGGTTTTCTTCTATTAAAATACTTATAGGACAGTTTCTTGTTATTCTTGATGGTCTTTGCTAATTGCATCTGACTGTGGCCTTGTCCTTCCTGGCTTTGAAAGTACCAGCTCATACTGTACTTTTTACCTGTTCTTAACAGACTGACCTGGTGCTTTTAAACTGTCTTGGATTTAAGGTACAGCATGTGCTCAGGGTGTAGTCAAATCCATCCTTCATCTATATGCTGTCTTACCTCCTCCCACAGGATGATTTGTGTTTCTGCCATTACTATTTTTTTCTCTAAGAAAATGTCACTCTTAACTACCCTTTTACTTTAGACCAACATTCCTAGGGATGTGTAGTCACACCTCTGTGTGTGCTGGAATTTGCCTTCCTGAATGCAATTGATTTTTATTTTGCTGTTCCCACTTTCCTAACCCGAAGATTGTGAACTCTGTTGTAGTCCCTGTTGGCTTTGTTTAGGTAGGAGGAAAATGTAAAGGTACAAATGCATTTAAGCCAGGCCATTCAGATTTTGGGAATATACTGATTCGCAATGGCTTTCCTCAGCCTACCTTCATCCTTAGTAAATTCAAGGGTAAAAATCACTTGTTCAAGCATTAAGGTCAGAACCTAAAACCCCCACGTGATGGCCCAGTCAGTCAGAACAGTCAGTGAGAGCAATGTGTCTGAAAATGTGAAAACCACTGGGATTACAGAGTGACTATTGTGAATGTTGGCTACCATTCCTCTTCTCTGCCTTCAAACCCCTGAGTATCACGGTAGCAGTAATTCACTGCCATCAAGCTTTTTTAAAATAAAAGCAAAAATCATTACATGTCTCTTCGATCTTTTACCAATTAGAGAAGTTAACTTAAATTGTCTGTATCAAAAAATAGTACAAGCTTGCTTTGAAATTTTGGGAAATGTGTAACTGTTAATAATTTAAAAATAGGCTTTGAAAATTCATTTTCTCTTTTGGCAATGTTGGTTGCCATGGAGTTCAAGTAGTAGGTTGTGATGTTTAACACTGAATTAATTACTGCTTCTCACTCACAGAGAACATCTAATTATACATACTCATGAAGAATGGTGTTTGGCATTCCTGAGGGAGAAAATATCTTTTTTAATACTCTATATACATACTTTTGGAACCAGATGGGGTCTGTTAAATGCATGATCTTATAGCACTTTTTCCCAGGGTTTTTAATTGTTTCCTAGTTTAACAAAATTTGTAGTTTTAAATATTGTCTTAAAATAAACTGCTTGTATTATGAATGTTCACATTCAGCAAGTACAGGAATTTGCTTTTAAAGTACTAGAAGTTTAGATGGACATACAGATGGATGAATATGTAGGACAACATACACCTTTTTTTTTTTCTCAGGCAAAACAGGTCTACAGTGATTACTTAGACAGCTCTTTGGCCCTGATGTTTAGCAGTCCTTGCTCTGTTGTGGTCAGAGCAGCTAAATTAATGGATATCGGTTAAAGATGTGGGCCTGGGATGTCTGCAACGATGGTGTTGTGCACTTCTAGCCTTGCAGAGCTCTTGCACTTAGCTTTCTCTAGCTTCACTGGTAGCTTCACAAACCGGAACAGCCCTTGGCATAAAGACTCACAAACCTAGATCTTATTTCAGTGGGACTTCGGCTCCTAACTCTGAGTGTGGCTTTGAGTCTCTGTCCAGGAAGGCATCTCTGCTCAGAAAGATCTACTGCTGCTGAGCACATTCTTTAGTGCTGTCCTGAGTGATAGTCCACTGATGGGAACCAAAAATGGTGGTGTAGGGCATAGACCATTCTTCCCAGCAGATAAGCTATTAGAGGTGCTTTGGCTTACACAGACAGTTTCCTGGCTCTTTGAGAGTCACCGTTACGAGCACCTCTCTGTAGACAGTCTTGACAGGGCCCCATGAAAATGTCTTTTATGATACAGTTAAAATAGTTGGTTCTGACTACAAACAGTTTTTATTATAAAACATGCACCTAAGCTTAAGAAATGTTTACAGTTTCTGGGGATCATGCAGTTTTGCACATAACTCTCTTGTGCTTCTAGAAACTGATCTTGTGTACTTGATGTCAAATCACTTATTTTGAAGGAGGCATTCAATGCTGAACCTGTTTTCTACATAGCATATATAGTTGCATTTATCTTCAACAAAAAGTCTTTTAAACGTCAAACGCAGATGGAGAGAAGGAAGAG
This sequence comes from Himantopus leucocephalus, assembly GCA_003993805.1. Lineage (NCBI taxonomy): Eukaryota > Metazoa > Chordata > Aves > Charadriiformes > Recurvirostridae > Himantopus > Himantopus leucocephalus. Next base: position 49,542,275 of record RSEF01000002.1, read on the forward strand.
AATCCTTGCTGTCTTTATTTCAGCTGATTTAGCCTTTTCAAGTTCTCCATAGAAAAGAATATGATGCTTAGAGATAGATTTGTTGCTTTTAGGTAGTAAATCACATTCTGTGATGGATATTAGTATCTTTGGCTTTGGTGAGCTAAACTGAACATCATCCTAGATAAAACAAATGAATTATCTGATAAACATCTGTAGACAGCTTTTGTGAAAACTGAACAACTAACAGCAATTAAGTATCACTGTTGTTAACTAGAAACGGTGAGGTGTTAAAATCACTGGTGTTCTCTCATCCATCTCCAGTATATTCTGTTTTCTAAGAGTGATCAGCTGAGCTGTGCTTTTTTTAATGCAAAAACTCATAAGGTGGAGGTTGCATGAGTAACTGTCTTTTTCTTTCTATACAGCCTCACTCTTTCACATTCTGTCCATTGGTGTATATCTAGTTGAAGTTAATGAGATCTGTGCTATCTTTCCTTATGCATCCAATAGCAATAACTAGCTTATTGCAGTGATTTTCTTAAGACCAACTACCTTTACTTTCCCACTTTTAAAACAGTAAGTCAGATAGCTACATTATCGAATGTTAAGGCAATAGAGTGTACATGAACTTCAGCAAAGCGGATAACAGAAAACGTTGCAGAGAAAGGGTGTCAGCAAGATTTCTAAGCTCACATCTCTTGCTTATGTGCAACAGGTGCAAGGAAGTAGTCATGTGGTATTAGTGGTTTTACTTTCTTAGGGCAGTTAGGGCAATTCTGAGTTGGTTTTACTCCTCTAAAGAAGCATTTTAATATAGTGAGACCTGTTTCCTTTTCCCAGCAGACACAAAATGTTGACAGTAAGGTGGGTAAAAATGTCAATAATGAAGTAGTGATGCAGGAAAAATTTTGAAGGATGCTTACAAGTTTGCATGAAAATGTCTGTAAGAATTTTTTTCAAGAGGAAAAAAATGAATTGATGTGTAATAAATTAGGCAGTTAGTACATTTAAAGTAACAACATTAATTCAGGTGTTTGAACCAGCAATTTTCAGCAGTTGGGAACCAGCTCTGGTTTTGTTCCCCCGCGGCTTCCTATCAAAAGAAAAAAAAAGAAAAAATGAGGTTCAAGACGCAATGGGGTTTGCTAATCATCTTCTGATAGCTGCGTAATCCACTCTGTGTTTTTCTCCTGGAGTTTCTGATCCTTCGTGTCATCTAGCCCAGAGCCTGGATTTGGTTACTTTCTTGTAAACATAGCATTTAAAATAATATCCCTTCAGGACTGTTGTATTGTTAGCAGTTTTCAGTGGTAATAACGGGCACCATGCTACACTTTTTCTAGTCTTTTTCACACAGACTAATTTGCTCTCTATTCTTTGAGTGACAAAGATGAGGTAGAACAGAAGTAGGAATAATAACATGTGAGAATAAAGATGGTTACAACAGAGTGCTTCATTATGAAGGTTCTTCTAAGAGCAGGACATGTAACATGGGAAGCATTACAATTTTCCTTTGTGAGTTAGTTTGGAGTATGTTTCATCTTCTTGCAAGGACTGTAGGACTGGGGAGATGAAACTTCAGTACTGCTGTGTATGACACAGAAAATGGGCATGATGAGTGGCACTGGTACAGTTTTGCTGATAATTCGTGAGCTCCTGAGAAATACAACATTCCATTTTGCTCAGGTAAAGAAGCTATATCCACACCCCAGAAATTGAGGGAAGACCCTACAAGCCCCTACTAATCTTGTTATACTGTTGAAACCATAGCTTTTATTCTGCTTTGTAACCAGTAAGCAGCACCATTGTCGCCAAAGGCAGCTTGGATCATCACAGTTTTGATCCTGCTGGTCTCAGGATTCCTCATTGCCTGTCATTGCCATCCCTCTTGTCTTGCACTGAGTGCAGTGCACTGTCTGTTGCTATTGCGGTTCTAAGGTCGTGCGTTGTTGGTATCTGTTCTGAAAAAAAATCTGTGAGACAGTTGTACATTTTTGTTCTGGTCTTGTTTCTGTGAAAAAATGTATGACAAGTTTGGTTTCATGAGACATACTAGGAATCGTATAATAGCAGGCATTTTCCTTCTTTCAGATTCCAGAATTCTGTTCTCTCTGTATTGGCACTCTAGGAAAAAAAACTGTGTTTCAACTCCTCTTCTCTCTTGGGGTCAGGATATGTAAGTGCTTCCATGGATGTCCCAGGCTTTCTGCCCTTTCTGGGTTTCAGGTTGCTTTGGTTATTTTTCTTTTCCTTTTTTTTTTTTTTTTTCCTGGCAGTAAGTGTTCACATGCATGATTCCATCAAAGCAATACCCATTTTTTGCCTTGTCTTTCAGCCATTCAGAGAAGCTCCATCCACCCTCACATTGCTGCTCCTGCACGCAGGCTCTGCTTTTGTGTGGTGGCTCCTATTGTTCAAACTTGTACTATTCAAAAAAGAGCCTAATATTTCCTCAGATTTAACAGCTGTTGTGCCACAACTTGTTCCTCTCAACTGCTGGTCCACCACAGTGCAAGCCACTGAAATTAATTTTAATGAAAATGGAAAGGTTCAAATAGGAGGGCAATTTGGAAATGTCACTGTTTCCCTAGGAAGAGAGTTGCCGTTCAGTTGATTACAGACCATGTGCCTAATGAGGCTGGCCTTGGCTAGCTCTAATTTTTATCAGCGAGGGAGCTGACATTGAAGGTGTGACATGGCAGTAGCTGTGTGCGTGGAGCTGCTGCAAGAGTTGGGTGGCAGGGCACGGTGTCCCTATGGGAGGATATAACATCCTTTCTCTCTTATAGGGAGTTGCATAAACCATCTCCCTTTGGGTAGATTTCAAGGAGTTGCTGGCTTTGATGATAATCGGAAAAAAAAATCTGCTCTTTAGCTCCTCAGATTGATCTGTGTTATTCTTGTTTCTCTATGAACAGGGGAGTTACATGCATCTGCATATTGATATGATTCTCACACATGATTTTTTTGCACTTTAAGATACCTAAAGACTGCACCAACTTTATCTAACTCCTTTCAATCATAGAGATGAATATAAACTGTAAAACTACCCTGATCTTATTAATATTTTAAGGTGATGTCAGATTTCAAATTAAATCTCACTTGGCTGTATTAAAAAAATAGAATCCAGCCAGCCTGAAAGTTGTCATTAGTTTCCAAAATACTTTTAGGAAGACAAATATATAGTAGAAAATAAAATGTGTAATTAGAAAAGGAGCTCTAAAGAAGAAAGTTGTATTTAATATTTAAACCCATAAGTAGTATAGTAATAGCATTTTCTGCCAGGAACATACTTTTATTGCATATTAATGCAATTAAAATTACATCACAGTCTACTAGTTTCCTTCCAGTTCTGTACACTTAAAAGCAAGAGTAAATGCTGCTGATTAATGTTTGTAAAGGGAAATCTTTGTGTGAAAAGTATTGCAGAAGAGCAAAGTTACACAGCAACGTTGGGTTGTGCTGCCCTGTGCAATTTGCCCACTTTTGTCTCCTTTACAATAGTGTTAGTCAGCTGGATACCTTACTACTGATTAAAAAAGACACTGCAGATAGTAAACAGTCTTGAAGTTCTAGATTAAAAAAGACACTGCAGATAATAAACAATCTCTGTCTTAAGGGGATCATGTAGCTTTTTATGTTTTTTTGATTTTTTTTTTTTGTGCCGTGCAATACTCCAGGCATCATATAAATTCTGGCACAAGAACACAGTATTCGGGGTAACGCAGCCTTTAGAACTGGCCAGAATGACGCTGGTAGAGCTCAGAATGGGAGTCTTGTTTCAGACAAACTTTTCACTTATCTCAAAGTAAATGAGTTATAAATCACATTAAAAACTTTTGATTCAGATTGACATTTTCCTCAGAAGGGATTTGACATGAGCTTTGGACCTTGGAAATCCCAGGCTTCTTTGGAGCTCTGAGCTTGGCTTGTAGGTCCCCGCTTGGAGGTCTTCAGCTCCAAAGTACTGTGGCTGGCAGTACACCTAGTTTCTAAAGTAATTTCAGGATAGAACTTTTTTGTTTTGTGTTGGTTTTTAATTATTTTCAGAGTGAAATAAATATGGCAATTCCCAGTACTGAAACACCTTGCTGGACCTTTCCTCAATCTACTTGGATTGTACTGTGAAATTCAGAGGCATACCCATGTAATGTCCCACAGGACATTCCAGCCTTTTCTGGACTCCTTTTTTACTATTTTCACTGTGCCCAAATATTGCTGTAATCAGACATTCTTTAAGAGAAACTTTTTTGTTGTTTCTGAACTCTCCAAATGTCTCCTGATGCTCTTTAGCTCCACTTCTCATCTGTGTGATCGTTAGCTACCCACCAGTTTGTTTATTAACTCTTGCATTCCTAGTAGCAGTTGCAGAATAAGCATTTCTCTTTGTAAGAGTTGTGCCAGATTGACTTAAATGGTATCTTGGAGGAAGTACAGTTCAGGGAGCGGCCCTCCCGTGGCATTTGGCTTCTCTCATTTTGCCAGTAGCCAACTGTAAGAGCTAGGATCATTTGCTCCTTTTCCCTGTCTTCTGATACATGGCAGTAGTTGCCAGTTCTATCCAACTAACCCCTAATGCAGAGACGTACAGGTTTAAAACAGATTGGATTAAGAAGTGATGTAGCCAGCCAAGCCAAGAAGCCCCACTGCATCAGCACGACACTATAGATTTCAGATCTAAACTGGTGTTATCTACACTCATCTCAGATAGGGTATCCACTAGATTTGGGGGATGGGGGAGGGTTGAGTCTGTGTACTGCACTCATTTTCCAGTGTAAATGAGACCCATTTTTCAGTCCTGCTCTCTCTGACATCTCTTCTGGCTGAGCAGCAATAGCTTTAATCTGCGAGGGATGACAGGGACTTCAGCATGTGCAAGCAATCGCACCGGTCCTTGAATCTCTTCTCCATTACGCTGGTTGTGGCTGCAGGTACAGCTCTCTCCATTGCAGTCAGATCAGCACTCTCTTCCACCCAGGCAGATAACTAGCCCTCACCTACCTGCCTCAGCTTGTCCAGCTCGCTGACCTGAAAGGGAGGGAAAGAAACTGGTTGGATCCCAGACTGTGAAAGTTTGCGGAAATCAGTCCCCTGCACAGGCTACTCTTCTCCATAGCTTCTCTGACTGACCCTTTGGGCATTTGGAAACTCTTTAATCACCTTACATGATAATTGCAGGCTTTGAACAATCAGTGCTGCAGTTCATAGGCTAGGGAAGGTCTCCTGACCTAGCAGGCACTGTTGCCAGGCCTGGCACAGAGTCCTTTAAATCAAAGTAATCTTTGAAAGCCTAAGACGAGAGGTTTGACTTTTTATGTATGCTATATTTGCTCACGTATGGGCTGTGAGTCCCTCCCTGTCCTGTGGATATGTTGCCTTAAAACACAGTTGCAGCTGTATAGGCTTGCCTGTTCTTGAAACCACCTGAGATCTATGGCTAAATACCAATCAGGGAACGTCCACTAAACGTGCTAATACAGTATTTAAATTATTGAGTACTAAAAAGTACCAGCTCGGAGAGCCTCTGTGACATGAGACAGAAGCTTCTCTGAGCTGGCTTTATTAGACTTTAATGGAACAGCAGGTGCCACACAGAATAATGCATATCGTCCATTTGCGTGGAAATGTTGTCCAGGCTTTTCTGTGTTCAATTTCTGTGGCAAGACTGCATTTTCTGCAGCTCCACCTCCCTGCCTTCAGGTCTGAGAATATGATCACCATCTCTTTGAGTTTTGGGTCATCCAGCAGGTATGCAGTGCAACTGACAGCTCTAGGAAACGATGGAATAAATATTTCATCTTTCATTTATTAAAAAATAATGTAGTTTGTAACAGCGTTCTGGCAGGTGCTCAGCCATGCCTGAATCAAATCTGTGATTCCAAATAAGACTTTTTTGATTGGTTTGATTTGGCTTTGGAGAGGAGAGTAGCTCAGAGAAAATCAGTTCTGCACATCTGGCCAAAACTCACACTCTGGAAATATTTCAGAGGTTTTTGTCTGAGATCAGAGATCTCTTTCAGGGTATGCATTTTTTGATACATTCCTGCTCTAGCTTTCAGCAGTGTTTGATTTATGGCATCTCTGCAAGGACAGTTTTACCAGGTTCTTCGGGTGGAGGTTATTTGAAGAAAAAAAGCTTGCCAAGAACTATAAAATTATGAAACTGATTTCATTTAAATCTGAATGACATTACCTCATGTTTATGTAATGCAGTTTTTTAAGTATTTATCTCATTGCTAGTGATATCAATAAAAATAGGCTTTTTCTTAGCTGCTGCTTATGTGAGCTGCCCATAAATAACGTATAAACCAAACTGTATTTATTTAGAAATCTGTTTCAGCTAATCAGCTATATTTAATAAAATGCTATAATATGCAGTATGTTTTAAATGCTATTTTTTAAACCACACTGATTTCATTTGGAATTAACTATTATTTCATTTGGACTTAAGTGTATTATTACTGGGACTTATCTATATTATTGAGCATTTGCTCAATATATATATTTTATATATATATAATATATATATTATTGAGCATTGCTTTGCTGAGGAAAGAGTCACTAAAATGCAACTTAGAAGCCTAGTTTAACTGGGGCTTGAGCAGATGCTGATTTGTATTTATATGGGGTTTTAGAGTGGTTTCTTGATTTCAGGCTACAGTCTTAACAAAATCTAAGGAACTGAAAGCTACAGTTAATTGCTCGTTTTTATATAATCTTTGATTAGTGGTGCTTTGAGAGAGAAGACACTAAATTCTGTCTTCCTGTATAAAGTGCTAATCCAGATTTTCATTACACAGTTTGAATGGGGCTGATTTTATCTCTTTATCCTTGTGGATTTCTTTTTTCCAGCACTGACCAGAATTTCTTCACATGCATCTGTCCCCTTCTTTTTGCTAAATTGAAGTGAAATTGTGTGCTTTGTCTACTCCTAGGGAGCCCGTGCTTTACAACCAGGGCAGCAGAGCTCTGAGAGCACAGCCCCTTAGCAGAGATGTAAAGCATGGTGCTGTATGTACACTTTCTCTTGCTAAGATGTGTACCCAGAGGACAGCAGCTCTTTCTTGAATATACCTAGAAGGGGCTTTTTGGGTTTAAAAGTAGTGTGATTATTTCAACATGGAGCTGGCAACTATTCCAACCAAACCCCTGGGGGACGCAGGCTGAACTGAAGAATAATTCATCTCAGGTTTAAATGATGCCTTTTCCCTCAACTTCTTTTCATAAAGAATTTAAGTATGTATTTAAACCTCCTGAGTATCAGTTGGGCTTGAGTATATAGCGTGCAGAATTGGGACAGACTTAAGAGTGTGCTTGAGACTGAACTTGCTTGAATAAAGTCCTTCCGTGCTGCAATCCTATACCATATTATGAATCAGACTATATACTGTGCTATGGGCATAAGTTTTCTAGTGGATTTGGGGTCTATTGTAGTAAATTATTTTTTGTGGAAGGAAGATGATACGATAAGCCTAATAGACTTTGCTCATACAGAAGCACTGAGGGCTGGCTCGCAGAAATTGAACAGTGCAAATATAGGATCAGCTAGTTTAGATGCTCTGAGTATCCCTGTCATTACACTAAAGTCTCTATGAGTAGGGCCTGTACTCATCTGAATTACACCTTCAGTGCTTAAGGTACATGCAGCAAATAGTTCACTAAGTGTAAATAATGGAAGGAAATGATCCTCATGAAGTTGTGTGATGTTTTGACCTTTTTTCCAATTGGAAGAGAAGTAAGGAGAAAAATAGTTGTCACATTTTAAAGAAAGGACATCAAAGTTAATTAGAACAAATACAATTTAGTTGAATTTTTCTCCTTGCATTAGCTGTTGAGGACTCAGCTCAGAAGACCTGTCAGAAGGGAGTTTCTGCCGCTTTCCTGACAGTGTTCCTGTTGGTCAAGAGTGTTGTCGGGGAGGCACTTTTTATGTCAAGAAAAACAAAGCTGTTTGCAGACTCCTGTGGTGCACTATCTTCTTGTCTGCCAGTTGAAAAATATCAGCAAGCGTGCTTAAAATGTACACAGAATTACTGTCCATGTTGAAAGGAAGCAGGCAATTTAGAAATGTTCTCTCTTGTTTTCATTTACAAAAGAAAGTGTAAACAGTTTGCATTTCTCTTCATGACTGACACTATTCTGTAGGTTTTCAGCAAGTCTCTCAGTTTCGTGGGAAATGTCTCTTAGGTGTGTGCTTCTGCTGTAGCGATCTTTTTTTGGTAAGCAGCGGGACTCTTCTGTTTTAAAATGGCATTGCGCAGGTATAGAAGAACTTCATGGAGAAGAATGTGTTTATGGAGGACTGTGTTTATATATGTATCCCAGCCAACTGAGAAATCACTTGAACAGAAGAGGCCACAAAGCCTCATTTTGTTTTCTATTACATTTCTATTGAATTTTTAATCTTCTGTTTATTTTCCTGAAAGAAAACTAAGACGTACTGTTATGTGAGACTTATCTATAACTATAAATATAGTGCTCATGAATTGTGTATTTCCTTGTCTTGGATTATATAGAAGGTTTGGTTTTGGGGTTGTTTTGGTTTTTGGGTTTTTTTTCATTCTGTCTATTCATGTCTGTATTTGGCTGGCATTGTGCCTATTCACAGCTAGTTTGCCTGCAGTGGATGCCATATGATGATGGATTTAGCCACCTGTGTAGCACTGCAAGTGATATTGCTATAACATATGTTTGCTCTTCACCCCTAGCAAAACCACTTCAAGGCAAAGCAGTATCAGCAGGGAATGAATGCAGGCCAGATTCATATAATCAGCCTGAGTAGTTTTTCCACCAAACAGCTCCTGGGGGATACAGCTAGCGTTGCCCCTTGGCTGGCAAAGGCTGTGCAAACCCAGAAAACATCCCAAGTGAAATACCTTTTTGGCAAAGAACAGTTTTGTTGGTAGAAATTTATTTGGTGAGACTTCGTAATCCATCTGTGTTACTCAGGAGTCACACCTGATATGGCTAGATCAGCATAAGCTCAGGGCAGAGAGCTGTCACCAGAGGGTCAAGGCAGGAGAGTCTGAGACAAGAACGAAAATTTCCAGAAAGGTGGATTTTTTTTTTTTTTTGAGTGGCTCTTTAAGTATGTGTCTCAAGCTAGATGCACCAACATTGTTGTCCCCCTAACAAAATAAACAGCTACATAGGAATCTAGACCAAGCTGGAAACAGCCACCAACAGCATGCAGTGGTTGCACTTTGTGACTCTATTGTATGTGCTCCTCCAGTGGCAAGAAAAAACGGTGTGCATGGAGAAGGCAGTGATAACATGGGTGGAGATACGGAGTGGAGAGAAAGATGACTTACAGTAGCAGAGCTTGACCATTGCTTGCAATCATACGTTTATATGGGACTAGAGATAATGAGGTCCAAGTGTGTCTGGAGGCAGTACCTGTGACAGAGTCAGGTGTGTGTATGGGGTGGTCTGTGACACTGCCATAGTTCACCCATGCTTGTCAGCTCTGTAGGTGGAGAACACTATAATACAGAGACACTGGAACAGATTTCCAAAGCCAAGAGAAAATGTGGATGCTCAGCACCATTTTGTGTCCTGATTTCTTGAGCGACCTTGTCCCACCACACCATTACTCCAGGGGACTGATAATAAACATCTGTGCAGCTTTAGGAAAATGCTTAGGCTGTTGGAAGTACCTCCAACAAAACTGAGACCAAGTATGTTTGATCTTGCATAACCTCATGGACACATCATGCATGTGATGTGTATTGTTAGAGTGCTCCTTGAACCAGCTCACACAGGTAGAAAGGAAAGACCACACGTGGCTATAAATGTATTTGAACCGAGGCCAGGAACTGCTTTATCTGCCAAGCCCATGGCACCTCTTCTTGCTGATGGAAACATGCGTATTATCCTGCCAATAAAGTATTCACCCTGAGAGGAAGAAACCTGCGGGCCACTGCTCTTCCTTGTGACTCCACTGAAGCCTTTTGAGTAGGAGGCTCTGTTCATTTGTAAATGCAGTGACATTTTGAGCTTTTGTACAGCAAACAGAAGCTCCCTGGGAGGCTCATGGCTGAATGATTTCTTCCTAGAGAGCAGTAAATGAGGTTAAATCAATTTCCTCCTGCAATGGGAGGGGGACGGAAGGAGGGGGAATAACATTCCTCCCTTTAGCTCTCAGAGAAAAGTAGTTTTATTTACAAAACTTTTCATTATATTTCCCCTTCTAGTTTCTCTCAGTCGTTCACATTTCCAAAGCTGGGGAATCTTTTTTCTTGGTCACAAAATCCTCGTGAAGTCTGTAGTAACAAATATGACACTGGCTTACCAAGAATCTAAATACCAAGAATATTTCTTTTGCATCAAACCCCTGTTACTGTTATGGAAAAATCAGTAATCGGTACTTAGAAGTTTGGTAACACACTGATATTTAATATATCTTATAACTGTCAGATATGTGAGATATTTCTGACAGCTGATGGAAACACTGTGGGAGTCAGGTAGTACCTTTGCTAGATTGGAAGAGTGAGGAAAAATGCCTCTCTCCTCCTCTCCCTGCCACCCTGCCTTTGATTCCTTGCAGCTAAAGAGGTTTATATGTATTTTGTTACCTTGCTGTCTTTTGCGTTCAGATGTGATGGGGTGGGAGGAGAGGAAGAGCCATAATCTTGTGGAGCCATAATCTCACTTCAGCCATGGGGGTGCACACATGGGTGGTGATGGTGGACTGGGCAGCTTGCTATTTCTGGGTATTTCTCCTCCCTTGGCCTGGGATAAGTTAGATGTCAATAACACTGAGAGATGAATGATTGCATGGAAAACAATAACTGAAACATTTTGAGCCCCCTGAGAAAGCTTGGCTTTGCTGCCCTCTGTGTTTTGGTTAGTTCTTAATTATTGCCTAAGATGATGTATGCTTCTCTGAACAATTTTGAAAATTCTTGGAAATCTTTCAAGGCCGGGTGGTAGCACGCTTGAATGACAAAGACCAGTATCTTGAGCTCTGTTGGCATCTCTAATACATTTCTGACTAAAATGCAAATGCATTGGGTGAATTGAGCATGGGAAGGGCTGATAACCTGCCCTGAGTAAGGGCGCTGCAGCGAGGTTTATCCCTGTAAGAAAGAATATAGATTTGGAGAGAAATATTAAAGAAGGAAAAAACTCTGAGCATGATTGGGTTCAGAGGTACTGAAAACTTCCTCCTCTGACTGAAGTGCTCAAGTACTTTGCAAATATGACTAAAGTACCTCTTTCTAAAAACATATATATGTACATATATTTTTGAAGAAGTTGTGTAGAAAGAACTTTTAGTTGTCATTTGATAAATACAGACTAGAAAATATCAGTCACTTTCAGTACCTCCCTAGCCTAATAACGATGTAAACCTGAGTTATACTGAGGCTCTCCTCATTTTTCTTTAAACAGCCTTGTATTCCATATTCCATTTTTTTAAATCTTCCTGACAGATGTGGGGTTTTTTTTATTTCTATCTGGCTAAGTGGTGGAAGATTTTTCCCTTACAATGATGAGCTTTTTGTTGCCCAGGTAGTATTGCATTACATAGGTTTTCCTCGTCATTTACCAGGAACAGTCCAACGGAAGAAATTCTTATAGGAATGGTATTTGGAGTCAGGAGAAAGGTAAAGTAAGGACAGATCCCCTCAGAGTTGCTCTTTAGTTCTAATAACTCTCATTATTTCACAATGTACTCACATATGTCTTCGGTTACTGGAGGCAAAATTCTCCATGCTGAATGGGATGGCTCTGTTGCAGGTGAATCAGAAGTTCGTAGTAGCTACGCCACACATTTCCTCAGGTGTAGCTTTTCCAGGACTGTTTTACAATCCTAGAGCAATTCTGGATTTGTCTGAGTTACTTCATCTAAAACACTGGTGCTGTCTCTTGATGCCCACGATGCTCATGGTGTTCACATATAGATTTAGGTCCATTTCTTTCCCTAACTGATGATATGCATCAGAGTAAATCATTGTGGCTAAATGACTTCTGCAAATATTTTTTTCTCATCATCCTTGAGGATTAATGAGGGCAAGGAACAATATTTTATAATTTGTTGACATGAACTTTTATGCTTAATAGGTGCATGATGGGCTTATTTTCCCCTTACTGCTGTGAGACAAGACATTGCTCTTAAAGCAGAAAAGGGAATCTTAACACAAGGTTGAATAGAAAGGTCCTTGTGTTTGCAAAGTCAACACAGAGACAGCCATTTAAAATGTAAAACAAACTGAATGGTGGTGTTTTTAGTGCAAGTGGGCTACACATCCACTGAACACTAAGGAGGTTTATGGTTTGCTACCAGTTCTTTAGGACAGTCATCATCTGCTCTTGAGCATGTTACTAAGCAGTGATGTGGTTTTGTTTTGATATCTTACAATGCCACCCTTCCCCTCATGTAATTCCTTCATATTAAGTGGACAGTTACTGAAGTACATGAGTATCCAGGCAATAGGATGCTGCAACCATAAAGAAAAAATGGGAAGAATATTTAAATGTTTACATGCAATGTTGGTAAACAGTGTGTATAATTAGCAAGTGTTTTATTGGATGGCTAATATCACTTCTGTTAGCAGTTGTTCAGGAAAACAGATTTCAGAGCAGATTCTACATGTGTGGAAATCTAGAGGCACATCTAAATATGCTTCCGTGTGCATATGGATTTATGGCAGCTCTTCTGCTTCTCCTGACTTTTCTCTGCTGTTACTTCTTTGTGAGAAGTAAAGTCTGTGGTGGAAGTGTGTTCAGCGTAGGCCTGCAGCTTAGAAGGATGGGGTGGACAGCCTTCCCCCCTCGTGTCTGTGCATGTCCTTCTGTCTCTGGGCTGCCTGAAGCCCTATTGAGCAGTCACGATTTGATGAGAAATGCTTGGATTCTGCCTTTCTTTCTCCAAAGAGAGTTAGCTATGGTTGGCTAACACAGCCTTACACCACTGACGGATCGTGCTACAAATGACCAGTGTCTGACCAAAGGTCTACCTAGTTCAGCTGCGTGTTTCCTATGGTGGCAAATGATGGGTTGCATTGAGAAAGATACTGGAAACAAGGCAATTATTGGCTAATGCTTTCTTTTGTATAGTTTCTCTGCATTTGTCAGTCAGAGCCTTACAGGCCCCTTAAGGTCAAGGCTGGATTTCTTGATGAGGGCTGGCTTACAGCTACCCAGCTTGAAGCACAGGTAAAGGAGACCAGGTCTTTGTGGCCTCCATCACAGGCTGCCCAAGAATCTGGTTCTCTGTTTCACATGAAACTTGTCCATGGGTTGCATGTGGTTGAGTTTTGGGGAAGCAGGTGGGGTTAGTAGTGTGTGCACACAGAGTTTGGAAGTGATATGAATTAAAAATGTGTTAAGTTGTAAATAGAGGTGTTGATGATATGGTTGGCAATAACAGATGTACTTGACAGAAGGTGTGGGTGGCTGTTTAGTACTCAGGAGGAGAGCATTCAGCCCCCCTGCTCTTCAGGAGTTTTATTAAATACTGTCAAACCCAGCATGTATTTGAAAAGCACCCTCATCCTTTCAGCCAGCAGGACTGTATGTGAAGGAGAGCTTATGCTGGATGGGATATGTGTTCACTGAGCTACCTCTGTTGTAATGTACATCTGCTATCAACAAGAGAGTGCTGTATGATCCTGATGGTTTGTTTTGCTATTTGTCACAGGACCTAAAACCTTTTTGCACCTAAAACCAGGTTCAGCAAGTCTTCTCTTGTAACTGATTGGTGCAGTGTCAGAGCTATCATCTTGCTGCTTGTTAGCCACTTCTCCTAGTGCTGTTGAGAGCCTCCCAACCATATGTGCACTCCTGCACACGCTGCTTAAATTTTCCATATGCCACCTGACAAGCTTTCCATGGCACTTTATACCACCTCGAAATAACTCCCACTTCTTGTAACAAAATGTGTCATGTGGGAATATTTTTGTGCTTCAGAATATTTCACAAAGACTTCAGACCTTCTCATGAGATGAGCAGTGGCTTTCCAGAAAGATGAAGATTTTCAGGTTACTACAGTAGACAGTAGTCTGCCACCATCACAAGCCAACAATGCGTTCTATTCTTTTTGCCCCCTTAGATCTTCTGGAAGCTTTTTTCCCATGATATACTTCTGGTATTGCTGTCTCCATAGCATAGCAAAATTCTGTAACTACAGAAGCAAAAAAGTCTCTCAGAAAAGACTATGTGGTATCTAACATGGGGACTGTATTAGTTTCTCATTTTTGTTGTGACTCCAGGGAGTACATTTCTGCAGGTAGCATCAAAGTCATCCCTTCCCTCTGAATCTCAAGCCTCTGGACGATTCACCATGGCAATCGTATGTATGGCATTTTATCCACAGTAATTGGAATTTAAGCACAGTTTCAACTTAAATTTTGAAATCTGGAGTGGGCAGACCCTGTGCAATTTTCCCTAATGCAACCGGGGCTCCATCTAAGCATCACCAGCACAAGTTTGGATTTCAGTTTTTAACCCAGGAACATCTCAGGAATTGAGTAGCATGAGAAAAACACCTACTCCAGGAACTTGCTGATTATTTCTAGAGGTGTTGGCTTTTTTTCCTTTCTTTTTCATTCTGTGATTGGTTTTATAGCTGAGGAAATCTGTGCAAAGTACACATTCATTTGGAACTTTTTACATGTTACCTTCTAATAAAGAACTTGACCCTGGCGTTCCAAATTTTTTTTCTGAGACTGGCTGTTTACATAGCTATGTCATATTGTGAAAAGATCAGTGATATATTAAGAGTTTGGGTGTACAGTGTGGTGGGTTTATATTGCAGGGGGAAAAAATCTGAGATAATGCTCTGAGGACTTTATAATTAGGTGGGGGGTTTTGCCTTTGCCTTACACTACTTACATGTCACATTACAATTAAGAAATTGCATTTAAAAATACAAGTGTTCCCTGCAGAAGATAAAGGAATGAAATCACTGCCTCTTTTCATTAAGGTGGGTGTCATGATTAAGACAGATGCTGAAAGACATTCTGCTTGATGCCAATTCCCAGTAGGGTCTTACAATATTTCTAGAATACAGGTGAAAGATTTTTAAAGTTTTTTTAAAGGCTGAGATTAAAAATCCTGTTGCCTCTATATGGAGTAAGAGCAGATGTCAAGAATCGTAACATTCTGTTGCTGAGGAAATCTGTGGTGGTTTATCTGTGGTTTTTTTTCTTGTGTAACTGAGTATGTTTATGGAAGTCCTTCAAAGAAATGCCACAAAAAGCAGGCCTGCTACCTCTCCAGGATGCCCAGATCTTTTTGAGTTTCTCTGCCTCGTAGACCATACTAGTTGGAGTGCTGAAGCCAGGGTTCACACACCCTGCCTTCTCTGCAGTAGTTTTCACCCCAAATGATGTGTGTCTGAAACTAAGCGACAGCAAAGCTTTCCTGTTAGACTGAACAGTGCTTGAACATTTAGGAAAATATTTGTGCCATTGTGTGTAGCATTACTAACTGAAGGCCTAATTATAACTGTAGCAAGCAAAAACAAGCTTGATTTGAACTATTGAGGTAATTGTTGGGTCTTTGTCACTTCAGAGAGGTTTCTAAAATTCCACCAGCAATGACAAATTAAAACAGGACCCATGTGCAATTTAAACAGCAATACTGTAACTGTTAGCAGAGATTACTTTTAAAAGTTACATTGCTACATAATTAAAGTCTTATGAAGTGCTCCAATTCACAGAACACTTAGGTGCTTCATTACATTTTTGCAGTCTGGTCATCCATTAAAACTGGGGAGACTTCTGCACCTGCATGAAAGGAGACACATAAATGCTTCATTGAATCAGGGTTAAACTAGCAGCACTACCTACTATTCTGTGAAAACTTAGTTTCTGGTGAGCCTTGCAAAGTCTGGAAGATTTCATATATACACTAATAAACAATTTTCCTAGAATAAATAGGGTAGCACATGAATAAAAAAAGGACATTTTTGGAAAAAAAGATATGACAGCATATCTGTTCTTGTAGTATTTGTAGAAACACTGAAAAATTTAGCAATGATTGAAAAACATCTTTCTGCCTTGTGGAGTTACATGGGTTCTGAGTATTGATATATCAAGCATGGATTTACTGGCAAGGATGTAGTATTAAACAGCGTTAGGCCACATTATCACTGGTGTGTGTGATCTGCACTTCCACATCAGCTGACATAGGTGCAGCTGCACAGATGTCCTTCTTAAATCTTCCCACCCCTGTTATATCAGTGCCTGTGGTGAAATAATCTGCTGCTAAATTAGATTATAGGAACATCCCCACCATATCTTAGAAGAGCTAGTTCTTGCCTTGAAGAGTCTATGATTAGGAAGACAAAATACAGGCTAAACTGGGACGATGGGGAGAAACGAAGGAGCAGATTGCTTGGGTTTATCATTTATGTGTCTTGTTTTGTGGTTTTCTATTCAAAGTGGATTGGTTTTGTTTTTTGGTTGGGTTTGGTTTTTTTTTTTTCATAAACAGTATGTATACCTATATTCATTCTGCAAAATTGGTTGTCCTCTGTATCTGAGTTGTCAAATCAGTTTGCTTTATGCGGATCACAGCTCATTATCCCTAATGGGATCATGGCTGAAATGTTCTCTTCTGAGCTGTGGTCTGTGTTTTGGTACACCTATCCCTTAAACATTTTGTGGCAGCAGCCTGTACAGTCATGTTTTCACACATTAGATTAACACTTAGGTTTCTCTGCATTATCTTTACATATTTAATGGAAAAACCCCAGCTTTCTCTGATGCTGAGCTGGATTAGCAGAAGATTGCCCCTCCCTGCACCAAAACTGATTCTGAAATTGAGATAAATGATTTACATTCCAAAAGGCTCATTAACTGTCAAACTGCTATGGATTAAATCACTAATGGCATCCTGATGGTTACATGCAACTTCCAGCAAATTTGTTGGTTGCTAGCATTAAATCCATTTGAATTATAATGGGGAGGCCCTAATACATAAACATTTATTAGCAGGGCTCTGTAGCTATAATGACTGCCAGCTCTGTATTTTAATTTTCACTAATGGTTTCATTCTCATCCTAGATATTGCTACTCGCAGGAGCAAGTGTGATGCTATGCTTTGGCAATTTATGTCAGAGATTCAAACCCAGGATACCAAAATCTAAAAGCGAAATCCTGGACTCATTCCCTACATGTGACCCAACCAATCATGTAATTACAGCAGGGATTACAAAGGCTGACAAGGCCAGCTTCACATATTTCAGGGCATTGCATCAACTCTCCCAGCTTATGAGATCATTAAAAAAGAAAGAGATTAAGAAAAATCAATGTTACCACCATTTTAGTTGCTTGCTGTCATCCAGTTTTCAAATTACTAGATAATTCTCCTTATATTTCAAGACTTTTCCCAAAAACCTGAAGAAAAGATATTTAGTTAAGAAAACTGGTATTCTGCCATTTGGGATCTTGATGATAGGTGTGAAAATTCATGAATGTTGCAGCAAAATCAAGACAATTGGCAACACTGGAAAGGATGGAAAAGGTTATTGCAATGAAGTTTTCAATGCATTTACCAATTCCCTGGCCTACCTTCCTCCCATCACTCTCAGCAGCATTCCAGCACAACTTTGCGTAACTCCCAGGATAAATTCCATGCAATCCTCTTCGCTTTTCTTTCCTCTGTGCTCCCCCACACCTCAGAGGAGCTGAATTCTCTTGTGGTAAACCTCCAAGCTGGGTTGTGGCTGCCCTGTTACGCACTGGTGTAGATGTGACCTTCAAAAGCTGAGCGCTTACAGTCCTTGCCGGAATCAGTTGGAGCTCTGGGAGCACAGCAGCCTTAAAAATCAGACTGCACATTTCTCAGTGGATAGACCCTGAAACAAAGATGCCTGAAATGAAAGGCCACTGTTGAATACATTTAGTCCTAAGAGATTTGCTTTGTGCAAATGCAGGAAGTGATGTTAGAGACAAAATCTGCTAACTGGTAGAAATATGAAGGCATGCTTCATTATCGATAAAATAAAAGCAAAGGTAGAAAATTGAAGTAGACAAAGAAAAGTAAACACCGTAGGACTCAATCTCAGTGCATAATTAATTGATTGTACTATTTCCTTACTGTTTTTCAACATTTCTAGATAAAGAAAGGCATTTTCCTTGAGCTGCTTTCTTCTGATTAAATAGAAGCGTTGTTCTATCAAAAAAGAACAGCAGGAATTTATTAGAAGGGATAGCTCTTAATTAAAACAAGTTGGCCTTCTGGAGATGCAGATTGTTTGAAGACCAGTTACGTGTCTGTTGTATCTCGATATTGATGTGTTTTGTCATGGTTGGTATCTGCTTGACCTGGTTCTGTCCATTTGAAGCTGAAGAGAGCCGTGTGTCTGTGGTAATTATTCTTTCATACCGCTGTCTTTTTATTCTGCAGAAATGGCAATAAGATAGCAGAATGAGCAATGTTCCACTCCTGATTGTATCATGGGAGCTTTGTGCTACTGCTGTTGCTTTTCCCTAGCCTTTATTCTCCTCTAGCCATGCTAGCAATTCACCTGTCTTCATATGTCACTCTGCTAGACCACTGATGCCACTGCTTCAACCTGGCAGCAAGCAGGTCCTGTTTTTGTGTCTCATGCAAGGAGAGTGAGCTCAATGTCCTGTGCTGAAGTGACACGGTGAGATGAGTCATTTAGTGCAGTATGTTTGAGTGTGTTTCAGGGCTGGCAACTGGAGCTCCAAGCACACAACAGACTGGTAGGGAATGGATAACAGGACTTCTCACACATGTAGAGCAACCTACCAATGCCCCGTCAGTGACAGAATCAGGGCTCTACCAGTAATACCTATGCATAGGCAGTACTTCTACAGTAATTGGAACAGTTGAGGTTGTGCCCTGACATGCTGCTCCTGGTTTCCACTGCGTGGTTCAGCCAAGATCCCTCTTGTACTCTGTCGTGACAGGGAGAGCTGTCTTTTGACTTTGTCAATCATTGGAAGGATTTGCTGCACCATACCTGAGAGTACCTAACATCAGGGTTGGTTGGGTAAGTGGCAGCCTGATGGAGATTTTCACAAAATTACACCTCAGGATATGTGCAGTGTGCCTGAACCCATCTCTTCCTTGTTTAAATTTAACCCTAATAATCCCAGCCTGTGGTCAGCACAAGGCTCCGAGCTGAACCTACTACTGAGAGCGTCCTCTCTCAACAGTCACATGTTTTGGGGTGGAACTGTTGGTCCAGGAAAAGAATGATAAGTGCATTGCTCTAAGTCTCTTAAATTGGAACAGAATGCAAGAATATGTTTTCTCTTCTGCCCAAACCTACACAACAGGAATGATTTTCTGGAGTATTCCAGGTGTAAAGATAAACTTCTGTCAAGCATTATTTATATTTTTCATTTTCCTATCAGTTCCTATCAGAGAAGGTATTGAAAAGAAGTTTTGTCAAAGGGAATTTTAGAGGAGATATGTGGAGAGCGGGTATTAATTTTTTTGGATGGAAGCATTGGATAAACTTTTGGAATATATCAACTGAAATATATTAGCATATTACTATGCTGAAAGACCAGTTTAGAAAACATCTTCTATTTTATGCAAAAAAATTGAACACTTTTCACACTGCAGATACATAATAACAGTGCTACTGGTTTCCATTGTTTTCCATTTCCATTGTTTAGCAAGACATGAAAATGCGTATTTGAGTTTCATTGGCTTCAAGATTACTGGTATCAGGCAAAGACCTTCAGATACACAGAGACAGAACTGAAATCCACTCAAAGCTTTCTTAGGTTTATAACAGGTTTACAGTCGCTGAAGGTGAAGCCAGGAGAGCCTTACTGCCAAATGTCGTACCTCTGTGTGAGTACTGCATGGCAGCCTTTCGGGACAAGAAAATATTTGGTTGTATTTAGTTGCATTCATTTTTCTTCTATTTTTTGTAAAATGGATAAAATGCAGGACTTTTTAGCCAAAATGTCTCTCAGTGATGTGTTTCAGTCCAGAAGCAGCTCATAGCTTTTCAGCAGTGTCAGCAAAATTAAATTTTCGGACCCCATGCATGAAGACAAAATGGCTTATGAATTACTTAGTAACTAATTAAGCAAGTTCCATTGCAGTGATCCCCCAGGGCAGGTAGTATCAGAGCCGGGGGCAGGGAAGTTTGAGTGCTGTGAACAGCCTTGGGCACGACTGTTGTCTTCTGAGCAATCAGGTTGTAACACCAGCTGGGCTGTGCATGCAAACTGGGTGAGAACTGGGATCTTGCTACATGGTCTCAGCGTGCTGAACTGCTTGGGTGTGCTGAAGGTTTTGTCTCTACGCTCTAAGCCAGAGCAGCCTGGGCAGTGTTTTCATTTTGAAGCTGTGTTTTCTCATGCCTACGTGTCTGCCTGTGCCTAAAGCCAGCCTTAATAGGAGCCTCAGAAGGGCAGCCCTGAACTAAGCCTGGGCAAGTCTCCATCAAAATCTGCCTTGCTACAAGCTGCTGCTTCACAGCTTCAGTCATAGCTAGATTTTAAAGTCTACCAAGAAGACCAAACCCTGTTGACGCTGTTTATTGATTGTGGCCATTAGTGCCTACAGTTTCACGGGGCTTGCTGTGAGTTCCATGGGGTTTACCTGAAGGTTGCTCAGATTTAGCTATTCTGTGATATTTTTGGCCTAGGTTTCTTATATAGCCTATTGACCGCTCTCCTAATAGGCAGTACCCTCCACAGGATGTTGTGCTCTGTCTGTTGGCTGTTTCCTTGTAAGTTAAAACCCCTGAGTGCAAGGGCAGAAATATCTCATGGTGGAATATACAGAGTCTGTATCGTGAAATGGTTCTTTAAAGCAGTCAGTGACGTCTTAGGTACCCTTCATACTGCAGTGTAAAAACCCCAAACTCCCTTCCCCTTATGGCGTGCTGTAAGGAGATGAAGAAAGAAATTGGCAGGTGTAATTTCACTGTGATTGAATATACCTTGTCTTAGGTTCTTCTCTTCACGCTATTAGACTTGTGTTTTCTTAAGCTTACTGCCTCAACAAGACAGGAAAGCCTTGAGGTGAATTTTGTTCGAGCCATGGAATTATTACCACTTTTTCAGATTGAGTTAGTAAGTAAAGGTTTAATTAGCTCATTGCTGGTCTAGGGCCTGATTTGCCTCTATTGCACATCTGAAGTCTGTGCTATAAAGTGGGAAGTAATAATAGCTCTGACTAACAAGATCTGGAGGATGATGAGATTAGTTGGGAAATAAAGAGAAAACGTGCAGAGATGGGAAATTGGTTAATTGTAATGACATAGAAGTAAAATGAAGTTTGGAAAAAGTTAACATAAGCTAACTTATTAGGTTGGGATGACCTCTATCAATAAGAGTAGATACATGGACTACTTTCACTTAATGGAAGTACCCACAAGACTAACACTTGTCTTTTATGATCAAATCTTGTGCTCATTAGTTGAAAAAGTCAACATTTAGCATCCCCCCTGTTGCTCAGAGGCATGCCAGAAGTGGATTTGGTGTGCTCTGCACATTTGAACCTGCTTCACAGCTATGCTTATACCAACCAATTTTATAAATCACAGTGAATGTAAGTGGGACTGACGTGTGTGTGTGCTGTAAATACCTCATGTATGTGGACATGTCAGGCATATTGTTTACAAGCAACTGAAAGTCATAACACCTTCCAGGAGAGCCTGCAGCCATTACAGGAAGCAGCTTTGGGCTGCTTATTGCCCAAAGTGGTTGTGAGGGCAAGTCAGATTTAGTAAAAAAGGTCCCTGTGTGTAGCATATCCCTGGCTGGAGTCATTCTCAGGCAAGGTAAAATTGTGTTCGTGTCAGATAAAGCTTATATATCTTTGGGTAGCATGCATGTATATCAGGCTTGATTACAAGGCTTTTGTTTTCCAGAAAACATTTTGGAATAGGTACTCCCAAATAAACACAGGAACCATAACTCACTGAGATCCTTCAAGACTAGTGCAAACCAAACAGCCCCTGAGTCAGGAGTTTGATAGGATGCTGTCTGCAAAATTGTAATACAGGTCAGCTAAACTTGCTCTCTACTTCTCGTCAGTTAGTTGCATGCTATTCAGTGCCAGAATGTGTGCTTGTAGGTGTAATTGGGCTGAAAAACAAATAATGTCATATTCTATTTTCCTGGGTTTTGTAGTAGTTCACAGAAAGACTTCTACTGCTGTACCTGGGTAGTGGATCAAGCTGTTGGGCTGCTATGGTTTCAGCAAATGGCAACCCCATTGACAAGCTTAACAAGATGCATGTGTAAAAGAAAAGAAAGAATGGGAGTTGCTTATAACGGTCATGAGTCTCAAGAAATCTGTTATTTTTCTAGGCAGTCATTCGAACACATGGTCCAAACTTCCCAGTTGTGTTGGAAGACTCAAGCTGGTTTAAATGGGCCTTGTAAATTGTTCCTTCTGGTACACGAATTCAGGAAAGCCTGGTAAAGCAGTGTGTATCTCGCCTAATAGTGCATTGCCTTCCTGCTGCTAATGCCTCAATGATATAATTGATTTAGCAGTTGAATTACGACATTAAAAGTAAATTAATAAATCTTTAATTATGAGCACTTCATTAGCAAATAAATTTCTTAAACTAACAACTTGACTAGGCCTGTATCAATTGACATAATTTATTAACCCATATGAGAACGCATATTAGTTATGCTTAACTTACCTGAGTGTATGAGGCAGGAGATCTTTCTCAGTATAAATAAATTATCAAATCACTACTTATAGTCAGTTAATTAAAGAGCAAATTACTGAAGCAGTGTAGATTTCCTGCTTAGTATAATGTAGTCCCACTGATACTCAGTGAGCAAAGGATCATCCCATCACTTAATTTTTCTCCATTCTCAATTACCTGCAAGCTCCTGAGAAATGGTATGAGGCCACATTTCTCTCCTGAACAATCCTGTGATGCTATGCAGTCTTCCAAAGACCTCTTTTCAGCCTTAATTGCTGCTCAACAGCAGCAAGCACCTGCACTTTTGTTTGAATGGGCTGGCATTACAACACTTTGGTCCAACTTCTAAGTCTTTTGCCCTTCAGGACAGCAGGCAAAGAAGAAACATGTCTGTAATTGCTGTGGAAGCCCAGGATGTGAGATTACCTGAACGTGGCTGAAAATTAATTCTGGAAGTCAATCTTGGAGTAATGAAAGGTGGAATTAGCAAATAAATAATTTGCATCCTGATTAGAATAATTTTGAGTTTCTTTCTTTGTAGCCCAGTGCTTCAGCAGAATCTAACTGTGTGAGTACAGTATTCTGGTAATGAACTGAGGATTCCCAAGTGTTGTGATTTAACCCCAGCTGGGAACTAAGCACCACACAGCCACTCACTCAGTATACCCCTGGTGGGATGGGGGAGAGAATCAGAAGAGTAAAAGTGAGAAAACTCATGGGTTGAGATAAAGACAGTTTAACAGGTAAAGCAAAAGCCACGCACGCAAGCAAAGCAAAGCAAGGAATTTGTTCACTACTTCCCATCTCCAGGAAAGCAGAGTTCCATCATGCGTAACAGTTACCTAGGAATACAAAACGCCATAACTCCGAATGACGCCCCCCTCCTCCTTCTTCCCCCAGCTTTGTATGCTCAGCATGACATCATATGGTATGGGATATCCCTTTGGTCATTTGGGGTCAGCTGTCCCAGCTGTGTCTTCTCCCAGCTTCTTATGCACCCCCAGCCTACTCGCTGGTGGGGTGGTGTGAGGAGCAGGAAAGGCCTTGACTGTGTGTAAAGCACTGCTCAACAATAGCTAAAACATCCCTGTATTATCAATGCTGTTTCCAGCACAAATCCAAAACATAGCCCCATACTAGCTACTATGAAGAGAATTAACTCTTCTCCGGCCAAAACCAGCACACCAAGCAATGGCCTTTGGAAAAAGCAACCTTCAGGTACTTCGCAGATTTTAAATCATATTCCAAAACCCAGTCATGTAGTAGCATTTTTTGTTGCTGTCATGCAGGCAAGGTTGCACGTTGCACTGTGAATCAAAAGAATATTCAAAACAGAATTTCCTTTTAAAGTAAAGAATTTAAAATTTAGCTGATCAGGAGACATTAAAATATCATCTGTATGGGGAAGAACAGTCCAGTGATTGATACATACCTTCATAAAAACCTGTCCCTTCTTGCACAAAAATAATCAACAGAACTGTGTTTCTCCCTAAAAGCAGACTAAAAATGAGCAACCAAATAACAAAGAAATTGAAACTCCATCAGCGAAGACCTGTATTCCCAAGGCTTACTTTCTAATCTGTGGGGGAAACTGTGTGGAGAATGTATGTCTGAAGAGCTTTCAAATGGCTGCATAGTGCTCTGACT
Organism: Himantopus leucocephalus; assembly: GCA_003993805.1. Classification (NCBI taxonomy): domain Eukaryota; kingdom Metazoa; phylum Chordata; class Aves; order Charadriiformes; family Recurvirostridae; genus Himantopus; species Himantopus leucocephalus. Next base: position 49,566,519 of record RSEF01000002.1, read on the forward strand.
TTCAGACTGCTGCAAGGCACTGCACTGCTTACTAGTGTTTTGTGGCTAGTTGAGAGTGGAGTTAAATGGTATAATATGTGAATATTTTTGTTGCCACATCGAAGGATCAGTCTTGTTCTCTACAAAAAGCCTGTGTCCTCAGAGACATGCAAATTAAGAAGATTGGATTGAAGCTCTCAACATCAAATGATGGTTGGGGAATAATAAATGGCAGTCATCATAGTCTTTGAACGTCTGGGCTGTATTTGGGATGTAAAGTAATGGAAGATTTAGCATCCAGGCTTCAGGGCTCAGCTTTGACGTAGTGTTCAAGAGTTTTCAGTGAAAAAATGAATTCTCTTTTTTCCTATGCCAGTGTAATCACATCTGAGTGGCTTACAGCACCTTATCCCATGAGTTGATGCAGGTCGTTATCCACTTGTGTTGATGTTTGCTGAGTGCTTGTTAAATATGCAGGGAGCACAGCACATGTATATCTCCTGCCACCAAGCGATTTCTATGAAGTCCGTCTGCAGTACTTAATGGCTCGGTCAGGACGTGTTGACTACCTCAGAAGAAGCACTCTTTAATACCAAAGTTTCTATAGCTGCCAATTTTATATGATTGTTAAGGCTCTGAAGGTCTTACCAGAATAAGATAAAGAGCTTTGACGTTATTCCATTTACTGTCTGAACCTTCAGCAGGAGTAGCATAATCGTTGCTTGACTCTGTTTAATTACTCTGCAGGAGGTAAGCTGGTGCAGAGGAGAGTGCAGCCCTGTTATTGCTGCCTGCTCCAAAACACAACTCAGTCCATGCCCACGGCCACACTGGAAGTGGTGGCCTCCAGAATATCGTCTCCTGCAGCTGCTGGCCTTGTTCAAAGGTAGCCCTGGGGAATTTGCTGGGCTTCCTCACTAGAAGAGTGTGTGTGGGGCTGCTCAGTCTTTTTTTAAAACTTCAACTTGTGCTCTTCCATTTCAGCCTGGTGTTCGTGCAGAAAGGTAGCTCTTGACCTGTTGCAATTTGCTATATATGGCAGCTGGCAGTAAAATCAGAGGGACAGTGGCAGTTCACATTGAACAGAAATCTGCTCAAAACATTTCTGGAAGGGGAGCGAACAGATTTTGGAGGTAAAAAGGGAGGGGTCCTCAGGCACCTTTGGGAAATCTCCTGTCAATGACACTATGATCACAGCATGTCATCAGCAGAGACTTCTGTATGAAGATGGAACCATACACTCCCCTCAGCTGATGAAGAGCATCAAAGGTCTGGCATATCATTTACACTAAGCAGTAGCTCCCATTGGGGAGCACTGACTCTGTGTCACAGGCTGGTACTACACGCCAATGTACTGTGCGTACCTCAAGTTAGGTAAAACGATAAACATGATTATGAAAGTCAAGGCTTTAAAGCAACTAGTTATTTTGAAATATAAGCCTAAATTTTTGGGTGCCCGGGATGGTATTATGTTAGGTCACCTCTGAATGATAGCGTGTAGCTCATTATAAGGACATTGTCATGGCTTAAGCAGCAATACACAGGAAAGGGCTTGCACAATCCTCTCTGACGAGGCATGAGTGCTACCTAGGGCAATGATAAGGCAAGGGGCCAAAAGACAAGACATCCCTGAGCACCCAGGGGAACCCACCGTGGAGGCTTCAGGTGAGATTAGTTCCTTGTGCTGCTTGCAGGAAGTTCAGTTGCTCGTAAAGAAGTTGCCCAAGTCTTTTATGTGTACCTGCAGTGAAGTTCTCTTTTCAGACTTGTCCTTCTGATCTCTAGCAGGACTGGAAATATTACACACAAAAATTCAGAACGTGTTCCCATATTAAATGTAAGAAAATGTAAAATATCTTCTACAAAAGGCAGTTATTGCTATCTTGCTATGTTATCGTGGTCCTCTCAGTGTTCAGTCCAGTTAATCATTGTTCATTGGACAGACCTTAATTTACACTACATAAATGATGTGCTCTAAAGAGAAATTATGCTTTTCAGGTTCACTGAAATGTTCTGCAACTGGCTCTTCAAAACCGGATTGAATATTCACAGTACAGCAGCTGGTGCAAGAAGTATTGTCCCTTGTAACCCAAGGTCAATAGATGGGAAAAAGCCCCAAGTTTTACAG
>RSEF01000002.1:49568725-49596325 GCA_003993805.1 Himantopus leucocephalus
TTCCAACCTTAACAATTCTATGATTCTATGATTCTATGACAGTGAGTGGGAGGGATACCTTTGTACTTTCCAGTGTCTTTATGCAACCTAGAAATCCTAGACTTACCAAGGAGGTCGATGATGAGAATTGCACATGGTCAAAAAGTGAAAGAGTGCTTTTGTAGCTTANGGAGGTCGATGATGAGAATTGCACATGGTCAAAAAGTGAAAGAGTGCTTTTGTAGCTTACCCAGAGATCTCTTTTCTTCCAGAATACTGGGGATTCCCTTGGCACAAGGGTTGCCAACCAGTTTAGGTCCTGCTTTCATCATACTGGGGATTGAGCATCATTGTAGCCCATCCCAGCTGAAATGATCTCCCTGTTCTGCTCCTGAATAATGTTACCAAGATTTGCCTGCCACTAGTAGTTAGCCTGTATTGTACCTGCAGTGTTTTGCAGGTTTTGTAACTGTGAGAGCTTGAGATTTCTCACCTGAGACTCTGAAATCTGTACTGGCTGGGAGTCTGCCAAGGATCACTATAGGTCCTTGAGTGCAAATATTGAGTGCCTGTCAGTGCAGTGGCTATTGTAACTATATAATATTTTGTTTCTGAGTAGATAAGATAAACTATGTGCAAATAGTTGTCAACAATCATATTTCTCTCTTCTTTTAAAAGCTATGAGCGTATAAGGCAAACTTCATTCAGGAACTTCTCAAAGAATTAATACATAGTATATATTATAAATTATGTTTCCTGCTTCAGAGCAATGACAAGTAACTGAGAAAGTAAAAGTAAGTAAGCAGAGGACAGTCAGTGGCCTTGAACAGAGAAGTAGGCTTTCTTAATGAAGAACTTTTCAAGTAAGAAATAATAAAATTGCTTAGACTGGAGCCCCTTGAGGCCTGGGCTGTTTACATGTATTAGTTTTTCCAGTGCTTGAAAGCAGGTCTTCATGGTTGTGACTTGGAGGTTTACAAGCTATCTAATATTTATATCACATAAATAAAAGAAACTACTTGCAGATAATTTCCAGACTGTTCATGTTAAATGCTTCTCCTGCAGCCAACCTGCATCCAAAAGATTTTTGCCAATGTTGACAAGACTGTGCTTAGCTTTGAGCTCTGTAGCTTAAAAAGAGTTAAAGACCTATTGGTTTCTTCTCACTGTTTTCAAACATCTCTTGAACTGAAAACAAGGGCTATAAATTATGGTGACCTTTGCAATGACTTTTCATTTGTGGGATAGAGATGTGATGGTGTGAAAGCACTGCTAATAATAATAATAAAAAAAAATTATTAATAACTTCCTCAGGAGCCGCCAAGCAAAGTGTAAATTGCTTTCTGCTTGGTATCAAATTTTCATGTAAGGTACTGTAACATGGAAATTTTCAATCTTGTTAAAATTCAGATGACCTAAAAATAATGTTACCCCTTCACCTGTGTACGTTTTGTCATCTCAACTGACAAATGTGATTTTTCTAGGTTTAATCAGCATTTTAGAATGACTTCTGCTGAAAATACAGCCTGTTGGTTTTTCCTTGTTGGCCTGTAAAATGTATGGGGAACAGTGGGTTTACTTGTTGGTCTAAGAACCTGCTAAAAATGTGAAAGCCACAAAAAGCATGCTTTTGGCTGAATAGGAGCACCCGCTCTCTAATTATTAGAATTTGCATGGTTACGGCTTTTCAACCAGTTTTTTAAAAACACTTAAAAGAAATGCAGCACCAGACCATAGTTCTGTAGACCAAAGATCTTGCTTAGTTCATGAAGCAGCTGTACCATTATTGACTATAGCATTCACGTGCTGTTTCATGGGTAGGATTAAAATTTCCTCCAAAGATATGTCCTTTTGGTGAGAAGACAATGGATTCTCCACTGCCCTTTGACCCTTGGCTGCTTTTCACCTCAAAGATGTCAAGTAACAGCCACTGAAAATTGTTGCTTTTGTGCTAGTTACATGTTTGCAAGAAATAGAGTGGAGAGCAGATAGGTACCAGTTACCTTTGTGGGCCACTGAGTTCTCCACACAGCTGATCTGTGCCATCTGCTGAAGTGTCGTGTTGAAGTGCAGAGCTTCGGGTCCTGTAGATACTTTACCATTTCTCTGGTTCCCTAGGGCATGCTGAGAAAGCTGTGTTTATGATCACTTGAAAACCTTAGATACCAGGTGACAGTGAGCTTCTACCTCATCCTTGTTCATCCTTGTATATGCAGTAACTTACACTTCATGTAATTTTGATAGAAGAAAAAAAAATCCCCCTCAGGCTGGCTCTTTTTTCTAAACTTCGCTTTTCAACTAATGGTGGAAGATGGAGAGGAGGTCCTCAGCCTGTACATTAACCATTGAATTACTTCTTTGTTAGTGAAATTTTAGCTAGGATGAAGAAGTGTTTCCTCACTGAAATGACCATGTTTATCACAGTTCTGCAAAGCTCAGTGTTTTTCAGTAGCTCATAGACAAAAGATGCAAACAGCATAAGAATCCTGAACTTTAGTATTTGCTCATGTATCTTTTGAGCTTTCTTTAATTTGATGCTATCTGACTGCAAAGGCGGTTTTGCAGTTCTTCAGCAGCGCTGGTGGGTCAACAGGAAAGCATGCAAACATTTCTGCTAACTCTCCGTCCACGATGAGCAGTACAGAGAGAAAACAACTTTCAAACCTAGCTTCTAGCTTCCTCTGGGTTTGACAGGAGGATTTAGAAGGCCCAAAGCAAGAAGTCCTTTTCTTTTCAATATTTTAATTCCTGCTGTTGAGATGGCGCTTTATGCTGTGGAGGCCTACTTTGGTGTTTGTATGTCATTCATAGTTCCCCAAGGAGAAGCTTACAGGGTGGCTGCATCCAGACGGGCCTGCCAAGTAATTCTGGCAGCTCTGCAGGGTGCCAACTTCTGTGGAGTGACAAGGGCCTAAAGAGATGAAGAGGGAAAGCAGCGTGAGTCCATCCCAGGAGGGGAAGATGCAAGTCCTTTTCTCTGTATAAATTGTCCTTGAAGGGAAAGTGCGGGTAAAGCTGTACCATGAAGCAGATGTTCGGATCGTGGTGTCAGATGAAGCACTGCTCTTTTTAAGGTCAATTTTAACTGTTGGCACAGCCCAAAGGTGCATGTAGCTGTCAGTTGTTTCCCTTGAAAATTGGTTCTGCTTTAATAAATTGAAGAAATTTCTTGTTCTAGCAAAGTCCAGAAATAACAGATGGCTCATTTGTCAGGCATCAGCAAATCCTAAAGCTGTGGGCATGACCGCTGCCCATGTCCTGTTGAGAAATCTACCTGCCTTCAGGATTAGCTTGCCCAAGAGTTTGGTGTTTTCTGTAACAAGATCAAAAGTGTAAGCTCCACTCGTTTATAACATGCTGTTGTTGGACTTAAAAGCTCTCTTCCGCAAAAGTAATGGAGATCTAATGTTATTGCTGCTGTTCTTCATTGTGTTTTGGCGAACATTCAAACTGAGAAGTTCTAACTTTGTTAATGTTCAGTTGATGAGGCTGGGCAAAGCCGAACTGTGTTTTCTGCAAGCATTTGAGACTTCATCATCCATGCATATGGAAGTGCTGTTACTGATTTTGGGTGACAACTGGATTAAGGACATATGACATGAGGACAGCATCTTGTCAGACTGCTGTGGAACTCTGTTTTGGGTTAGCATGGAACATGTCACCAGATTTTGCTTGAAATGAAACAGGTCCTGCAGGTATTGGGATAAGTTGTTGTGGTCAAAACCCAGTCAACCTTTTCTTTTTTAAGTGTCGGCAGCACTGTAGATCCTTGATGATTATCAGCATGAAACTGTACCTAGCAATAGTATTCTCACCAATTTTCATTAAGGTTTCACACTCAACCAGCATTTCTAAAGAGAGCATTAAGGCTTTACAATTGAATATGAGAGCAGGAATACTCAAGAAAGAATGGCCTCTAATGAGTGGCAGAAGTCAAATGGAGATTATACCTTTTGTTTATATAGCATCTTTTAACCTAGAAGGTTCCATGAGAGTTAGTGAATTTATTATACTGTTCTGTTCACCATTGCTTCTTTGTCATGAGTCACTCCAGATAGTTATCAGTGCTTAGCCATGCTGCACAGTAATCAAAGCAAGGGAGTGGAGCTGGGCATCCCATGGTGAGGAACTTGCCAGACTTTCTAGCCAAAGAATAGGGTAACTGAAATACGCTGACAAAGCAGACTGGTGACAAGGTGGACTAATAGGGCTAATGCTACTGCACGCTGCTGACTGCTGAGAGAGACATGAAGAATTTCATATCGCTTGTGGGAGCTGCTGGCATTGCTTCTTTCGATATAGATTTTTCTCACGTAATCCCATGCTCTGACATGCTGGCTTGATGTATCATCTCAATAATGTGGGAAGACTGGGGAAATTCAGTGAAATGGCTATATTTCAGTACTGTGTCTGTCAAGGGAAGGATGTCAGTCAATCACAGGCTGGAAAAAGCAAACAGTGTCTTATCACTATGTGAGACTAAAATTCTTAATGTCCCTACGTGCAAACCTGTGCCTCCATTTTCAGGCAGTTCACTTCCTGAAACAGTCACGTATTTAACCTGTGTTAAGCTTATGTAAATCTTGCTGCATTTCACAGTGGAGAACAATTTCCCCACATTCCAGCAACAAAGTAGAGATGAGGAGAAACAATAACGGAGAAACTTCAGTTACTGACTGAGAAGATCTGCTGTACCAATGAAGCAATTAAAATGACGCCATTAAATTAACAGTTTGTACATTTACAAGGAATGAGTTTAGGAGATTGCTGTGGCTATAAAGAAAGATTTAAAACTGATCATGTAAATATTTTGATTATTGGATCTGCTGATGCACTGTTTCATGAGACGACAGCTCTTCTGCAAGCAGAATGTATCACTTTCCACTTAGAAGAGATCTCAGGGACATCCCATTGAACTGGCTGGTTGTCTGACATAGGGAATATGTCATGTTGTAGCAGTAACAGTCATTTCAAGTCACATTGATTGCAAGTGAGATCAAAAAAATATTTGAAATACACTAAGCACCTGAATGAAGGTGTTTGATATCCTTTCTCACTTATGTTATTCTTATGCTTTGCATCACTGTTATCAGCACCATCATTTTTAGCCAATCTAAGAAAGAGATTAAGAATTGAATTTGTAAGTAAGGCTGCTTTCCTTTTTGTGATGGTCTTGTCTTGGCATAGTCAGAGCACATTGACACAGCTGTGTGAGGAGGCAGCAATGATAGCACTGGTTTGCATCTGTTCCATGACTGGTAACATCTGTTTGATGATTAACGGAAGGATTTCAGCTGTTAGAGCTGTCAATCTGGCACCTTTGATGAGCACTAAAATAAATCTGTGCTACCAAGAACTGCTCATTTTTTTCCCCTCCTTTTGATTTACTTTTAGTGTCCTTGCTGATAACTACTAGCAAGGCTATTGCATTATAAATTCTGAAAAGTGAAGTAAGCGGCTGTCATTTTTTGCACAACAGATGTTCCTGATCAGAAATCAGACAAAGGATCTCATCACTCTTCCTCTAAGCAATTTAATTTGTCTGTTCCATGACACACCAGCCACCTCCTGTCTAGTGACTGACATGCCCAAGTCCTACTTCATTTTAGGATCTGTTCCTTTAATCTCACAGAAATATTAGGGTTTTTTCTATGCCAGAGCAAAGAGAGTAGAAAAAAGGAAATTGCTTCATTGCTTATGGTGTCACCAATAATGCATCATAAAGAAAAGTAGCAAAGGCCTACTTCAAAACAGGAAACTGAAGTACTACATTTTAAGAGAACCAGAAAGTACTCTATGAGCACTTTTTTGAAGAAATGGCAATTTAGATTTGATGGTGTTTCTTTAGCAGTTGTAAGGCTCAGAGGTAGGGATAAGCAGCATATAATCCATCAGATTCTTGTAATGCAACTTGGCAAGGTGGAAAAATTGAAATATTTTTAAGAAAAGTTGTTTGCTGTGGATCCAGTTCTCCACTCCTTAATCATGCAATTTATCCAAAATGAGTAATTACTGGGATTTTTGCTTGCTTTTCCATTTAGTTTGATAAAATTGTATTGCTCTGCAGCTGTTTTGTAGTGATGGATGTGTACTGCTGGAGATGTAAATTCTATAGTCATTCGGTAGTTAATTTCCCAGTTATTAGTCTCGCATAAGACTGTTGTTTTGCCTATGCACAGCTCCTGACTCTGCCACCTGACAGATCTAGTATACCCAAAGGGGGGGCAGTCATTGCTCACCCTGCAAAGGAGGCTCCAGACTGTGCCCTGTGTCCCTACCAGTATCTGCCAAAGACTTGCTAGAAGGGAGAAAAGCAAGGGAAGTTGACCTTATCTTATGCATGTGGCCAGCCCTGCACAGAAATGGCAGCTGCTGCTGCCCATACAACTGGTAGTGTCTGTGGCCACCATCACACCTGGCAGTCCTGATAAATGAGCAAACTGTATTTGTGGATTTCGTTGTAGTCCATCACTGGTAGAAAGAGAAACCACTCATATAACCTCTTTTCCATTTGACAGGTTGACAGGACAGAAGTGATTCGAACCTGTATAAATCCTGTCTTCTCCAAGCTGTTCACGGTGGACTTCTATTTTGAAGAGGTGCAGCGGTTGCGGTTTGAAGTCCATGACATCAGCAGCAATCACAATGGGCTGAAGGAAGCAGATTTTCTTGGTGGCATGGAGTGCACTCTTGGACAAGTAGGTATCACTGCTATTTTTCCCCTTGTCTGTCATCGTTTGTATGTATATGAAAATTAGATGACTGATGGGTAAGATTTATCATTCATGACAAAATTCTTAATTGATGCTTTGAACAGGATAATTAAGAACTTCTGCTGATTTGATTTACTGTTGTAGTATAGCTTCAAGTCAGCCAGTACTATAGGAAACCGAGTGTCAGTGATTGGCCTTGTACAGTAAAAGCCCAGGCTCATTACACCAGTGTTGAGAAATAGACTGATTTGGGAGAAAGTTATTGCTCCTAACATTATATGGTATTTAAAGCAAGTTCCAAGTCCAAGGAATGCTTACAAATACACTTTACTCACTTAGGGTAGTGCCTGGTGATGTGGCAAATAGAGAGACAGGGTTGGTTTCATTTCCCTGACTCTCAGTCATCCAAAAGTTAGGTGTCTAGGCTAAATTACTCTTCTGATTTCCATCTTTAGTTCAGTGGAGAGAAACAGACAGTTCCAGCAGTTGATTCATTCCACCTGTGACACCCATCACAGATTAGGATAAATTGCCTTCAGGAGATGCCTGTCTTTCCCCATCAGTTATCAGGAGAGTCTAGACAGCTGGCTTAAAGTAGATACCTAACTTTTTAGATGACTGAATTTAAGAGTGATGAGTCCTGCCCACAGGATTGATATCTAGAGGTTGTCAAAGCCAGATCTGCAGCAAATTCCTATCTTGCTGACTGGTAGAACGCTACAGTGTCCCAGGTATCACAGTTTATTTCTGACTGGCAGACTTTTTGTTATGCAGGGTCTCATAACACAAATCTCAGCTCTGTCCATAATGGCAAGGCCGAGGATGGTCTCACACTGAGCTGAGTGTAAATTTGTTCTCCACTCTGTGGTAGCTTGTGTGATGAGACCAGGCAGTGCTTTCGTTTAGATTATCCTTTGCAATGCTTCCACATAAGTTTGTAGTGAACATGGTAGTTTGGCATGGAAGATGTTGCAAAGCTTTTGTTTCCTATTTTCTCACCTTTTGTTGTTGCTCCCTTGGCCCCACTACACATGCATCCCTTGTTTTTCTCCCCAAAGCTACTGGGCCAAACGTGCTGAAAGAGAAAAAGTCCTCTCAGTGAAAGAATTGTTATGAAATATATATATTTATGAACTGGAAAGCTTAACATGAAGGTATTGGTATTCAGGTTATCTACAGTGTACAGTAAAGTCTGTTCTTTTTGACAGACTTCTTGTGACCTTAATCAATGAAAGCAAACTATCCTATAACACTAAGGAGAATGAGAAACAAAGAAAAAAGTTATTACAATGCTCTTCTTGCTTTAATGGCTTGAAAATGAAGGGGAAAAAATGTCATTGCCCCTGCCTGTAGCATAAATGTCTTTATAATGTCTCTATAACTAGCACACAGCTGGGTTGGTTGCAGTGTAATTTTAATGGTAACCAAGAAAAAATAATAACAGGGTGAAATCTGTTCACAGTAATGTGGCCTTGAGGACTTTGATCTCATATTTAGCCTTTTTTGTGTATGGGGGGGTTCCCCCCTCTTTCTAGTTTTTTAATTTTACATAATTCCTCAACTAATTTAAAACCCCTAAATGTTAGCACTGGAATTGTCATCCAAGCAAAGCCATTATGAGGACTCCAGTGCTGAAAATCCTGCAGCGTAGGCTGTACGTATGGAGCTTACACTCATGCTTAGCTGTTTAGTGTAACTATTGCAGTTTTGTAATGATAATAATAGAGCCGTGACTTTTCTTGAGATAATTTTAACATGAATTTGTTGCTCTACATCATTTTAATGCCTGAATAAAACATGATTTTGTGTGAGAGTGTGTGCCTGCCTATCAATTCACTTTCCCATTGCAAGTAGGTCTTATCTGAGACATCCAGGAAGGCTGTAGATTTTTAAGCATAGTCTCCCTCCCACTGCCCCCATAAATGTGCCAACTTCTATTGCTCTCTTCTAGGTAATAGTTGATCTATAAGAGATTCACTGCTACCTGTACCTGTTTGTACATCATCATTTAGATGTGTTGTAAACCTGCATTTTTACATGAATCACGTAATACTCCTACCTAAAAAAAATTAGTAGGCATAATAAATGCTGGTAAAGGCAATAGCATGGTTATACAGTAAGCTGACAGAGAGAAGTGAATTTTCTCTTTTTTCTGATCTCTCTAAATCCTACATGTGGCCTACCCGATAGATACAAGCTTATGGGAAATTTGGGGTCTTGGATGCAAACAATGGAGAAATGTGTTCCTTTGGAAGGGGTCATTATTAGTAGTCTCCTCCCAAATGCTGTAATAAATCTGTGTCCCAAGAGAGTGATAGGGCCGGTGACTTGTAGGCTGTTAGATCCTGAACATACACTGTCTAGCAATATCCCACAAGATTTTCAGCAAGATTTTTTTCTACTGCTCTTGCCAGGAGAAGCCAATTCTGTGCCTCTACTAGTAAGTACTGTGGTTAGCAACATCCTGGCATGCAGTCAGTTATACCTGGATGTGAAGAGTAGATGCATCAATGGGCATTTCGTATACCACATTATTTAAACATAGTAGAACAAATGGTTGTGGATAGATACCAGCTGAGGGCAATTAAGAAAACGTCTATGTGCTGAATTTCCTTATGTAAAATGCAAACCACATTTCCTTAAAGTGGTTTGTTTTGTCCATCATGCTCAAAAGTTGCCCTTTCAAATAAAACAATAGCAGATTACCTCTTGAAGGGTTTGAGGAGGAGGAGGTTTGGTGCAAGAGTTTATTGGGGATTTTTTTGGTGTGTTTTTAAGTATTAAAAGTCTGTTCCTTCCACTCAGAAAGGCTCTTTTTACATTCCAGTTTCCCAGCTTCTTCAGAGCGTCCTGGTAATGAGCCGATTTGCAGAATGTCAACAAGTATGTTCTGTACAATTGGAATGATAGATCAAAAAAGTTCTAAAATAATAGAGAAGGCACTAAAGTTGAAAGTGCAGATTTTCCTCAGTTAGTAACATCATCTTAAAATATGGTCTGCAATTACATGTAGTTTATAAAACAGAGTTTCTTAAGGAATTTTACATCAAGAGAGTGTACCATACCCCAACCAATTAAGCTGTCCATGCTGTATTACTAAAAGTGGCATTGTTAAATGGTACATGCAGGTGCATAATTAAAATCTATGCATTTTTAAAATATGCTATTATTTTTCATTTTGCAGTTCATTTCTAAGTAACTGAATAAAACTAATATCTAATAATACTGGTTTTTAACAATTGAGTTGTACAGTCATATGGTAGCTCCTTGAGCAAGGAAACTATACTGTGTTGTGCTTGTAACCTCAAAAAGATTATTCTGAATCTGAATCATATTTGTGAAATTATGGGACACTTTTTTTTTAACAGTGTTGTCCTCTAAAACACAACAGAGCTTGAAACATCCTTTATCCAGATGAGTTTGTGAAAGAAATTCTTTGGTTTAAGACTATAGTTATAGAAAGAGCAGATGAATTCTAGCAAATGTAACATTTCTAGTTTTTACCCTAGTTTTACATATCTGTGCATAGAATTCCTATTCTTCCTATAGAAGACATTTCTTATCAGAATTTGAGCATGCAACCAGCTTGTTCTGACAAAATCTGTTAATTCTGGAGTTCAAGGCTCAGTCTGGATAATTTCATCCCACATGAAATAACTTTGAGGAAGATATGATTGAGAAACCTGTGTGAGGCTGGACATGGAGACTAAACTGTGACAGAATAGTGGGTGTGTTTCAACTGAGCCTAATGAAAAGCTGAAATTGGAGGGAAAGTTTAGTGCAGTTTCCTTGAAATGCTACGCAAGGAGGTAGCATAGACATTTGGGAATGTGTGCTCCTCCTGTTCAAATCATAAAGTAATTTAAGTCAGAAGAGACCTCTGGAGTCTCGCATTCAATCTGCTGCTCAAAACAGATTAGACCAGGTTGCTCAGGGGCTTGTCCAGTCCCATTTTGAATACCTCCAGGCATGGAGATCTCACAGCCTCTCTGGGCTTTGTCCCAGTGCTTTGCCACCCTCACAATAGTGATGACTTCCTGTCCCTTAGGGTTTGCCTACCTCTGGCAAAGCCACAGAAAAACAGAGGCATAATGAACCCTCACTCCTATGTTGTGTGGAAACATTTACGAATACTTGTAGTAACCTTCAAGTGGCAAAAGAAGGTTTGAAGTGACAAATCAAAAGTAAACAAATTAGGGATGACTTAACCATAGCTAGTCTTGCTCTGGGAGGAAGGGAGTAATAGCAGCCTTCTCGAGCTGCTGCTGTAGATGGCAGCTCTCATCCTTTGAGTGGGAGTGTTGGGAGAGAGCAGTGGTTTGGCACTGTGCTTTCCACTGCAACAGAAATGGCTTGGGATGCTCCATCGGGCTCTGCATCTGCCCACTAGTCTTCTAGCTCTTTAATTCACTCGAAATAGTTGCTGTTCTTTGCATAGGCACTGGCAAGCAGAGGCACCTCTATATCTTTGTAGTGATAAGCAGTTAAATCACAAGCAGTAATATTTTAACTGCCATTTTGGGGAACCACTGTATAAAGGTGACCTCTTGCGTTCATAAGAGCTTTAGGAGCTATGAATCAGTTCATCCTTGGTTGTGGTTTTATGGATGTTGTTTCTAACTAAGGAGAGTAAATTCTTCCCCTTCTCTTTCCCCTTTGTTTTTCCCTTCCCCAGCCCTAGGAAAGGTGTTCTGGCACTCCACTCACCCAGACTAATCACTTCCAACTGAATCCCCATCTAATCACGGAAGGTTTTGTATTTCTGTTGCTTTTTGGTTGCTCACAAAAACTGTGATTGTTTCGTGGGGCAGGGGATGGATTTATTATTTTTTTATTTAGTGGATTGGGGGGGTTGTCTATCAAAAAACAATGGGAAAAAATCTTAGAGGGACAAACACTATCAGAAATTTGACAGTCTGATTTTCATGATGCTCAGCTGGGATGGTAAAACCTCAAACCCAAGTCCTTTTCTGTTTATATGTTAGTGCCTTCATGTGTTCTAAGCCTCTCTATTGCTCTCTTCTTGGAATTGTTCTGTTTTATATTCCATAAACTTTATAAAGCATTGAAATTACATCATTTAGTACATTAAGGGCTCAAACTTATCTTCTTAGTTATCTTCTTAACCACACAGGAATTAAGTATCAGAAGGGTGGCTTAGGAACACTTTTTTCCTCTGAAGTTTCATCCAAAAGTCTCAGCCTCATCTTTAAGAACTCACAAAAATTGTTTCAATGAATGATCATTTTCTGACAAGAACTAAAGAAACTTATGTTGCCAAGACATTCTTGATTACTGTGTAGCTGTGCCTGCAATATCCTTAAAGTATAGGAATCAGTAAAGTTGTTATTTTATAAATGCTGTGAACCATCCCAGCTCTGCAGTGTGGGAATAGCCTTTGTGGTTTTTCTTTCATTACTAACCACAGCTGGTCTTTGCCATTTTCAAATTTGTGATTCCATTCCTTGTTTGGTTTCTTTTAATTTACAGAAGTGTTAAAATATTGTTACAATTCACAACTTCCTTACTTGCTCAACTGGTAGCACAAGTAAAGAAAACTGCAGGGATGTACATCTTTTGCTGCCAAGAACCTTTTAAAGTATTATTTAGAGGTTTACTATTTCCCATACATGCATTTGTGTACAAATTATATTGAAAATCTTCCTTCTCAGTAATGAGTGTTACCATTTCTTGTGTGCTTTTAATAATATATGCCATTAGCAGATCACGCACTTGAAAATGCTGACTGATTATTAGTTCAGTTTCAGCCATTGCAAATCCCCTTGCTCTTGAATTGGAGAAAGGCTAAAAGAGCCATGATTGCACCTGAACTAATTAAATTGAAATAGTCTGTATGAGAATATTTGTTTAATAGACTATTGACTGCTTCTGTGGTGCAAAAGACATAGGACCAGTTTTTTCAAGGTATTTGAATTCCTAAATCTCATTAGATGTCTGTATGCCTCCTTAGGTATCTAAATACCCTTAAATACTTGGCCTTTGATATCCTCCAAATGAAGGTGCTCGATTCATTAGTGGGATGAATAATGTACTTTATTAGATATGAATGTAATTTTCTACCAGGGTTGACTCGGAGCAGAACCAAATCATCAACATAGCACTCTTCTTTAACTGTAGCTAACCTTTTCAACACCTCTGGTATCCCCAGGAAGCTCTTAGTTTGCCATTGCAACATTATCACGAAGCTGTAAGATTTTCAGTTCTAGATGAATCTTGCCAGTCAAAGTTAATGGAATTACTTGAACAGTTTGTACTGCTTTGTTTTTCCATACTTTATCTTTTTGTATGAATTACCATAGCAGTCTTTAGAAAAGTAATTTAAAATTTAGTTTGCTATTATAATGGGTTATTATCATGAGTAATTGTAAAAGGGCTGCTACACTACATACTAATTAAATTCAAAGACCTTTTACGATATTGATAAGCTATTTCCTGTAATAACATTATTGCCTCTTGTGATAGGGATATCTTTTTTTTCTCAGTGTTCTGTTTTGATTGACTATTTTCAGGTACAAATCTTTAACAAAAACAGGGAGAGGTGTCATTCAGCTGTAAATAGACTGTGAGCTGATCAATACTATAGGGAACAAAGAAATCTTGAAGAGTGTTGAGTATGGTATAGAAAGTATCATATGTATGGGGAGGATGATTATAGCAGTAAAACTGGCTCTACCAAGAAACAAGAATTCTGTGAGCAGTTAGACAGAATGACATTTCCTTCCTTATGGACATATAGATCTGAATTTGTTCCCTTGCAGGGATTTCTTGGGATCTGTGAAGGGGTAAACTCATCCCCAAAACCTTTTTTCATGAGACTGGAGTAATGTCACTGACATCTCTCTGCTGTCTGGTCTCTTTTCATGTTGAGACGTACAATGCTTGATGCATTTTTTACTCTCTGCCACCATTCATGGAAATTATTTGGTGGATTCAGAAGTGGCTGGGGGATAGATAGCAAGACAGACGCAAGCACATCAGAGTTGTATAAATCTTGCTTTGTCAGAAACCAGGCTAAAGATAAATGCGTGAAGAAGGAGAGACAGTTTTTACACTGAGCCAGAGCTACCTCAGTTCTTCTGCCCTTGCTTAAATCAGGCATTTACCCTCACAGGTACAATGTTAGTAAAGTCTGTCTTTTTATTTGTGGATATTTAGAAGCTTACAGTATCTCACTGAAATGGATTTGAGCAAGAGCATACTAATATTTTAGTTGGCAAGCTTCAAGATACATTTTACAAATGTCAAATCTCAAATAATTTGTCTAGCCACTCTGGTTGTATCATTCTACTTACAGCAGTATCATGAAAGTATTCATTTGGGAGACTTTGTAGCTGTGAAAAAGGTGCTTTAAGGGTTGTACTTATTTTTATGCAAGAAGGAGGAGAGCATAAGAGAGTGTGTACCATAACTAGTAAATACTTTTGATATGATTATGTCCCGAGTTTTATATATCACAGAATCCTTCTCCTGCCATACACCGAGGATGAAAAGGATTTTGGAAACACGGTCAAGTAATTTCAGTTGTATGTGTTAAAATCTCTGCCCAAACTTGGCAAGATAGCAATTGCTTGTCAAGAAAGGAACAGAACTTGGATAAAAGATACTTTAGGTTAGGCCAGCTGTCCCTTTTAGCATCTTTGGTAGCAAACAATTCAAAAAGCTGTAACTTCAAGAGGCTTTGAAAAACTCATTCAAATCAACTGTTGTTTTAAAAAGGAAAGTTGCTGTACAGTGCTGAGCAGTCAGCTTGGAGGCTGAAATTTCACAAGTACTTGTCTTACTTTTTGAATTCAAGGAATGCTGAGCACAACATGGTACAATCAAAAAAACCCAAACTAGTGACTGAAAGACCCAACACAGTGGTTCCTCCCAAAAATGTGGAGGAGAGCCCAAGAAGGCTTAAATAGCATTCATCCTCTGTCTACAAGCAGTGGGGTGCAAGCAAAGAGGATGACAGTAAGGTAGAGACAGACTTCTTATAAAGTGGTTTTGAAGCATTTAATGCTTTAGTAGCTATTAGTTAATTTAACTGGAGAAGGACAATTGACACTGTATTACAGGAATATGAAGAATCCCCTTTGAAAAGGAACATATTCATTCACTTTTCTAAATTGAGAAAAACAAAATGAAAGTATTGAAGGCTGGTGTAATGTTGCAGACTCAGTCTTGTCAGTTTGGGGTATTAATCGAGCCCATCTTAAGACAACAAATCATAACTGAGGCAAAATGTTTGGAAAAGACAACTGGAGGGCACAGAATTAGCCCCTGCTGAAGTTTAAGAAGGGAGGAGGAAGCAGAGCTGTGGTACTGTGAAATGTAAATCATTGTATCACAGAGAAATGCAGTTTGGG
This sequence comes from Himantopus leucocephalus, assembly GCA_003993805.1. Taxonomy (NCBI): domain Eukaryota; kingdom Metazoa; phylum Chordata; class Aves; order Charadriiformes; family Recurvirostridae; genus Himantopus; species Himantopus leucocephalus. The sequence continues at coordinate 49,583,790 of RSEF01000002.1, forward strand.
CAGAATGTGCTTCCTAGCTGGCCTCACGAGCACCACCACAGGGAGGTGTACACGCTGTTCTAAACAAAGTAGTGCCATGTTTAAAAAAAGATGCTGATAGCCAAGTGAAATATGCGCTCGGGAAATGCATGCATAGTGTGAGCAAAAAGATGAGAAGATTATCTCGGACGGGTTCACTAGAGGATCAGTAGGTAGTATCACAGCTAAAGAGGCGTGGGTTAGCAGTCTAAAAGCAACTGAAATGGTCAGGAGGCTTAAGCTGGACACTGGTGCATGAGCTAACATGATGCCAAAACCATGGACGAGCCTGAGAGCTTACAGTGGTCATTCTGCAGGTAGAGAGGTAGTTCAACTGCAATTTGGAAAGACACAAACTGAAGTAGAGCCTAGGGGAGGCAGGGAAAGTAATGCTTGTGGAATTAGAAGCCCCATCAAGCCGCAGAGCTGATCAGGGGTGAATGTCCACCGGAGGGCGAGGAGATGTCTAGAGAAGAATTTGCAGATTTTTGCAAAGGTTGGTGAAAGATTCATGAGGGACATTTTTTGAAGAGTATGATAGCTATTTTTCTTTCCTTGATATATCAACATGATTCTAGGTCATGCTGCTAGAAAAACACTCTGTTCCTACATGTGCCACTGCTGTTTAGTGGGAGATTGCTTCTCCACACTCGAGGTTGAGTTGTGTGTGGCACCAAGGACTCTGCACTGGGCAAGTGAATGCATTTGATGGTGAAAATTCAGCCTGTGTAAAAGGCATTTGGATAAAGGGAAAAATGCTAGTAAAATGTGACTAGGTGCTCTTTGCAGTCCTGAAAAGAGTTGGGTCTGCTAGAAGAAAGTTAAGCAACTGTGCAAGTCCATAGAATAGGAATAAGGCATATGGGAGAAGTATTAACACAGAAGTGCTAGGAAATGGTTGTTCAGCTAAAGCTATTTGTCTGACTACCCCAGCTGGCAAGGAAGAGATACAAAGGCTTCAGGTTGTATACTGTGGAACGAAATTTGTGCCTTACCTGGCTGTCTAAATAACTAAATTTGGGGTTTCTGTAAGAAAGTCCAATGGGCAGAAGAGGCCAGTCTGAATAAAGAATTTGAGACATTGAAGGAGTGATTTAAAATGGTCCTAATCTTCTGGTTTTGTAACCACAACACTAAATTGCATACACTCTCACATGTCACTAAGAGGAGTATTTGCCCAGTCCTTGGTTCTGTCAAAATCAGAGACCAGTGGTTCCACATGTCACAAGAGTTAACAAAAACCAAGTGTCACATGAATAGCATAGGAGCAGTGGCCATTATACATGGACGTTTCAAGAAGCCTTTAACAAAAGAATATTGATGTCATGTCCACAGCTAGATATCATACAAGCCAATTTAATTGAATCAAGTAAATAAACAAAAAGCACACAGCTTTCTGATCCCAGAGGAAATGTGGAATGTGACCATCAGGCCTCTGGCTGAGGGTGGCACCTTGCAAAGCTGAGTCAATGCTGTTGAAAGAACTTGGATCAGCCCCAGATGTCAATGTAAACAGGACTTCTCAGTATGATATATAGTATTTATCTGCTCCTGCCAATGCTAAAACACTAGGTTAAAAAGCCATATTGAAATTTTCCCGTTAGTTTGATTCATAAGCATTGGGAATTCTGTATGATATTATTGAAAGTTATCCCTATATTTGGTTAAGGAAGGACCACATGTTTTAAAAGGTTCTTAAACAAGCCAGGTAAAATAGGTCATTATATTTCACATCTCATCTTACACAGTGCTGATTAGTCACTACTCGGGCACAGGAGAGAGCAAACCTTCATCAGAGTCCTTGTCTCTGAGTGACTGCTGAGCAATGCACAGTACACAGTTGGTGTCAGTGCCTCAGTGCTTTTATCCAAAGTGTTGCATCAGTTCATACTTTTAAAATAAAAAAGCAAAGCACCTTTTATATATTTTAAATTGGAAATATGATCAAACGGCAACATGGGAATCCAGATTTAATTACAGCAATATAGAGCATCTGTTCAGATCTCTCCTTAACCTGTTTGGGCTTGTATGTAATAAGGCAAATAAAGATCATCTTCAAGGGAATTTCCCACCCCTATCTTACCACAAAGCTGATATCCCTTAGCGCTGCCAACCAGAAATCTAGTCAAGATGGTCTGTTGAGGTGATTGCATATTTGATAAATAAGAATCACCTCATGTGCATATCCTCCCTCTCTGAAACAGAGCAGCAGCTTTTATGTTCTGTTCCTATTCCCACCTCTTGCAAACACATTCCATATGATATGTACTATTGGACATGTAGCTGTCTCAGACCAGAACTAGGTAGTAGTTTATATGTGGCTGTAGCAACAAGTAAACTAAACTTCATTTCTGAAGTCTCTCTTAGCCTCACCTCTTAAATCTCTGAGATTTCTGCATCCATTTGTTCACCAGTAAATCATGCTTCCAATAAAATGTTCATGAAAAAACATGTTTTGGAAATGTGATGAGATTTACTAGGGCTGAACTGGATCCGTGTTTTAGAAAGAAGAGAAGCATTTACTTTCTGCACTTCTTCAGATCAGTTTTGGACAAAACTGTTTTAAATTGCAAGTTTTTAAAGTAGGAGTCAAACCTGTCAGTCAAAAACTGACAAATGAAAGACCTGTAGTTAATTACCTTCTTGTAAGCCATTTTGCCAGTTCAGTTATCTCTGTAACTCTGAACTTAGGCAAATGCTTTCTAGGCCCTCGAGTTATCACTGTTTAGGATTGCTGTCTGGCAATCAGGTCAGCAAATGCTTTTTATGACAATGTTCAGAAGAAGATTTACACTGATACATAAACAATAAATATGATATATAATTGATGGCAGCTTCTTTAGAAGTGGTTCTTTTAACCAATGAGAGCTGGTTGGTACAGTGCTTGAACAAAAAGGGCAATTTACTGCTAAGGAAAATAGATTCCTTGATAGTTATTGCAATGATAGTCTGTGGATCCTAAATCACTAATTACAGTTTGAGGCAATGATGTCAGCACATTGTTGCCAGATGGAATATTCATTTTACTGGCCACTTAATTAACAACTGGTAAACGGTTGCACCCAAATACACATATTTACATATGCAGAGTGCTTACTGTGTCACAACGATGCTAATGGCTTAGAGAGCAAGTCTTATTAATGCCACCTACTAATGGGAATGTCAGAATAAATTATCTTCTCTGGAGCTGTGAGCCATCTATCTGCCACCTGCATGGAAGCTCCCAAGCTTCAGGTTTCTGTCTGCCTGATGCCTCCTGAAAGCTGGAACGCTTTCCAAAGCAGCAAAGGGAGATGTGGGAATTTGTGTAGTTCAGGGGGAGAAGTCCTGCTGTTTCTAAAGGAGGCATGCTGAAGGACAGGTTCCCAACCAAGTTCTATCTCATACCAAGGCTATATATATGTAACATATCTGAAAAGGTTCCTGGTACACAATACCCACAGCTTTCAGAGCTTAATGTGTTTTACAATGTTGTCTCTGCATCTCAGGGAAGGGGGATATGTCATGGAGATAAATGGGTCCTGCTCCCCAGCTGCCATAATTCATTGTCTGGTTGGTACAGAACCCATAGTTTAATTACATACTAAGATTAATGTGTCGTATTTCTGTATTACCTCCCATTGGAGAATCTCAAACCAGGTTTTTTAAATTGCACCTCACAGTTCACAGAGGCGCAAAAATTTATACTTGTGTCTGTTTAGCTGGCAAGAAAACAGAGGTATGGGTAACTTAAGGGGTCACAGCAAACGATCTTTCCAAGATCCTAGAGAGGAAAAAGGACATCTGAATCCTGGTAGTACTGGGCATCTTACCTGTGCCCCTGTCTGTTGTTGCCACTGTGGCAATGTACTAGTGGTGAAATCCCAAAGTTAATTTGGAAAAGTCAGTGAGATGGTGGCAGCAGGCAGGTTTATGGAAGGCAGTCCAAAAAGGATGAGCGTTAAATTATTCACTTAAGTAATAGCCAGCTGCAAAAAATGCAGGGTAAGAAACAGCTGGCAATCTGAAATGGTCGTAAAATGAACACTAGATAACAGTTTCATGGTGTTCTTAAAATAAATCAAATGCAATTCTGGACTGTATCTGCAGCATAGCTTGCAAGACATGAGAAGGCCTTGCGTCGGAAAGGCCAGGAGTATTATGTCCAATTTTGGGCATTAGTCTAGGGGTAGGATATGGGCCAGTCCATGAAGGCTCAGCAGAGAGCAGTGAGAATGGTTTGAGGGCTAGAAAATTTGTTCAAAAAGGAAAGATAGAACAAACTTGGGTTCTGTAGTCTGAAGACAGCTGCGGAGAGTTGATATTAGTCTTCAGATATAAAGATTGCCTGAAAGAGGAAGGGAAAAATATTGTTTTACTTATTCATGGTGCATTGGACAGAAATAATGGGCTTAAACTGCAGACAATTGGGTTAGCGGTTAGGAAAATATATTTACAGTAAGGATAATGAATACCATAATAAATTGCCAGAGGAGGGTGTTTCCCTGTATACCTCTGGATATCTTTAAGACATGATTAGACACACACCTGTCAAGTATAGCTGCCCCAGGTGTAACTGGTCCTGAATTAGGACTGAGAAGCTGGACAAAATGATTCTGGATGTCCGGTCCAGCCCTGCGGCAAGCCTGTGATCCAGCCCTGTGATGATTCTCTTTTCTCACATGTAAGGCCCATTTAAAACTGCTTTTGTCCTGCTGCCTCCATCATGACAATAGCTGAGGATAATCTGAGGTCCTGCTTTTGCTTTTCTGTTCAATTCAGCAAAGTGATGGGCAGGACAAACATGTCAAACATGGGCAGGCTAAAATTTACATGCTGTTCTCTCCTGTGTCACCTTTTTTGCCTGGCTGTGACTTTGCGTTACTCACACTTCTCCAAATCTGTCCATTACCTACTGATGTGGTTTATTGCTGAAATGTGTGTGATGCCCAGGACTCTAATAAAGGGCTTGGACCCATTCTTTTCCCTTGATGATTGCCTGTCTTACAACCAATACTTCTGCATATTTTGCCAAAGATGTCTATTTGTAGATCATTTTAGTTGAAGTCTTATAGATTAGCCATCCGCATGAAGTTGTCCAAGTAATGTTGGATGTGGGAAAGGACTGTTTCTAGTATAAAAGCCACATTCCAGAGGTTAGGGTTTTTCCTAGGGCAGAAGCAATCTTTTGCTCAGTATCTACACAGCACGATCCTGCTGCAGTATTGTCACATTAAAAATCATATTAATTGTGATTCCTAAGCTGTGTTTGGAGTTACTTCTACATCTGTCTATATATTGAAGTTTTCCAATTGAAAAATAAATAAATCAATACAGCATTAACTTTACAGAGAAAAGGGACCTCATATAATGGGACATCACAGTAGCTTACTAATTATGCATTATTGTAAGGTTTTTTCCTTTTCTGACATTTTTATTGTCTAGTTTTGAACATTTCAAGATTGTTCGGGAAATTTAATGATTATTTATATGGGAAATAACAGCTTTTGTCAGTGTCACATTTATTTGAAGTACATTTATAAATTGGTCAATGGACAAGTTCATTTGCAATGCTGGGTTCTAGGGGATGTCTGGTACTTCGTACGCAAAGGTGACAATTTTGGATCTAAAACTATGGGGCAGATTGCTCACTTCTGTCCTGAGTTTAGAGCTGCTAATATTTTGAAATAAAATAAATGCCTTCTCTTTGAAACAGACTTCAATATCCTATAAAAATAAATGGGTTTTGGAGGCATCTCTGATAGATTTGCTGTGTACAGCTCGCTTGCTTCCGTCTTTTAAGTCCATTTAAAGCTTACTTCTGTCCTGGTGTTTCCATCATGGGAATAGTTGAGGAAAATCTGACATGTGGATTCCACTATTCTCTTCAACTCATTGAATTGTGTTCTTCCCGTTCTGCTTCACCCCATCTGCTTGCTTTGTCCTTCCATTGCATCCTGTTTCCAGACTTCCTGGGGAACCTTTCTTCTCAGTCATGGTCTGACTGTGCTAACTGCGATCGTGGATTAAGACACTATTTTGATACCAAAAAAAAGGCAACATAAAAATGAAATCACACTAAGCCATATATTTACTATAGATTGTAATTTTTTCCCCCTTGTTTTTATTTTTTGCAGATTGTTTCTCAGAGGAAACTGTCAAAGTCCTTACTCAAACATGGGAACACAGCAGGAAAGTCATCTATAACAGTAAGTCACTTAAATACACTCTTATTTTCCTGTTATTTAGAAATATATAGTGTGACTAATTCTCCCTAAAAGCATCCTGTTAAGTCACCAGAACAACCCTTGATTGAGAAATGTATTTAAATTGTTTATTTAACAGATTACTTTTACTGTGTCTGAAAAATGCTTGTTGTAAGGAAATGGCAACAAATAATGTATGATTTGTACAAAACCCACAATATTTACTACTACTTCTGTTAAGGTACTTTGATGACAGCAAGAAAGTTGGGCTGCTTGATTGCTTTTAGTTGAAGGTCTAGAACCTTCAGAAATTCATGTTGACCTGCTTTGACACACAAAGGAGTCTGATGTTTCTCAGCCCTTGGGCTTTTTCCAGTTTCTAAAAAAACACCCCAAAACACTCAGAAAACACACACACACATGCACCCAGCAACACCAGATGCAGAAGTTTGATGAGATTAGGTATTTTAGCTGTGTTGTAATGCAATTATGGACTGGACAGTTATAGCCCCATATGTTTCTTGAAATCTGTAAATCAATGTATTACATCTCTTTCATCTTTCTCTTTGCTGGCTTGTTTGGGAGATCAAGCTTGCCTGCACTGAACCTAGTATGCTTGTGACATTTGCAGCTCTGCATTAAGACAAAGGCTATAATAAAATATTCTGCTTTGGGGATCGCTGCTCTGTTGCCTCATGGGGTTGAGAAGGATTTTTTTCCTTGATGTGCAATTAGCCAGATGGGTTTCTTTTGGCTTGATTGTTTGGAATTTTGTTTCTGCCTTCAGCCACAGAAGAGACAGCAGACTGAGAAATAATGCTTTATGAGAGCCCAGGGAATTTTCTTAGATGTCTTCCTTGGTGCTTGGCTGGAAAGGGATTTGCTTAAATGCATAAGGTAAACTCATTTTTGATCTGGGGTTGGAAAGGAATTCCCCGCTCATCTGGCTGAATAAAACCAGGAGAGAGTTTTGCTCCCTAAATAACCTGGTGTGGTTTGCCTGCTGGGGTTATCTGGGTGTACTTCATCTCATCCATCCCCGTGGTGTTCTATGAGGACAGGACCCCTCTCCTGTTATATGAGGGACACAAAGGAGTTTAGTCTTATGAAAATGCAAATACTCTAGTTCAGCTAAAATTGTTAGGCTTGTTAGTAGAGTGTTCTGGCAAAAATTAATGCCCTGTGATACACAGAAGTCTTGTATACTTGTATACAAGTCTTGTATAGCTTTTTTGTCCCCTTGGACACTTTGAGACTGTGGAATTCGCTGTTATCCTATTGGAGGTAAAGTACTTGGTCACAGGAAAGGGGTCCCTGATGGATGTTGATGTATGTCCATTGACAGGTGACTGACAAGGCATAGTTGTGTGATACAAAGTGATTCAGGTTTGTAGGCTTAACAAGGTGCCACCCATCAACTGAGCAAGGGATTCACTGATTGTAAAGAGAAACATACTAACTTGTACCACACTTCAGTTTCCTAATGAGGTCTACAGTCTTCACGTTGGAAAATGGCGTCTTTCTCCCGTTTCATTACACCACGCAAAGCTCAAATGTAGCTTTCTATTTAGGTGATTGCTGAGGAATTGTCTGGCAATGACGACTATGTTGAACTTTCATTCAGTGCACGGAAATTGGATGACAAGGTAAGCTGCTTGATATTAACCTTACTGAAAGATATAAGAATGCCTGCAAATATAATTTCATGAGATTTTCCCCGACAGATATTTTTTGCTTTATATTATTAAAGACATCAGAGATTTCAGATTGATGTTCAGATTGAGGCTTTCCTCAAGTTGTGAAGTAATTAAAAAAAAACAAACCTCAAGGGAATCTAATTAAAACCAAGACAATTTAATTATGCTATAAGCAAGACAATTTAATTATTTAAAATGTCACAGATCAGAAGTGCTTAGAGAAGTGAGCTTTCCATAAGTAGTCAAACACGTTATAGTTGAAGTGTCTTAAAATAAAGCTAGAAAACTTCCTAACAGCTCAGTCATGATATACTTTTTGTTCAACAAAATGTAGCTTGAATGTGAGAAAAAGACTCTTGCATATTTGTTAAAAACTTTTCCCCTCTTTAATAAGAAAACTCTCCACTGACTCAAACACTATTCTTCATTATAAGGACTACCTCTTTCTGAAAATAACCGTTGTTGTTTAGCACTACACATTTAATGAGCACCTCAAGCAACACACAGACCAAGAAGTCCAGGTGGCAGCTTGTAAGGCACACTCTCTGTTATTTCAGTGTAATAAAAGACACATAATTATTTGAGATAATCTGGGGAATATCTTTGTAATTATAGATGTCATAAGACTATGACCCCTTTTAGTCCCATCTTACATATGAAGCTGCTTCTAATTAGAAATATATGGTAACACTATATGAAGGTGTACGATTCTGATGCTCCAAGCGTGTGCTTGGAAACATTTGACATGTAAGTAGCTTAAAATCAAATCAGTGAGAATATTTTTTGATACATACATCAGATTTTCAAAATCAGGCCATAACTGATGAATAATATTTTCATTCGAAACTGCCAGAGAAACTCAGGCAAGCACAAAGTACACAGAAAGATTAATAGTACTGGAATTTATTTAAAAGATACAAGTAAATAACATAACTGTGCTCAGGGTCACTAATAATTGTAAATGATCAGGACCTGAATTTGCTTCTTATCTGAAAGATGAATTACCTCTTCCTTCAGAGTTGCTGGAGTCTTAGTGTTTCTGAATCACTTCATTTGTTTAGGTGTCAAAATGTAGATTTAATAACCTCTGTCTAGACAGCCATCTTTAGATGTGATTTCCAAAGTTGTACACAAGTTTCTTCCTATTCCACATGCTGTCATATCTAGAAAAGAGGAAAGGACTTATACAACTTCGTAAGACTTCACTTGTTAATTCCTTTTAAGCAAATATAAAACATAATCCGGTGTAAACATCATGATTTGCTTGTGGCCCTTGTTTGTATAAATTAAAAGGATGCTGCCAGAGTGTGCTTCTGAGCTAGACCAGTGTTGTCTGGTCAATAGCTTTAGAGAGTGGTTGAAACACTTTATGGGTATAAGTTAAGGAAGATCATTCTGAAATACTGTGAGAACATTGCCATTCTTGCCATTTTAACGTGTCCAGTCAAGGTGGGCTCCATCTAATAAAAAATTCCTGGGTGGTGCAGTGTGGAACTCAGGCAATGACTTACTGTGTGTTATTTGAATCAAAACTCCTGTTTTCAGCTGATGAAAATCACTGGAAGCCTATTACAGTTGAAAGAAGTACTTCAATTTCTTCCAATTAGAGATGTAGCTCTAAACCTGGCTGAACCTTGGCTTACCTCATTTATAAGAAAAGGCTTTTGGTATGGCTTATAATGAACTTTGACGTCAGTAGACACAAGACACTATCAGTAATTATTGTTATTAAGGTTTGAAATTATTTAGATTGCATAGTTCAGCCATTGGTGAAAAAGCATGAGTGCCCTGATGTCACATAAAGGTCCAAAAAAATATCAGAGAATTGAGAAGAGACAATCTTGTAAAATTCCAAGCATGGTTTTGCATGCCTCTCCCTGCTCAGCGAAGTGAAGACCTGAGTAACATCCTATGTAACATCACAGAAGCAGACTGAGGGCTGGGGCTGGCCTTGGAGTCTCCTGAAAGACTGAGGAAGCCTGTGGGAGCAATCGTTCATGCTCTGCCACACAGGGCCACTTTTGTAACCCCAGGGGTTCCTGCACTGGTAGCTGTGGGGGTGGCAGAAGACCAGTTGAATCCTAATGTCTCACAACCTGGGGATAAAGGAAGGGGTGGGGGGAGGTTCTGGACATGCTTTAAGGACAAAAACGTAAATCAATTCTTTCCATCCATTACCATCAGTGGTATCTCGAATGGACAAGACTTTTCTTCCTCCACCCTTTAAAGGAAAACTCCTTGAAAGAGGGCCCAGAATGTAGTCCTTAAAAGTATGAGTTTCCTCCACTGAGGAAAACGGTGTGAACAACACATTTCTGGCAGATTAAACAAAATTTGTTGGTCTAATTTAACAGGTAGTATATGTTTATCGTGGGTTTTTTTACTCCCTTGACAAAACTGCAAGAGTTTTAGAGAGGCCATAAAACAAGTAAAGCCTACTTAATTTTTCTGGGAGGGGTGGCTAAAACATTCAGTAAAAAAGTATAGGAAAGTCACAGGTATGAAAGTTTCCTTTAGTTAACTGACTTTGCAGAGATAAAGGTTATATTTTTTATTGCAGTGCTTGTTGGGAAGGTATAACTGTATTTTCATGTTTTATTGAAGCCCAGTCAGCTCAGATGGCACATCTTTGTTTCAAGAGATCCACTGAGAACACTTCACAGTGGAACAATAACTTTTGGAAAGGTTCTATTGCATTAATAGCTCTGTCACAATTACCATAACAAGCACCTACATTTTTACGATAGCTGTAATAAATTGTGAGCACTGAAGCAGGCAAACTGCTTTTCCCGTTCTGAGAAGAGCAGTTATCATGGCTTGAGAAAGATTATCCAGCAAACGTCTGCAAAATACAAGCTAATACTGTTTTTTTATATATTTCCCCAGTACTAAATGACAGCCAAAAAAATCCTTACATTTCATGTGTTGATACGGAAGAATTTTCAAAACTGATTAGTGTCTTTTGGCTGCTTCAGCCCTTTTCTGTGGGACCTTTGACTTGACCCCAAACCTGAATTTTAAAAAGTGTCATGCTCTGGAAGTGCACGAAAAGATGTGTCAAATTAGGTGCTCAGAAATGGAGGTAGTTAATTTTTTAAAGCTTAAGCCATGTACTTGTGTTATTACTATGTAGCTGCTGCACATACTGAAAGAACAACGTGCATCGTCACCAGCAAATGCATTACATTAATCATTTAAATATTATTAAAATATCAAAACATTAAACCTTTATTGCTGCTGTTCTTGTTTCAGAGGATATTCTTGAGAGATAATGCAAAGCTGTTAGATTCAGCATAACAACCAAAAATCTTTGAAAACCTTAATAACTATGAAATGAAATGTTTCTTCAGCATATCATTTTTGAGCTGTTACAAAGCATCTTCAGTATTGAAGGATTTTTTGTTTGTACCTTCATTCTGAAAGGAACTAGGCTTTTTTTTTTTTTTTGCATTGAAGGGGGAGTGATGTAAACTATCGTCCAGCATTAAAATCTTTCCCTTTAGGTGGTATTGCCTTGGTAGTTAAAACCAAATATTAAAAATTACTTTCCTTGTGCTGATTTGCTGTTTCAGTTTTCATGATACTCAGCTGGGAATACTATATTTTGAGTATTATACAAAATCCTGGTTTCCTTTCTGAATTTTTCTGCACTTCAGGGTGCATTCTTTGGATGTACTATTTTGAGGTGTTTTCTTTCAGATAACTTTTCTTATCAAACTTGCGTTTGATAAAGAATCTGTTAACATTAAATTTTTACTCAGCTTCAACCAGTATACTTACACATGACAAGATGCAGCTCAATCTTTTTTAACCCTATGCACTCTGGATTTTGGTGTCACTATGATTAAGCCAGTGCCCTCACTCTTTGCTTGTTCTCTTTGCTATGCAAATGGAATTTGATCACCAAAGCCCCCTATATACTAGCAGTTTCAAGTGCTGAATGGAGTCCAGATACTAAATCTACATCAGGGCCTTGAGGCAAACTTTGGAGTTACAGGCTGTTGAGTTTTGCACTGGTTCTACATGATTTTACATTGACTGTCTTCTAACCACATAATTGGAACAAATAGGCAAACATACAGCTTTGTTGTTTAGAACTACATGGGATAAGATGTAACAAATACATATGCACATGCTTTGCATCAGTTTCTAAACATACCATCAACTTTTCTCTAGTAGGAAAAGAAATGGATCATTCACAGACCAACACTGAACACAACAACATTGATAGAGCTCATCTTTAAGGCATGGAAAAGACTTTAGGTTGCTTGAGCCTTGCCTAAGGCTTTGTGGTCCCTAGGGACTCGCCTCCTTCTCCAGGCATTCAAATTCAGGTGTCCCTTTTCACTTTTTTTTGGTTTTTTGGTTTTTGGTTTTTTTGCAGTTGTGGAATTGTAACAATGTCCTGAATACAAATTTGACCAAAATGATGTGTCCAGACTTTGGCTAGTATTTTATCCAAAGCTATTCCCATCCCAATGGCTATCGAGCTAGTAAAAAATAAATATGGTGGGCATTTGGTGAGAAGAAAATTGTAGAACTGTATAGTTCTACCCACCTGGAGTACTGCATCCTGCTTTGGAATCCTCAGCGCAAGAAGGATGTGGACCTGTTGGAGTGAGTCCAGAGGAGGGCC
>RSEF01000002.1:49596425-49627514 GCA_003993805.1 Himantopus leucocephalus
GGCAGCGGGGTTGGAACGAGATGATCTTTAAGGTCCCTTCCAAGCTAATCCGTTCTATGATTCTATGATGATATTACAATCATTTTCACATTAACACTTTTATAGAAACACTGGGAGAGCAAAGAGAATTCTTCACTTCCCCAAACTGATGTGAAGGTGTGTGGTTTTGGGTAAGGCCTATAGAGAAGAATAATATTCATATGCATAAAGTTAATCATGTGAGTCTTCTGAAGAAGAAAATTAAGAAGGGAGTTGAAACTACAGAAAATGGCCTCCATTTGAGTCCTGCTCTTGCACATTGCACAATTTGAATTAGCCAGCTTCCCCCCCTCCAGCTGTGGAGAGCTAACACCCGGCTACTATTCTGCCTCCCAGTCAGCATGTGCAGAAGAAATGAGATGTTATTGAAACAAAAGAGACTGTGGCCAGACTGCAGCAACACTATAGAAAGCAACTTAATTTAGGTTTGTGTAAGAACGCTCAGGGTTGTTAGCTGGATGCAAGACCAGGAAGGTGTTCTGTGGTGCAGTGAGTGTGTGAACCTCAATGCCTGTCACAGATTTGCTTGTACTTAGAGATATCAAGTAATTTTCTGCATTCCCCTGCTCTTTTTGTCATCTTAACATGGGCCTAAAGAGGACTTGCTTCTTTAACCTTCTCTAATATGTCTTGCCAGTAGTTGTGTTAGTTGGTAGCAGCGCAATGTCTTGGCAAATTATCTTCTGTTTTGAGAGGGTGGGTGAATCATGTGAAATTCAGCTTCACTGTAGAATATGCTTCAAAGGGCCTTGCATGATAAAACTGATGTCAAAAGACCAAAGAGGCGTGGAGACAGACAGAAACAAGCTAGGTGCATGAAGGAGCTAAAGCTCAGGAATCTGGACTGGGTTGTAAGAAGGGAAAAGGCTGTAAAATGATATTTTACAGTTCTACCTGCCATGACTGTATAGTCAAACTGATAACAGCAGCAGTGCCGTGGAAGTCCTTGTGGAACAAGGACAAGAATGAAATACTGCTGAGAGACACCAAGAGGTCTCACTAAAACTGTACTGACTCTCCTTCTACATTAGCAGTCAGGGCAGCACCAGTGCACGGTGCCTGAAAAGCTCAAAGAAAAAGAAGCCTCAAGAGTAACCTGTGCTATATTTTATTTTAGGATTTTTTCAGCAAATCTGATCCTTTTCTGGAGATTTTCCGGATGAATGATGATGCAACCCAACAACTTGTTCACAGGACTGAGGTAAGGAATAGGGTTGGATTTACTTTCCAAGGACACAGATGGGCTGTCAGGAGGAATTGTATATGCTTCCCATGTCACAAAGGGTATTGCAAGCACCCACATTTAAAAACGCTTCGATCAATTGTGTAATTGTTGACTAATGGTCGACTTATGCATATGAGAGTAAGGGAAGATGGTACTGAAGCCAAAGATCCAATTTTAATTAAACTGGTAGATATTCTGTTTGAAGGTCGGGAGTTAGTATATTTAGCCCAAACCATGCTACAGACAGTATCATATTTTCCCATTCATACTATGTTGCATCTTCCCCACCTTCTCCCAAGTTGCTGGTGCTAAAGAGATTTGTAATCTGAGTGCTTTACATTTGTTTCTTACGTCCAGTGTCATTTCTTATGTTCAGTGTCATTACTTATTCCATGGTAATGACTGGCACTGTCTTAAAAAGCGGCATTTAGGTGTACAGGGTGGAGCTGTGGCAGGTATTTGGGGTTGTGAGCCTGTCTGTTATGGATCCCATAAAGTCTTCCTGGCAAGGCAAACCATGTGTCTGTAAATTGTGTGCCCATCCCCATTGCCCAGTCCTGCATCTCTTCCATGGCTTCCAGTTCAGGGATGTATTCCACAACCTTTCCCTTGTGAGTTATGCCCCCACTGAGGCATGGCAGTGCCGGGGCAATCTCTGTAACATGTTCTGTCTATGGGTCCGTTTCCCACCCGTGCTCCTTTTTGGGGCATTCCAGAGGAGGAGTGTTGCAAACTGCAGGTTGCTGAAGGGCACATATCCCATGCATGTTGTTCTGCAAACCTCCAGCTGGGCTCTGCTTTCTTCTTTTTCTGGTGAACGTACTGTATTGAAAATTGTGGCTTTTCTTAGAATTCTGTTTGGAGATGTGTTAAGGGTTCCCTTCCTTTCTTTTCACTCACAGGTTGTGATGAATAACTTAAATCCAGCCTGGAAGACTTTTAAAGTGTCTGTAAATTCTCTGTGTAGCGGAGACCAGGACCGCAGGCTAAAGGTCAGAAGTCATTCCTACTTTTTGAATAGTTTTACTCATAGAAAACAAAACTTTGTCTCCCCTTTTCAATTGAAGATGGCTACTCTGCACTGCCCTCTTCTTTGATGGAAAAGATGATCACACAGCTGCTTTATGATTACCACAATCAAATTAAGGATGCAGAAATGTGGTAATGCACTGTAATCCGTAGATTATGCTCTATACTTTTTACAGTAACCTCAAAAAAAATGATGGGGCTGGTTTTGCCAGTCAGTTGGATAATTTGAACCCAGCATCATTTAACTGGTGGAAGTATACTCAAGGGAAGTGGCAGCCCTGCCACCATTTTAACTATTTCCTCACTTTTATGTCTGGAGACCTTCTGTAAAAGAAACATTGAATTATGAGATCTGTTATTATATTTGAAGAATGGGATGGCCACAACAAAACATGCTATAGTAATGACAGTGTCACTAGTCAGCAGAAAGACTGATGGTTGGGAACTTGAAGCTTTGTGTAGAAAAATTCATCTTCTTGTGGCTAATTTGGGTTAAATCAAGGCTGAATCCAATGGTTTGTATCTTCTAATCAGGTTTTAGGTAAATACTAAATTGAAAAATGTTAAACAAAGAACACTGTCCCCAGTATCTATTCAGCCCTGTGGACCTAAGGAAATGTCATTGGACCCAAAAGCATGTCTTTTTTTCCTTCTTACCATATAAAATAGTCTAATAAATTTTTTTCCTTCCCCTACCTTTCTTCTTTTATCATTATAGCTGCACAACCCTGCAGAAGCAATATTGTAATTTTTCACTCATTACATACTGCAGGATGTGCTGTACAGATAGAAAAAATAAAATGTCTGGTGTCTACATGTTACAGTGCATGCCACAAATGGGTGGAAAAGGTAAAAAGGAGTCTTGGGAATGCTTGTATTTATGCTGGTCATGCTGATTGTGATTTATAACTTCACAAAATCAGCACTGTTTTTATGGAACCACAGTGGTACTGACACGGTGTTTGTATGTATACATTTGTATGGTATTGGGGATACACGAGGAAGACACAGGTACGAATGGTTATCTTTACATATTCTTGGTGTCCCTTGTGGCACTGTTGGGCAAACAAGATGAGTCCAAGGGAAAAGGAAGTACCAAAAGAGTGAGGAAGTTTGAGAAAACAATGAGAGATGTAGCAAGGAAAAGTGAAGGGTGAAGTAGATGGAGTACAGGATACTCAGGAGGCCAGACCAAGGTGTTTGTGACAGGTTTATCTGAGATGTTGGAAGGAAGATCAACACCTCAAGTGGTATAGGGATGCAGTTGGGAAAGACCTTTCCATCTACCGCTTTGTTGGTAAATGGTCAAACCAGTCGTGTTTGGCATGTCCAATGGGATTGAAACAGAGCTGGAGCAGATGAAATAGAAAATGAGGTGTAGGGAAAGAACAGTCTCCATTTTAAACTGCAAGCAAAATTAACAGTATTGGCTAAAGAGGATTTCTAATGCAAATGAAGAGATGTAGAAGAGTTATTTATTGTAGCGTGTGTACGATTACAGTAATGTGAAGTGTCAGGATAATGACTTTGTTATCTTGGGAGGCTGCGATTCTATAAATTTCCCAGGTAAATTAAATATCTATAAGTTAGTTGCCTGAAACACAGAAGTCAAGCAAATTTCTCTGTGTTGTATAAACCATATGGATCTCCAGGAGAGGAAAATATAAAAAAAAAAAAGAGCAGTTACCCTCCAGAGGTAGTAATATGACTGACTCAAAGGACAGTCAAGGACAAGAAGCATTGCCATGGCTGGGACTTCCGTTGGTGCCTCTGATGCCTGGGCTGCAACTTCATGACAAAAGGGAAGTGCTGGAAAAAGCACAGATGGTGCTTGTTTGGATGATGAGTTCACATCACAGCTCAGGCAGGGCTGGGAGCTGAGCTTTTGGTTTTGAATGGGGTGAGCTATGAAAGGCTTGGAAAGGGAGGGTGAGCAGTTCTTTGATGTGCTATTGAAGGGCGAGCCACTGGTGGGACATACAGACAGAGGTGACATGGTTAAAGCAGGTGGGAGTACTCTAGCTGCTACAGCATTCTGCAAAGGTGAAAGGGAGCAGAACTGAAGGAAGCAATGCTACAGAGCATGGTATACTCAAAATGTGAGATGCTGAGAGACTGAAGAAGAGATGTAATGTGTGAGATTATCTGTGTTATGCAGCTTCTCTGAGGGCACACCATGCACAGCCAGATGCAGAAGGTGGCACCCTGTCTCTTCCTGGGCACAGGGTCCCAGATCATCTGGTCCAGCTTATATCTCACAGTCATTTAGAGCAATTATTTGTGCCTGCCCTTATAGAATCTGCTTCTTGAGGTAGCTTAAACTGAAACAGGTAACATCCCATAGTAATGCCACCATGTAGGTTCAAGACAAAAGACAGATCATATTTCTGCTCCTCAAACGAAAAACAGATTTAGCACAGCACTGCCTTCACCACATTGCATATCTGTGGCCTTTAAATCACTTACATGAGAAAACCTAGAAAGAGATGCAAGGAAAATGTGATGCCTAGAATGTCAGAACAAGTGACAAGTCCGTAAGGGTAGAGGCATGCAGTTCCGGAGGGAGAAACATGCTTTTATCTCTTTGAAATTGAGGTGAGAAGGTATGAGAAAGGCTGAAATTTCAGCTTGGGCAGAAGAAGATGGGTCTAGAAATAAAGGGGTCTTCGAGCTATGAGCAGAGAGACAGTAGTTGAATTTATTTGCAGCTGCTGCTGCCAAAAGATAGGCTGAGAATAGACAGAGGGAGAAGTGAAGAGGAACAAGAATAGCCCTTTAGGACTGCCTGTAGAGAAGGTGAGGGGAAAGTCAGTGCAGGAATGGGTGAAGAAGAGAACCAAGGCAAGATGGATCTTATGAACCTACTGACAATTTTCAAAATGGTCTTGATTCTGCAGGATTTTTTCTTTTTTTTCTGGAGAATACATGTTTTCATTTGTGTATACAGGCCCTGATTTAAATATCTGAGTATTTGCCTGAGGCTGCAGTTCAGACACTTGCAGAAAAGCTGAAAGTAGTAAGGTTTGCACCAGATCATTCGTGAGTGTAGAAATATTTTAAAATTAATTGTGGCTGTAAAAGAAGAAAAAAGCTTGAAGCTTCTTTAAAATTCAGTCCCTTTATACCTTTTGGTGGGTATAAGATAAGGCTGCTACGGAAGAGCAGCCCCCAAAATCACTTGTGTTTCACAGATAGCATATAGTACTTGTCAGATGACTATACTGTTTGCTTTCTATGCCGACTATAAATTAGGAATTTGATAGCAGCAAGGGCAGAAGAGTGGAAATTATAAGAATTAAAGAGGTGAAGTGTTTGTGATGGGTTTAGCACTGTATGAATGTTTATGCTTTGATTTACATTGCCTAAGCATTCCAGTCCTCACCCTACCATATTTTAGAAGATTTTACTTTAGATGCTTTGTTTCACTTCATAAAGTATATAGCAATACTTTATTGCTAAGTGTTGGAAGAATCCCCTGTGCCATATTTAACATGAGGAGATTTAGTGTATTCCAGCTGCCTTGCTAAGCATCAGCTTCTCACCAGGATTCCCTGATCACTCTGAACACTAATTGCATATGGCTGGGTAGTTTTGTACCTGTACCTGCCGTTTCTGTTTTCACATACTCTGGAAGGTGTAATCTAAGGTAAGGCTTTAGGAGGCAGCAGAAATGCTTGGAGGGAAATGTCAGCTTTTGGAAATTCTGCAAATGGAGGGAGACTTCTTAACAACAGCAGACACGTTGGAACCATCACTACCCTTGGCTTGCTTCTGTAGGCTGTTTAGAGGTCCAAAGTCCTGGCCTTTCATCTCTGTCACTGAAATCCCACGGGTCTCAGAGGTCTGCTTTGTGTTATGAAGAACCGGTATTAACATGGCAAAAATACACTACAACAACTCAGTTTAACTTACAGAAGTTCACTCTTCGTAAGTCTTGCACCCAAAGCAGCCTTTACACTGTCTAGGCATTTGAAACTTTCTTGATTAAAATGTCTGTTTAGAAAGATAAGATAAGTAAGGTCACTAAAATCAAAGGAACCAATAATTAGGGTCTCCCTCAAAAGTCTTTTGCTAGCATCCTTTACAAAGTCTGTGAATTTGAATTCCTTATGGGCTTTTTAAAAAAATCTAATTTTGCTTTATTTAGCTGTGGTGAAGAGAGCAGTTATTTTTTTATTCCTCTCAGGATGCCTTGTAAAACTTTATTGCAATTATTGCTGCTCTAAGGTTTATTATGAAAAAGATATATTAGATTTATGAACCTACTGAGCTTTTCTTCCCAGACATTGAAACCATCTGAGAAGTCTGGTCACACTTCAGTGCCAGTCATAACTTCTTTTAATGCTAATGGTACAGACAATTTGTGTATGCGTTGAAGTGAACAAAATACCTCTTTGATCCAAAAGTAGTGCATTGCTTTTCTAATATGTAAAGAGATTCCGTTCACAACAGTAATTACTGACAAATCTGAGGGAGGGATATAATCCTTCTGAGAGCAGTTTTTATCCTAGTCTGCTATGCTGAAGGTCCTGTGAATTGTGGAACTTCGACATTCAGGTTTGGTTTCAGCATATGAACTATGTTGCCTTTATCAAAGGTTTATCTGAAAGATAGTCTCGCATTGTCAGTATCTTCTGGTAGGGATCATCTACTGTCCATCCATTCTAATAGTTGTCGGTTCCTCTTTTTCTAGAGAAGTCCTGGTAATGTACAGTGAAAAATAATCTCTTTTTGTTTAGGTATTAGATATTGTAATACTTGGGAAATAAACACCTAAGAAGGTGCGGTAGAGGCACAGACCAAACAGTGCACAAGGCATAGAGTAAGAATATCTTCTGCTGAGCTTGTACAGAGAACCTCACTGAGAGAAATTCTCTTCATATGGATAAGTAGGAAAAGAGGCAAAAAAACCCTGGAAGAAAAGCATTGCAGCAGGTGAAGTAATAAAAGAAGCTGCAAGGAGAGGGGGAAGTATGTGTCATATTTATATAGAACGTCCTTTCCATCTTCCACCCACATAGGGGAAATTTTCAAAAGAAGAATGTCCATTAGATATTTTTCTACCTTTCAAAAATCTGTATGTTGCAGCTGTATCATTGTTGTCAGTTTGTTTATTGTTTCAGCCCTGCCTAGCCCAGATTACAGATGATGATCCTGATCCTGATGACATTTATGCATGTACAGTTATGAGTGGGACCCACAGCTGTGGTTACCAGGGCTATTACATACATCAGGTCATAAGGCCTCTATGTGTATGAATGGCTCTTTGCAGCATGAAGCTCTGAGACATTACTGTTGCTTACCTTTGGGTAACCATGAGGTTGTCTATTCCTGTGCACTTGTAATGAGGTTAAAATCTGGTTCTGCCATTCTTCCCCATTCTCTCTTATGTCCAGTTGACTTCCTTGGCTCAGTCCATCTGATCTGTTGGAGTAGCTGTGCCTTAGCAGATGAATTGTATGTTTGGTTATCTGCTGAGGGGTCTATCTGCATGTGCTTGTAGGCCCCAGTATATCTATGATGCTCTTGTGCTGGTGAGATGCATGCAGGAGTTTAAAGGTCATGTGATTTTCCATTCATTTCCGTACTAAGACCTTTATAAATAGCAATACATTGGCCTTTCCAATGCATATTTTCATAGGCCATGAATTTTCTATATTTTTGTGGTAGATCATTGTTAACATCGTCTTCTTGAGAGATCTGCACTTTGCTTAAATTAATAATCTATGCAGTGCCTCTTCTGCCTTGCTGATACCATTGTAGAATGTGATCCTTGCTTACAATATTAATAGAAGAAGCTCCACAGCCTACGAGAAAGGTTTTCATGTTCTGCTGGATGGAAATAGGCAACCACTTTATTTTTATTTTATTAATTAAAAAATTAAGTTAAAAATTATTATTAATTTAATAATCTCTTCCCCAAGGTCTGTTATAGCATTTTGAGGGGTGGAAGGTTGGGTCTTCCTCAAATAGTCGTAATCATGTTTCCTTCTGATTTCTTCAAAGTGTGTTGAATCTTTCATGCAAAATGATGGCTCATTAGGGGAAAAAAGTTTCTTAACGGTCTCTAAGCATGCTGGCAGCTCCATTCTGAGTTAAGGAAAAGCAAATAGTGGTTATTTTGATATTCTCTGAGTTACTACTGCAGTGTTCTCTAGATCAATAAGCGTTCAGTGACCTTTAATACTTGACTACAGTTCTGCTTATACAGGTATATTATAAACTGTAATCCTTCAATAAGCCTTCAGTATCTCTGAAAGCGAGTGGTGGAAGTAACTGAGCAGAACCTGTGAAGAAGGCCAAGTAAAGCTTAAGAGACAAGCAATAAGTAATACATTCAGACAAATCCATTAGTGCTTTTATTCTTTCACAGTTTAGCTGTCATAGAGTGTTTGAAGCACTAATGTGGAAAGATACGGGTTTTGGTCAACGGCAATAATTTGTGCAGGATTTAAAAAAGTATGTGGCACAAAGGGCAATTCAAGTAGTGTCAAATGATGATTAGAAAAGCATGAACTGAAGGATTTCACACTGTTCTCTGAGAGAAGACTCATTTGTTGTTGCTGTTTTCTTTGGGCTTTTAATTCCACGTAGAAAGAGACTGGCACCAAGAACCAATTACAATGTAAGCTAGGCTTGCTGTTTATTTACTTGATTGGGTGATTTCAGTCATTCGTGATTAACTATGTGGTTCTACATTTTCCCCTTCAATTTACTCACAAAATTAATGCCAGTGGAGCCAATCATTCCCTGCTTGCTTACCCTGATGTTGCTGAAGAGGTATTTGCATATGGAGTCCTTCTTGTTGAAAGTCTTCAACAAGAAGAAAGAGGGAATCAACCTTCACATGTCTTTAATATGAATCAAAAGATGACTTCAAATGACTTTTTCAGTAAGTCATTTCTTTTTCATACGTCAGGGCATTTTCCTGGAATCTTAAGTATAATTGCCTCACTCTTGGATGGTGCAGCTCTTTCTTCATAATCTGAGTAGTATTTATTTATTAGTCATTTTAAGGATGTTATCGTGTTGTGAATTTCTAGAGAATTTCTTGTAAAACTGACTGTGCAGCCGATAATGTTAGATAATACAAAATTCCTTCTTGGTGATCAAAAGAAACACCAAAAAATTACGCTTAAATATTGGGATGTGGTGTATATTTAATAAGCTAATAGAAATATTTGTGTAAGTACTCACTGCTTAACCAGAGTAGGAGATTTAAAACAGTATTCTGAGAGGATGATACATTATTTTGAGGATTATTATAAAATTAAAGTAAATGACACACTGTAAAAGACAATTTCTGAGACCTCCTTGCATAAATGTCATTGGACCTACTTTTCCAGTAAATGATTCATTAGAATACTACAATTCTTAAAAGTTTCTTTTGCTTTCTGCCTCATGTTCCCCCTTGTTCTCTCTACGTGCCTGTGGTTGCAGAAACACTACACTGATGATTAAAAACTCAAGTGGCCTGCTTCACAAGGTCTACAGTGATTGTGGGGAATTTGCTGCAACTACTCACTCTCTTTTGTCAGTGTGGGTTAATCTATAATTTAGCAATCCGTTTATAATATGAGTGCCTCCTGAACTCGTTAATAGCAGCAGTGTTTTTGGAACCCTGATTTATCTGAGCATGTCAAGGACTGATCCAATCAATCTTCGTAAACTCTGTGCAGATGGGGTGCAAGATCTAAGATCATCTTTAAAACAAAACTGACCAACTCCTGGTGTGCGTGATCTCAGCTCACAGGTTCCTTTTTTCTCTCTTTTTCTTCTTTTCTTTGGCTGTATTCTTGATAAAGCAGTTGAAGATGCTGGGGAAGAAAATACCAGATTGCGGTGAAGATTTAGGAGAGAGAAATAGACTCAAGAAATGAGCTTGATCTCGTTTTTGTTAGAGTCGAGGGAACTCATTCTGATGACTTTAATAGGCACTAGTTTGTTCTCCATTATTGTAACTGCTGGATATATAGCAAATTAATTGTCAGATTAATTAATCTAGATTTGGGTTAATTGATGTTTGTGAAGTGTTTTGAAGATGAAAGAGCTATCTAAATGACAAGTGTTGTCACAACAATTAGGGGTGCAAGTGGAGTGCACATGGGAGAGATCATCTGCTATACAGTGGTTAAAAAGAAAGCTGATATTCACATCTCAAAGGGCTTGGGCTGCTGATGAACATGGTGGTAGAAGGCTGAAGAGCTGGTACGTATGAATAAAACAGGCAGGGTAGCAACAGATAGGAGTCTTCCTCCCATCTATTGGGTGACTCTGCCAGACCGAATTTTAGAGATCACCCTCTAAAAGGAGATTTTCATGTCCCGTTCCTTACCAGAGCCCACGATTCCATGAGCCCTGGGGCAGAAAAGAAGAAACTTCCCCCTGACATTGCAAGGAGCATTCACTGTGTGAAACCAGGGCAAAGAGAGGACAACAAACAAGCAAAAATACTGTGTGTGAATTTGTTTGTCTGGATTAGGGGATCCAAGGAGTGTTTTCTCTGTTTCTCCTTTGCAAATAAGAGAGGATTGCCTTCAAATAATTTGTCCATTGCATTTATTGTGCACTTTCTCCCAGTTGCTTTCTGCCTCCATGATTCCATCCCAAGACAAATAAATACAGCCTTCTGCAGCTTTGCTATGCAAGTCATCAGTACGAGAAAGGTTTTGAAGGGCTCTCTCACCTCTCTTGAGCTGTCTTTGAAAGTGAGTTTTAATCCCCTGAAATGAAACAGAGGCTCCTGTAAGTGCTGCTGACTGTAATCCAAATCAGAGGTGTCTGGGTCCTTCACAGGGCAATAGCTGATAAAGTACTAAATCCCGTCCCTGGGACCATTTAAAATGAGACAAAGCAAGGCCCTGGTAATGAGGATCAGTTCCCCACTGGAGGGTGGGGCATGGGGGATGCCAATGAATTAAATGACCTTTACATTGTTCCCGATTTTCAGATCACTGTGTTGCTAATGCACCGAACACCCTACAGATCCCCATATTAGCTGCAGAACTGCTTACTGTAGAAGTTTAGAAACCAGTGCTACCGTTTTGAATTAAAAGAATAAAATGAAGCTCTGCTTTCACTAAAACAGATCAGGATTAAGACTCAGCTCTAACTTCGTAAAGCAGCTGAATGCTGTAGTGAGAGAATTTTTAAGTGTTGCATATCTTAAAGAAAATCCATCAGCCTCATACCTTTGTGTCTACAGGACATTTTGCTGTGTGACTTACAGTATCTCATGATATTAAAAATGAGAGAAAATGAAAGTGTAACGGGTTTTTCATACTCTTTTTTTCATTTCTTTCAGTTGAGACTGGAAAGAATATTGAAGGCAATTTCCAGACAATCTCATTTCAGACTCTCATAAAGTAGCAAAGCCTCACATTGGCTGACATATAACCAACTTATAAAGACCTTTGGTCTCTTTTCAGATATCTTTTACTGTGTAAATTGAAAATTACACACTCATGGAAATTCTTCTCTTGTTGTTAGAGCTTGTATTAAATGTATTCTTTGCTATTTTTCCTACTTAAATAGAAATCTTACCTTAAAATTCTACTCATAAATCCCATCTTTATCATTTGTACACTAACATACTGCCATTCAAAAATAGTTACACATTGCAGGTAATAAAATATGTGTATTTTAAATGGTAATATTCTCAGGGAACATAGCAGAGTCAAATTTAGGGCAAAATAATATATTTGTTTAAAAAAATTACAGTAAGTATCTTCAGGTACCTAATTGTAAATTAATATTTATGATACTTTAGGCAGCATTAGGGCAGAAATAGCTATTAAGTGTGACTAAACTTAAATATTTTAGAAGATGTCTAAGTACGTAGGGGTCACTTGAAAAGTGTGAACTTCATCTCACACAGGAAATATGTATTTAGCCCTTCCGTACACAGTGATCTCACCTACCAGGCATTCTGTTAAAATAATTTAGATCTTCATTTTCTGTTTGCCAAAAACATGTTTTCTCCCAGCTAGATGCCATACACATTTTGTAATGTGTACGTACATGTGTATAATGTATATGTACCTTACATAACAAATGAAACTGTGTTTTATAATAAAAATGTTTTATCTGCCTTACCAAATCTAAATTAAGCATGTTTATTGTGTATGTTGGATCTCCAAATGATTTTGAAAATGCTTGAGAGCTGTGCTCTGCAGTACTCCCCAGAAAAATCATTTAGCTGATCACAGTCCTCCTTGTGGTAAGGGAAACCCCATCTGAAAAGTGCACAGATCGTCCATACATCCTTAAGTGAAAGAGAAAGCGAATAATGTTAGAAATCATTTCACAACATTACCAATATTACAGACTGTTGAGTCTTCTAGTCTGCTTTCAGAAGAGATCATAAAAAAGGCGATGGCTGGCCTGCCCCCTACACTCTAAATTGCCTTGGTCTGAAGTTACAACATATGAACAGCAACAGCATCAGCAGTTGACCTCTTGGACGACTCTTTAGATACCAACTGCCCTAAGGTTTGTTCATATCTATTAATCTGTTACATTGTTGACCATCATGTTAGTAGCCTAGGGTTCCTACTGAGTCTCCTCATTTATTTTATTTCTGAGAAATGACAGGATTTACTGATAGCAGTTTCTTTTCTATACTAGGAAATCTCTTCATGGGGTGCCAGCAAGATCTCTTTAGTCTCACACACTTTTCCACACTCTTGCCAATACTCAACAAGTGTTCAACAGTAGAGAAGGAGTATTGGACAGACAAGGACTTTATGATACCTCTTAAACAATGACAACAACAGCAGGAAAAGTTCTGTCATTCATCCCCATCTCTTGAATTAATAACACAGCATTACAGCATCTCAGAGATCTGAAGAGTAGTATCATTTGCAGTTTTAATGTAAATGAAGTATATATGGGACCTTGAATCACGTAAGACTTACTAAGTAACTGCAGGAGCCAAGATACTAGACCATTGTATTGGGTCCCCAAAGAGGATAAATGCTGGGTCCATTCATACAGTTGTGCAGAATGCACAGTTAAATGTGTATTAAGTAACATAGTTTCTGTTGACAGCTTTTCCTGGAATAAAAGAAAAGAAACAAAGGATGGGAAGAAATGGAGGAAGTTACCAGAATGGTTTCTGATTATCTCTGCTGGGACCAGATTTAAGATAGTCATAAATGACCTGGAAAAAGGGAAAAATAGAGTAACAAAATTTGTAGGTGACCAAATAATCTGGGATTGTTTTGACTTCAAAATGTCACAAAAGGATCTTAATGCTAATGCTTGGCACTTAGATACAAAGAAAGTCAACAAAAATTATCATAGGAAGGCTTCCTTCTGCGAAGAGACTAAATTCAGACTGGAAAGAAAGATAATCTTGTAGAGGTAGGTCTGAAGTCATGAATGACTTGCGGGAAATGACGAAGGAATGGTTTGATTATTTGTCCTCAGGGTACGAGAACATGAAAATCACCATGACCAAGCACAATGCTTAAAACAAAAAGAAGTTCTGTCTCCATACAACACAGTTTAATGATGGGATGTGTTGTCAAAGGATGTTGGGAGGCCAGAGACTGTAAATATGCTAAAAATGGGACTAGACAAATTCATGAATGATTATTTCATTGGCTGGCTACTGACAGCATACATCAGATGCTCTCTCCAGCTTTAGGAGAGTGTAAAGTTGTTGACTGCCAGTGACTGGGAGAATATGATGAAGTAAAGATGAATGCACCTTTCCTTGTCTTATATAGTCTAAGTATTCACTAGCATCTGACATAAAGATGATACTGCTACCATGTACTTTTAATATTTTCTTATAGTGAATGCTTGTAGCTTTCGAGGTGAAATTGAAGTGTTGATTTTCATTTGAAAAAGCTCTAAATGGATAGGGTTTCATTGTTTGAGAAACTGAGCATATTCATAGCAAGGGTATGCACATACTGCTAGTAGGTCATGGTGCAAGGTTTCCTCTCCTCCAGTACAACTTCATGAAAAGTTGAAAGGTCAATGGATTATTTAGAGCTGAAGTGTGTCTAGTTTGCTGTGTATAAACACATAGGTAAGCCAGGCTAGTCCTTTGCTATTCTGTAGCAGCTGTAGTAGAGTATAGGGAATTCTGTGTATGCCTTCAGTTACTCACCCTGACCCTGGTTACACACACACAGCCCTCTGCTGCGTTTCTTTCTTGTGTATATTAGCTTATATATTTTTCAGAAAAATACTACCGTTTAACAGAATCACTGTTCGATATCAGCTATTTTTGTTTTTTAATGAATCCATTTCTAGTTGCAAGGAAAGCATCTGAAAATCTGCTAACTAGATGTCTGGAAAGGCAGGCTTATATTTACAGGATAATTAAAATTGGGCTACTCACATTAGGGAGTCACGATTCTTCTCTTAGACGGACAACAGTGTTTCAGACTCCTGCTCTTCAAAATATTGAAAAAAAATACTTTGTTAGAGTTGTGCCGAAAATGAGTCTTTGACTCATGACCAGGCTAAAATGTGGGAGTAAAAAATTTGCCTATTGTCAGGTTTCAAGGGTATTTTCTTCATAATACTACAAGCAACCATTCATGAATAAAAGGGAACCTGAGGGGGGAAAAATATTGCTGCAGACTGATGGTAAATGTTATTAATAAATGAGTTACGTTGATCCAAGTAGTGCTGAAAGTTATCACTTAATGTGTCATGATACTGTCACTAAGAAAGAAAGGTAGCAGGACACAACCAGATTACCTGGCAGAGGTTCCTGTGGGGAAGGTCTCTCCTTCATCCATAGGTGTCCACTCCCCAACCAGCCTCAGCTGTCTGGGAAGAGTCAGGATCCGGCCATGGGAGACTTCACCTTGTAGTTGTCTTGGGCACGGTAAGAAAACCTGTACACTTTCTCACTTTCTTTTGAGTATGGGATCCCTCTTCTACAGTTCAGCCCTTCTTCCATCCCTTGTCCCTCTCCTAGGAGTCCTGGATGACCCCAGCTCTGGCACTTGCCAGGGACTGGCTGAGATGGGGGAAGCAAAAGCATGGCTTGGCTCAAGCCATTCCCCGTGCCAGTTTGGGTTCGAGGAATTCATGCAGATTAAAGCCTACCACCCCTGGGGAGGGCAGAGGTGAAGCAGAGTGGATGGGCCAGAGCTGGGCAGCAGAAGGTGACACGTGTGGTTAGAATTGATGTTGTGATTGTATCAGCCCCCAGTGATACTACCAACATTTGAAACTGTGAGTCCAGTGCAATGTTATTTTATGTCCCGTCCCTGAAACCTTGTCTTGTGCTATACTGAAGCTGTGTTAAAAGCTCATTAGAATGCAGTGTGTGCTTCTCCAAGCAGACTTATGAATATGTAAAACTTGCACAAAATCATTAAAAATCACTAACTCATACTTTTAATCATCTCATGCACATTTTGAAATTTAGAATTGTGATTTTAGTAGCCTAAATTTGTTTGTTCACAGCACTTGAACCCTTAATCTCCTTAAGAGCTTTAAATCCTCAACTCTACATAGCTTTAAGGTGACCTGCAAAAGTAAAATACAGGATCCTGGTAATGTAATGTTCATTGAATGCTCTCCTAGGCTGACTTGCTCCCATTTTCCTGGCTGTTCAGAGCATTAAGCATGTACTTATAAAGTTGTTGACATTTGAGTTCATTCTTTCGATCTTTAATGATACAGAAATAAGGGCCTGATCTGTCTTATATACAGCTTCTTGCGCTGATTTCTTTGGCTGTTTATTTCCTGCCTTCCCACAGAAAGCAACACATCATTCTGATCACCACTACGTAACTGTCATTGCTGTGTGCAGAGGGCCAGACTTGCAACTGAGTTTAAGATCAAGATCAGTTAATAGGATAGATATTCAGAGGAGCTTAGGCGGTAAAGGTGAACTTTGGAGTAGAGGAATAAGCCAAAGAAAGATACTCATTTGTTAGTCTTGTATAAGCGAGTGTTCCTTTATAGGCAAATAGGTGAAGTTTTCTGTAAAGCCAAGTGTTTTCTCTACAGGATATTACTTTTAAGCACTCTTGGATCTTAAAAGGCATGCAGAGGTTTGCCTGTAGTTAATATTTTTTAAAAAAATATTTGTCTTTAAAGGAGTACAGCATTAGCAGAGGCCAGTGCTCAAATCAGTTCTGCTTGTGATATTTTGGACATAGGATATGCGTCCCCCAATTGCAGCTGCAGATGCAGTGATCCTTCACAACCCCAAACACTACAGATTTCAGTGAATTCTGCAAAACATACGCATATTTTCAGTACTGAGAGCCTCCCTTATTTGTTTGCCAGGACTGAGAAAACTTAAAAGATGCATATTTTGTAAGCACTATTTTATTAATAGTTGCCCTGAAAGACCGCCTTCCTTCGCCTTCCGTATTTTATCTGTCCATCAATTTATGCTGCTCACAGGATATCCATTGCTACAACATCTCAGCATTGTACAAGTTTCACTTGTTGGAACTGTCCAGAATTATTGATAATTTTTCAAAAATATTGTCCTGTATCTTCTAGGAAAGTTAGCACAAAATCAAGTGATGCCAGGATCCTTTTATGACTTTTAGATGTGTGCTTCTGCTTGACGTTCTGGAGAGAGAGAAATATCTGTGCAAGTTTGCAATAGAGTTCTACAATAGCAATCCCACAAGAGCACTTAGTGAATAACCTATTTATGCCAACACAATGCTGTGCTGAAGGAGAGCCTCGGGATAGCAGTGCGTTCGCTCCTTTTTTCACCCATCCCTCTGCTCATACCGTCTTTATGCTTAACATACATCTCCGCAAACCAGCATAAATACAAAGGGCCAAACAAAGTTTGTCAGGATTTTCATCCCAACCTTTTTCACCAAAACCCCCTGCTTAGTTCAGCTGAAACAATTTGAATCTATGGCAGCTTTGCCAGACTGTTCATCAAAAGAAGTCCCCCCAAAACCAAATGTGGGGTTTTTTTGCTACTCAAGACAGCCTTTCATAGATAAATGTTCTTCTCTTTAAGTTTAAAACGGTTAAACTTTGAGTTTTAAACTTTAAGTTTAAAAACTGGGAATTGAAAGGTCCTGAATTTTTCTGTTTTCTTCTTCTCTCTTTTTTTTTTTTTTTTAATTCGTTTGGATCAAACAGGGCAAGTTTGTGTAGTATATTTTGCAACCTCCAGTAAAGATAGTGGTTCACATAGTTCTGTTGCTGTGCAAGGAGACAGGATAGTGGTGAGCTCAGAGTGATGTTCCTGGGGCACAGGTTGTATGTAGTCAGTATCTCTGCTGTTCAGGTGCTTGATTCAAGACCCCTCACGGTTTGTAGAATAGCATATTTCAGAGGAATACATTTCATATAGACAAGATCTGCACTTCCCAGCGGTTGCATATGAAAAGGGACCACTGATTAGTCATTTTAACTTTCTACCTGGTATATTTTGTAAATGAAGTATCTTGAGTATATTCTGGGAATCTTAAAATACTTCGTAAATTTGGAATAGTACTTGAGAAGTTACACTGCCATTGGCTTTGTGATAAAATACTGTTTTCATCTACAGCAGACAGTGTTACTAAAATGAATGTTACAGCACTGCAAGGAGCAACTGCATGTTCCATTTACTGTCATTTCTTACAACAGAAAAACATAACCATATTTGAGCATGAATACTTTTATTCAATGAACAAGAATACATTGTTATTTTGAAGTTAATTGTGCTTGGAGTTTATAAAAAACAGCTTAATACATGACTTCTTTTATACTCCACTTTGATTTCTTAAAGGCTGAACAAGCTGCCTAAAGCTTTTCCTCCTTGGGAATCAATTTTTCATGTGGCATTGCCATGCTAGTAATAATTTCTTAGTGCCTTTTCCTCTTCCAGACCTCAGTGACTTTATCTCTAAAAAAGAGGTAGTAGTAGCTGGGAAAAAAAAGCTATCAGCTTATTTTCTCTCCTGCCTTTCTGCCCAAATTAAAAAAAAATTGCTCTGAAATAAAATGATCACTAGCTTGCTTTCTACTGTCTTTCCTCTTCTTATGACCCATCTCCATCGCATTGCAATTAATGAAAAGCTGTTCTCATTGACCCATGCTATACTTAAGCATTTGAGAGAGGGATGTTTGTTTCAGAACTCAGGAGTGTTTCTGATTAAGTCTTGGGTTTGTTTTTTTTTTTTAACAGAAAGTGCGCAAAGTCCTGTTATTCTGAACACAACAGTCAAGCAGCAGGCAGTTTCTTTGCTCATAATTTCAAGTTCTTTTGTGCTGAGCCAAAATGATTTACCTGCTTTGTTTTTGGCTTACCAGTGATTTTTAGCCCAGCTTTTTCCTCTGCTATCCCTACTTCCTGTCACAGGAAGACAGAAATATCTACCAGAGACATTTCAGTGAAACTCCTTTTTTTCAATGGGTTTTTTTTGAGAGGTGATGTGAATCTCCTTTTCATTTGGAGTCTCCATTGCTTCTTAGTGATTTCCAAACAGGGGCTTGATTGTTTCATACATTTCTCAGTTGTTGAGAATGGCTGTTACATCTCAGTTAACGAGAGACAGGTGGATCCAATCTATCAAGAAGCATTTGATTTTAATATCTGTATCTGACCTTGTTCCTACGTTACCTTGAATTTTGTATCAAACCTACTTTAAAGCAAATACAGATCTGAGCATCACTTCTTTATTTTTTTTTTCTCTCCACTGATAACTGAAGGAGGACAGTTGCATATCCAAAAAGGATAATATATTGTAATATTCAGGAATGGTACCTTAACTTTTTTCCAGCCTTTTCTGTTTCAGTTCTGACATCATGGTTAGCCAACATAATATCAGCACTTCGAAAGTGTATTTTTTTCTAGAGATTTCATTAATGTTATGTTTACTTCCAAAGTCCCCTCAGAAGTCCTTAAATATTTTATTATATCCACTATATTAATAGCATAAATAAAGCATATCAGTGAAGTGGCTTAGACCGTAGAAAGGCTTTCTGAGCTGGGATGAGATTGCAGGTGTTCTTCAGGCCTTGGTCTGTATTGAGTCATTGGATAACAGACCTCCCTAAGTTTCAGGAGTCATCCCCTGGAAAAAAAAAGAGAGTAATTACACAGCCTTCTGCTAATATTTTAGATCTAGATACCCATAGATGATTACAAAATTGTAGAATAATTTATCCTGGAAGGGATTTTAACATTTTGAATTCAAATGACCTCGTTAATAGTATTTCTCTTAGATGAATATGTAGAACAAGAGAATAAACATGAAAGATGTTTTTATCTCCAAGCCCTGTCCCTAAATTGGAAGTAAACTGAAACCATGTGACCTAAGTCTGATTCAAGTGCTTTTACCTAAAATACACTGGAGATTTTTGTCTAGGATTTAAAAAAGTACCAATTATTTTTGTGCATCTAACCTGAGGCAGTCTAGGAAGATTTGACTTTTCAAAGGGGTACGTTCTCAGCACTTTCTGAAAAATCTCTTGAAAGTGTCTTAAGCTGAAGGAATCAAAATCACAAGTCTCCAATGAAAAATTTTGGTTTGTGAAGTTATTTCTGTATCTTGTCTTTATTATTTTGTCTTAATATACATCTAGGCCCCGTCTGTACGAAAATGTCTGTTACATTGACTGACTTGTTAAATTATACGAAACAGAGGCAGGGGTTGTTGTTCCTGGTAGGGGCCAGTTAATTGTCGTGTTTGATGAATTCCTGTGGTATTTTTTAGTACTCTGAAGGACAGGAGAGAGCACATCACTAAAATACACTTCTGCGAACTGCATTTGATTTTGTAACTTCAGCTAGTATGCTGTGGTAATAAATAGCCATTTTTATGTAAGTGAATGAAAGATTAGAGTCATAACCACTGAAAGGAGCTTTTCCTTTTTTTTCCTGCTTTCCTGTGCATTCATTAAATATGTTTCTTTATTTCACCATTTCAATATGTGGAACTAATGTATCTTATGTGGCTGCTAAGCATCAATAGATGTTTTCCATAGATGATTGTTCACCAGAAGAGTTTGATTTAACTGCATCTCAAAATTGCATCTGGAAATGCACCTATTTTGACAAAAATTTTCCTTGAGAAACATTTTAAGCAGGATGGGAAATTCTGGTTAGAATGACAGAGAGAAAGAAAGAGAGTGAACGATTAGCACTGCAAGAGCTGGCTGAGATGTTGGAAAGCCATTTGAATACAAGTCATTCGCATATTGGCTAATTGCGAGCTTATTTTACCAGCCTTTTCTATTGAAGCAGATCCACATTATATAATTGGACTGGGGGGAGTGAACAAGAGAAGACTGATGCTATCATCCGATATTTAAATGCTCGTCTTTGATGTGGGAAACTCGGGTTCAAAACCTTGCCTTAATAAATATTTAAAGATTTATGCAAAACGAAGCAGCTCCAACAGAGAAGAATAAGAGACAGGCACCGAGCAGAAGGCTAGAATAGCTCCTCTTTTGGTGGATAAAGCCTGTCACTGAAAAGCGGGGAAAATGGTGGAGCAAGAAGCCAAAGCACAATGTGCCCTATCCAGAGGGCAGAAACACTCTCTGTTCCCTCCCTCAGTCCCGAAGAGACATGTGAACAGTCTGAGGTTTATCCTGATACAAAAGGAGGGAGGCTTCTGAAATCCTGAAAGTCCTCCAGGGAGAGGAAAACCTTTTACCCCATGCTCTCATTAGAAAAAGTTTTTTTATTTACAAATGCTATCAAGGACAGGCGTATCAGGCAAGATCTTAGAGACAGGATAGCCAGGCTGTTGACTTAGGAAGGGAATTATGATATAGCATGAGGAGCCAACAATGCTTAATAAAAACCATTCCTTTTAAAAGGAGCAACTCTCTCTTCTTGGAGACCTCTTCATTAGCATATCTGAAAAAAGTACTTAACCAGCTTGATTATTGTAAAAAAAAATGTGCAGAAGTTAACTCCTGGCCCCAAATTATTCTAGGAGTTCCAGACACTGCATCTTGTGCTCAGGTACCTACAGTTTATTTCAGAATCTGAAGTATTTTGTACAAACATTTTCCGGTTGAACATAGCAGTAAGATGGTGAGAATTTAATTATGTGTAACAAGTTGACATCCTTCTGCGATTTTCATAGTTTATTTCAGCTTGTACTTGCATAGTGCAATACTGAAATGAAATTATGACTTCAAAATGAGTCCATTTTCCAGTCCGAGATCCGTTTCAGTGATTTGAATCTCCATTAAGGACCATGACAGCTCTTTATACACTACTGGAATTAAGCCTAACACTGCTCTGTGGGCAGTCAGAAAGCAAATTGTATGACAGATATTGCAGAAATTTCTGTCCTGTATGATGTTATTTTGTCTGGAATACAGGTTTCTCTA
Organism: Himantopus leucocephalus; assembly: GCA_003993805.1. Classification (NCBI taxonomy): domain Eukaryota; kingdom Metazoa; phylum Chordata; class Aves; order Charadriiformes; family Recurvirostridae; genus Himantopus; species Himantopus leucocephalus. The sequence continues at coordinate 49,618,012 of RSEF01000002.1, forward strand.
AGCCTTCAGTACTCTCAGGCCCATTCATATAAAAGGTTATTTACCTATTTCTCTTTATATTTCCTGAGAGATTCTACCCTGGATTTCATCTTTCCCCTTGTGAGTCTCCACTGACTACTCAGCCTCACCTTAATATCTTTACTCTTAACTGACTGACTGCTAAGCAACAATATTTTTCCTACATCCAAAGGAGGTCTCCCTGGGACAGTTTATATAGCTCTGGAATAATTGATCAAACTGGTAGGTGGAGGCTAGCTTACAGGGAGATCAACAGCTGCTACTGACTTACAAAACTCCTCCTGATGATCCTGCAGAAACCTGAAAGACAGTGAAGCTAATTGCTGACATGCTGGTGCACACCTAGTGGAAGGGAATGGTTTTGTGTGCTCTGCACCTTGCATGCCGATCTCCTTGCTAGCAAGAGGTACCTCTTTTGAGTGCTCCACAGCACTCTCCTGGGAATCAGTGTTTCTGTACGCAGCAGAGTCATCACAAATTGGAAATATTTCTGTGTATGCAAGTGAAAGGTGGAGAAAAGTCTGTGCTGACTGCAGAGCTTCCATGGTTAGCGTGCTACATTGGGTGATTCAGATTTAGACACAGGTCTAATGTATTTTTCACGTACATCATAGCACAAAATAAGGTAAGTGGTGTTAGAGTTCCCTCTTTTTCCAAGTACCTCTGCAAAGCCAGCATCCTGTTTCTGCCAACTCCACCACAAACTTCTTGTTATCTGTGTGGAGGAAAGGGTCAGCTTTTGGGAGGATGGTAGTTGTGTGCAGGATGGTTTCCTGGTACACTGCTTGCTTCTTTTGTAAAACATGAATATAATATTTCTACAATGTTATCCTTCCTTTGTAAGTGATGTTGTCACATTAGTAACATTCCTAAAAATGTCACAGCTTGATTTTTTCATCATTATATCCGCTCTTCATTTCATCACCATAGCAGAATTTAATGCACTGTGGTATCTGCTTTACTCCTCACCAGCTGTTTTAAAGATAGAGCTCTCGCACTATTGTGCTTGCAGATTTTCTTTTCTCAGGTGTTCTTTCTGAGGGCCCCATCCAAAGGCCATTGAAGGTCAATGGGACATTCTTAGCTGGTGTAAATGATACTGCTCCTTTTACTTCAGCTAATGTTGACAGTTTGCATCAGATGATACCTCCTAATCTTTGCCTCAGAGAGAATTGTTTTTCCTATATATGACTAGTATTAGATTGCATACTTTATATTCATAGAGTACTTCACTAAGTAGGTTAGACTCCTCTGTGCTGCCTACTTGTCTCAGGAATAATGTTGTTTCATTTCATAATGACATAATGGTGCCACCTGCAGTCCAGAGCCTTATACAAGTGGTTTCAGATAATGTGGCTCACAATAATAAAAGCATTGAACACGGTAACGGGAAGGATAACAATAATCAGTCATTTGTAGAAGTCACTGCACTTTAAGAAAAGCTGCTTTATTTCTGTTACCGTACTAACAGCTAAATTTCTCACTATTTTCCTTGAAAATGAAGTCAATGAAACCAAAATCTTTGCACTGGTGACTTGTCAGGGGCATCTGATAAAGCTCAGTAACATGATTCTCTGTAGCTTTTTATGATACCAAGTGTGCTGGAACCTGCTAAATGCAAATGTCAGTCCCTGTGCACACCTCACAAATAAGGAAAACTTGTGCCTCGTAAACTGTTTGAACCAAAGAGATTTTTTTTTGTCTTAGTATTAGCAGAGTAAAATCGTAATGACTGATTGGCTAATGTTTTTCTTTCATGTCTTACCCATCTGTCTGGTGGGGGAAATCTGTCTCCTAGTGCCAAAGGATGCCCAGCTACTGAGTATTCTGCTATGAATTCTTACTTTTAATATGTGGATTTTGACATGCTTTTCAGTACTTTTTCTTCCATCTCCTTTTGTCAGTTGTTAAAGATACAGTACATTTATGCTTTACATCAATGTATGAAAATATATCTCTACAAAGCGGCAACATGTACAGAGCCAATGTGCAAGCATACCACATGGTTTGGGAAACTGGGAGAAGGAACATAATGAAATAGAGAAGATATTCAAAAATCCTTTTAGTTCCAGTTGCAGTTGTTTAATAGGATGAACTTGGTATTTATGACTTGGATTTTTTTTCAATTACTTTACTATGTAGGTAGTCTTCAGAGAATATCTACTGACCAGTTAGAATAATCACTTTATTCTGCCTGAATATTCTCTTCTGTGTAAGGTCTCTTTTTTACTGAAATGTGATCGTTGTTTAATAGCTAGCGTATTGATACAGGCACATGTTTTACTTAAGTGTCCTTACTTCCTTTAATCATAGTGAGATAAATCACCCACATTAGGGGAAATAGGGGTTATAATTACATTGAATTAAATATTTGATTCTCCTTCTTCTTCTATTGGTAATTATTCTAATGATAGCTTCGGATTTCACCTAGCAGAGTAATGAAAGAATGTCCACACCTACATCATTTGCCTGAACGCAAAGGAAATTGCACATTAGTCTGACAAAATGTTGACGTTAGGGAATGAATTATCAGCTCAGTTTTAACCAGGCCTCTTTATTCACCTCCAGTTATTTGTGGCATAATTTTGGTCATTTATGCAATCAAAGTACCTGATTGCATAGTCAGAGGAGGTACTTGGATATCTGAGCACTGTTACTTCCTACCATTTATTTAGAGAACCAACACAGAGCTTTACCTTTTGAAAGTCTGGGGTTAGTAGTACTAGCTACACTCTTTTACTGAAGTTCTCATTTTTCCAAAATGCTGCATTTCTTTGTGTTCTCAAATCACTGGAACCCTCTGATAAACCCAGCTGTAACAAAGCAGCATTGCTGCTTTTTTCCAAAACTGTTTGCTAGTTTTATATGCTATAAAATACTCCAGCAGGATAATCATGCTATATTTCTCCCATTCTGCCTTGCAGTATTCCTCAGTCTGGGGTGCATTAATGGGTAGGTTTAACCTGAGAGCAAGGATAGTGAAATGTATGGAGTTTATTTTTACAGAAAGTTCACAGGCAATCAGCCATTTTCTTTCATTTAATCTCATCACTCCTGTGTACCCTGGGTACTGATTTGAAGTGCAGAGAAGGAAACAGAAAATGGGCAGATACGTACAAATATATTCATTTTATCCTTCTATGCCATGGAAGTGTAAGTATTTTAAGTTGCTCTTCACAACTTAGTCATCTTCAATAACAAAAAGGGGTTAGACCTAGATTTTCTTCAAGTGATGAGAGATGATGGTGGAACAATAAGCAGTGAAGCTAAGGCTCTTAGTTGCTTTTAACACAGTAATTGCAAAGTCTTGCATGTGAGCAAGGCTTCATCCACTGCTGTTAGGCAGCCATCTCTGGGGGTGAGCTGCAGCAGCTCCTCAAGAGGACACAGAAACACTCTGCGACAGTTCAGGGCAGGAAGCAGCAAATAACACTGTTCTAGTTGGAACTGCAGGGGTTGTTGAGATGGTAGGAATTTAATTGCTTGTGCTGGAATCAGGCCAGTAAACAGGGTCAGCTCTCTTGTCCTTTGAAGAAGTATTTTGGCACATCACAGATGCAGCAACAGCACTTGGAATTGCAACAGAATTTTTTTGCAGCAAGCTTCGATCCCATCCTGAATCTGGAGGGTGGTCCTTGTACTGAAAAAATCCACCCTGTAACCCTGTTACCTAAGGGTTCATTCGAATTACATCAGTGCCAGCCACAGTCCAGCTCAGAGCATTTGTCTTCACTAGGATCTTTTGCCAAAATCTTGGCTCTTTGGGGTAGGGCGAAGGTGTATCTCTGCCACTTCATTCATATGCTACTGATGATAGCCGTGTGTCGGTTTCTTCATTTGGCATTAATCTTTATTTGCTTATTTTGAAGGAGGAAAGGTAGCTGGATACAGGATTATTTTCAAAACTGCTAAGTATCTGTTAGAAACGTGATAGTTCAATGGAAACAGAGAAATCCCAAAGATAAACTGGATACTAAACAACATTATCTTTAATTGTCACTGGAAAACATGCCAAGAATCAGAATTTGAATGGGTGTTTCCTTCCTGAAAATCTTAATGTTGGGCTTCTCACGGCTAATTCTGGGTACTTTGGGCTCTTAATTTTGCTGCATTGTGAATATGTCAGAATTTTGTTGAGGTTGTTTAGTACCAAACTTTGAACCTTCACTTAGTCACAACAAATTGCTCACGAGTGAGAAACAGGATAAGCACAGAAACTCTTCAAAATAAATATATCATTTCACAGAAATCATCATCTGTTTGTAGATCGTTCAAAACAGGGAGGGAGACAAAATTAATCAAATAAATTACTGTTTGCACATTCTTTGCATATTTGGAAAAAAAAGTCACAATAATGATTTAAGGCAACTACTTTCTAGAGCATTCTGTGTGCAGCAGACTATTTGTCTTTTAGAAATATTGTTACACTCACAGAAAGCTGTCAGATTCCTTCTTTTAGTTCCAGTATATGTAGCTGTGTTACCTTATGAGTCAGTGTTTACACAACATCATGTTTCCTTGCTCAAGAAGCAGGGAAGGATTCGTATAAACCAAGATTAATGTATTATTTTAATTGTTGATTGGGACTGTATATATATTATTTAATATATATGATACTATATATGATACTATATATACTGTATTTTAAAATTTTATTCTATATTCTTGGCATTAATATAGAATTATAATATGCTACATTGTCATATATATGTATATTCCACAGTGTCTCATCTTCTCCATAGGGGAAGAATATGGCCTCACTAGATGCTATAGGAAAGCACTCAATTACCTCATTAGGCTTAGGCTTTCATGTGGTTTCTAGATCATTTCACCCATGGGGAAACCTCAGTAGTTCTTTTTTCCTCAGCGTATTTTCTGCCACAGTTTTTGTCCCTTCCTTCCGTGCCCCTATCTTTACAAAACGTTCTTTCAGAAGAGGCTGCTGTGCTCAACCCATCCATATATGCCCAGACCTTCAGGTCTGCCAGTCATCTAGGGCAACTGGCGGTACTGGGCACCTTGGGTTTCCAGTCTGTTCATTCCTGATTTACAAGAGATGTTGGAAACAGGCCTGATTGGCAAATGCAGGAGCTCCCTGTTCGTGTGCCAGTTGTCCCAGTGACCTCACCCTCAAGTTTCCACCCCACCATGCAGCGTGTTTGCTTATAGAAAGTGTCACACATGTTGTTATGGAAAGAGATAAACCTGGAAAATATAGAGCAGTTACTGAGAACTCATAATTATGGAGAACATTTATTAAACACTTGAGTGGATACAAGGGGAAAAGAAATAGGAAAGGAAAACTGCATAGATTTAGGCAGGCAGTTAGAGTATTCTGTTAAAGTCTTATTTTCTACTCAGTACAAGAACAAAAACCCAGAAACTAGATTACTGTACATGTACAAAAACCTGAAGCTCTGAGCAGTTACATAAAAAATATGGTATATATCAACAGTATTTCACAGGTTTAGCTTGTTCGTAAGCTTCCAAGAAACAGGAAAACATCTGCTATTTAGCTGATAGGTAATCCTTTTTGAAAGATCCAGACACCATGTCATGATCTTAATTTAACTCTTACTGGAAATCTTCGACGATACATTGCTGTGGGAGCTTGTGGCAGAGCAAGGTTTTAGATTCTTCTTGGAGATGCTTTCAGCATCTGTGCAGGAGATGAATTCAACACTAAATACAACATAGGAGATAATATAAGACTCTTGCCAGAAAACTAACATAAAAGCAGTGCTGAAAAAGTCTGGAGGTTTTATTTTTAAGTACGTAATCTGTTCACTAATCAAGAGATATATGGAGGGGATTCACCTTGAAGCAACAGTGTGTCTGTGTGAAGGCACTAACTGAAGTTCAGAACAACAGAAAACCCAGAAATTAGACCATTTACACCCAGTGATGACTTCTATAACAAGTGCAAAATATTCAGTAGAAGTTTCACGAGGATGGATTTTAAAAAATCTAATATGTGAATATGAGATAAGGAACTGTGACCTTTATTCTCAGACCTTTACCCTTAAATTAAACTTAGGTTTAACCTTGACCTCTTGTGTTACTCTAGGCATATAGTGGCCTATGCACTACATCTCTACTTAATCTAGAAATCTAAACATTTCATCTCTTTTTATGTAGGAAACATGATTTAGAATATTGTTTTAATAAATATTTGGAATTCCTTCACATTTCATAATTGATTTCTAGTCGACTTTATACTAGAAACTTTCCAGTTTGAAACCTCTGCTTGTCTTAGTTTTATAAATTATCCATAATTGGGAAGATCCACTTCCACTGATGTTTATGCTGTGGTATCATCCAGTGAATAGAGTGACCGGTTCAGGGCCGTTAAACCTAATGCTGTTTGCCAGGTCATTTGTTTGGAATGATATCCAAAAGATGTGTAATTAACTCCCCCACTGATTGACAACAGAAAGAACAGTGTAATCAGTCACTTTGTATAAACACTCATCATTATTACAAGTGGTGTTTGGGGACAGGTTCATGCTGCTCTGGTGGGGAAGAGCATTTTGTACTTTTTCTGCCAAGTCTCATCATCTTCGTTTCCTGCTTGAGATATAAGGCAATGGTTGATTTTTATCTGCTGACTTTCAGAGTGCAAGATAAAGCTAACTTGAGCTTTTTTTAGGAACAGAGAGTAGACAGTGGGAACTGGATAGAGTCTTGTTCTGTCTGAGAGTTTTCTGATGCGCATCCATGAATGATGATAAATTTCACTGCTGTGCCTGCAGCTTGTCCAATAGGTACATCAGAGAGGCCTGTCAATGAGCAATGCCTCTTTTTGGTACACAGGTAATTGTTTGTTCATTAGATGAGCACAAATCTCAGATACATGTTCATAACGAGAGGAGGCACTACTGGGTCAGTACATTAGTTTATGACCTCTCACAAAAGTTTTGGAAGACAGATTCTTTTGCGTAGGGACAGAACAGACTGTGAACTAAAAGGCAGGATACTCATGGAGAAAACTACCTGAGACACATTAATAATCTCACTGATAAAGCACCAAAGAAGCTTTAGGGCAGTGTTGGCAGAAGTTTTTGCTATTGTTATGTTTTGCTATTGATTTTGTGTTTATCATATCATATACGAAAAAAGCTGCAAATTATGTTATGGACTATTAGGCCAAAGACACAGGCTCAAAAACTGGAATTTCATGGATTCAGATGGAAAGTGGCCATTTTATATGTGCTTTAAAAATGCTCTAGCCTGCTTACTCATTTGTTGGACAACTAAGTCTTGAGGAACACAAGCAGGATACTGAAAAATTGTCTCATTTCTGTGTTGTATATTAAGGTGCTTTGGATGAGGAAATACAAAAATGAAATGTTGTACTTAATATGGAGTTCTTTGCCCTTAACATAAAGAAAGTGTAGTTTCTAATACATTTACAGACATCCATGGCAACTACACAGATCTCTACTTTAGGCCAGTGCACAAATGAAAGTGTGAATTCACATCTGTGCTGAACCTAGTTAGTAACTGCAGTTTCTTGTATATATACTGAGGATTTTGTTGCATAAACCTAACTGTGACTGCAAAGTAGACACTTATTTATTTTGTCACCATCAAAACCTACAGTCATTGAAAATCCAGTTGTCCCTCAAATGATGTAAATTATTGTGGAATCCTCTTTCAGAGGAGTGTCTCTGGGATTCATTTGTCAGCACTGAACAGGGTGAAATATCTATGTCTGAGGCTCCTAGGCTCCCTTGTAATACAAATAAGGGTAACCAACTAGCTACGGTTTTAAGTAATTGGTTTTGAAATGACCCTGATGGTTCTTACGTGCTGTGAGCTGTCAAGAAGAGGGAACATCCAACTGTGAGGCTTCCCATCATTGCTCAGCCACTGCCGATGGGCTCAAATCTCCAGTGGTGGTATAGAGAGACTGGCTTGGTGATGATGGTTCTGTAAACGGTCCCTTTTTTCATTTTGCAAGAAGCAAAATAGGCTCAGGCTGGTGTCATATCACAGCTGTCAATAAAATGTGACTCACTCACTCTGACCTTGAATCAGAAGACCTGCCACTTTTTGTAGAAAAATAAGAATTCTCCTTCCCTACACTCTCCTCCTCTCCCAGGCAGATAATTTTAAAGCCAAACTTCCCATGTGTTTAGAATCGTCATCATAGAATTATAGAATACCAGGTTGGAAGGGACCTCAAGGATCATCTGGTCCAACCTTTCTTGGCAAAAGCACGGTGTAGAAAAGGTGGCCCAGCACCCTGTCCAGCTGAATCTTCAAAGTGTCCAATGTTGGGGAAAACAGGATCCACAGGAAGATTATTTTTCTTTGTTTTTTGACCGTGTCTTGGGTGCTGTACTTACTGCAGTGTGTTGAAGGGAATCACTTACCATTTAAAAAGAGGAAGCTATCAATGAGTGTCTGTTTCAAGTCTCCTTCAAAGGCAAAGGATCTGAATCCAATACAACCCTGTCAACTTTTAATATATCGATCACCACCATCTGTGTATAGAAGGCACAAAGGTATTGGTGAAATCCTGGCGGTTGTTGAAGTTAATAGGAAAAGTCTCATTGCCTGCAGTGGAGCCAGTATTTCACTTAATGCTTATGGAGCAAACTTGGCTGTGCTGGTGTACTGATGAGCATCACTCCATTCAAATTCGGCAGAACAGAAGATGTCGTTTTCAAAAAGAATGAGACTCTAATCAAGAAGAAAGTTGTTTCTAGGTTGACTTCATGGAGGCTGCACATAGCCTAATAGTGTTGGGTTGAGCTCTTTTTCCCCCATTAGTCCAAGGTTTTTTAAGTAGTTCAGTTTGAAGAATTGAGGTAATCTTTCTGAGAGGAGAAAGTTCAGTATTTTGTCAACAGTGCTCTGAAGAAAGCTTTACTGCAGCCAGTGAGAGGCTCGCAAGAAAGATTGGTTCATTTCAGCTGGTTCACTCTATTCTCACTGGAGCCAAACTTCAGAGGAAATCTGAAATGAGCCATAAAAAGTTTATTTTAAATTTTTGGAGAAGCACAGCTACTGAAAAGAGAAAACTGTGATGACCAGCTTGGATGAAAAAAAAAAACAAACCCAGAGTGAAGAACTTTGTATACAGCAGGAAAGACCAAATTCCTGTACAGTTATTCTCCAGCATGTAGCCCAGGGTTGTGATGTGTGTAATGTAGAATTTGGCCTGGGAACATCATGACTACAGAAACAGGGTAACTTGAAGTGTTTTAGCTTTTGTACTGAACGTTTTGCATAGCTTTTCTCATACCCAAGTGGGGAGAATGGATAGGTAGTGGATAAAGGCCTTCCTATAAAAAGACCTTCTTTGAAGTATTCCAAGTGGGGTACATATACTTCAGGGAGGTGGAGTAATAATAACCCTGATGAGAGACAGACTGTTCCAGAAAAATCACTTTGATGATCAAGTAAATATTTTTCTGAGATTTTTTTCACCTTCTTTGTTTGGCTTTTCCAAGCCTTTTTTTTTTTTTTTTTTTTTT
>RSEF01000002.1:49627521-49640451 GCA_003993805.1 Himantopus leucocephalus
TTTTTTTTTTTTTTTTTTTTTAATGTCACTGATCCTAGAGAATGAACCAAAGAAGAGTTTCTATTTGTAGCCTTTTGCCACCTCATACCTCCTGTAGCTCAGAGTGATTCTAGAAGTAGAGCAGGTCACTGACATTTCCCTCAAGACTTTGTTTCTTTGAGACAGTAAATGTCATATAAACTCTTACCTTAAAATTATTGTGGTCTTAGTTTAGAGTTGAATCGTAAGAATCTTATAACTGACTGGGCTGTAATTTTTTGCACTTAAGTCCAAAAATAAGCATTCTCCTTCTTGCCTAACCAAAAGATACCTTGTTTCACAGAAATGCAAGGAAAAGCCCCCCAAGACAGCTTTTGTTCAGAATTTAAACCACTCTTTTTCAGTACTGTTGCCCTAAAACCTAGCTAGGGACTGCAGACATTTAATGGACAAAGATAATTCCCTTCCTTGAAAGGTATCCCTTCCAATCCTTATTGAGTCTCAGGGGATAGATATTGAAGTAACAACACCCATTTTTAATGCAGTATATGAACTAGGATCTCACCTGCATCAAAGCCAGCTCAGACTAGGGAGCCTCCTATTCAAGGAACTAGTCTGGCTGCTCAAGGCTGTTGTATTTCTGTTTTGCTCTTTTGCTAGCACAGAGCAGCTAGAGAATGGACCAAGGATTTGGTCTTCTCTCCCACCCAAACAGTATCTTTTGGTCACAAGTTAGTGAAGTGTTTTCAGTTAAGTAAGTTCTTACGTTGTCAGGAGGGCTGTCCAACACCTCTCCAGCGAGGTGGCAAGCACAAGCCATACTAACATTTCATAATTGGACTTTGAGCATACATAGAGCTGGAGAAACTCAGGCTCGCAAGACAGATAATTTTCTAGTTTTTGCTGGCTTTGTGCATACTATAATCTGCACGCAGTGTCTGGCCAGATGAGGGTAACTTAAATGGATTATTTTCAAGAAGTACATTTCCATGGTCTGGCTGTCAGCTGCCTCCAGATAGGATTTAGTCATGAGACTCACTGCCGGTCTTTTAAAAACTAACCTTCAGAGCATGTTTTGGGCCAGTTCATAAATTGCAAGGTTAAGTTACAAGTCTCTCCATTACCACTGCCCAAAGGTGCTATATATAATAGTTCTCTCATCATGACAACCTAATGGGGACAAATCACTTGAAGCATTTCCCCGGAGGTATATAGGAAAATAATCTCAGTACCTACAGACACCCACACACAAACGCATCCTTCCAGTAGGCAGTCTTTTCTCTTACTTATTTCTCCTTGTGGTTAAAACTAGATAGGATGGTGAGCATGGGAAGAATATTTTATGACAATTGTACAAGAATTTTGCTTAGTGAAAACGTAGTCTGACTCTCATATTGAGACTTGGAACAGCATTTTCTTATCTCAAGTCAGATCACAGAAATTAAACTAAAAAATAATGTTTGAGTTTGGATTATATGGTCTGGTGCTGAGGTAGGAATTATTCTTCTGCTGTTGAATTATCAAACAGGCTTCACTCCGTGGGAGACACTGGGTAGAGAAATTGGTTTATTTCTTATCTAGGCATCATCGCATCACAGAACATCAGTATTGGCTGGAGCTGGAAGATGGTCCAGATTATATTTTTGTGAAATATAATTAAAATCAGAAATTGTGCAAGTGAGTGTTTTTGCTCATGCAGAGGTAGCAAAAATAATATAGCTGTCAGCTTCTGCGAAGCATTAGGAAATTCAGCCAGAGAAGCCTGTGCTGTTGTATCTCCAGTGTCAATGCAATTTTTCTTGCATGCTGCTCAGAAGCAGCATGAAGTGAAAAAGCTGAACAGAAATAAACCCAGAATTTCCATCTGCATCCACCTGAGATATCTTTTTCTTTTTAAAAGGACCTTTCTCCCTTCTTTCTCCAGTGAAAAGTTCAATTTCAGCCTGCAAGGAAATCTTTCATTTTGTGGCATTTACAAGAAAAGCTGAAGGGATGAAAATGTGAATACCCAGAAGTGATCCTCTGATGTTGTCTTAACAGAGTCTACTGGTTAGATCTATCAGGCATAGCGCCTTTGCTTGAGGGGGCCTGAAGCAGTGTTCCCTCTCCCTGCAGTCAACAGGTATTTTGCGGAGGGAGGAAGGACCATGCCGGGTTGGAAGATGTTCTCCATCATTCCAGTCAGCGCTATTCCGTCACCATGCAGCATTAAACAGAATTTTTTTATTCCCTGCATCTGAGCTTGTAACCAATATGTAGGAGACTGAATTCTTTCACCAGTTACCTGAATGCTAATTTACCAGTGTTTAAAATTAAGCATATGGAAAGCTTCCTTAAATTAATGAGACTTTTAATAGAGTGTAGGTATACTGTTAATCATCTGCTTAAGCAACGTGTAAGAGTACAGACACAAAGAACACATTAAGATGCCTAAGGAATGATTTATGGAGGATTTGATTTGAAAAGCATATAGGACCTTCTTAAAAAAAAAACAAAGCAAACAAACAAAACCAAACCAACCAACCAACCAAAAAAAAAAAAAAACCCCACCCAAAATCAACTTTAAAGTATTACATAAGGAAATAATCCTTTGATTATCACCTCTGGTATTTACCTGATTCTGGATTATTTGCAAAGGTCCCTCCTTATTTTATCTGTCTGAATGGGTTTTTATAAAAACTTCTAGACCCCAGTATTTATATGTTTCAGAAATGCTTTTCACATACAGCTGAAATGCAGGATCATTACTGTGGGCAACGTGTTCTTCAGAGAGTAGCAATTAATTTCTATGGCCAGATGTGAAACACGGAAAAAAAATAAGTCATAATGGATGTACTTGCAGGAACAGGAACCCCCTTTCTCCCTTAGCTCTAATTGTGCAAACGGCACTGAGATAATACTGTAATTGTTTGTCTTTTCCATGAAGCCAATATGAAGATTAAAGTACCATCTGGCTTTCTGAAAGCTAAAGTTAGCAAACCTCTAGCTTGAAAGAAACAAGCATTTGGATTCCTGTTGGGTGGACATTTTAAATGTAATTTAACTTTGCTTGTCTCCAGTTAAAATTCTAACCGCAAATCAGCACTCTGTGCTTTTCCCTCTTCATAAGAGCTAGCATCCTAACAGACATTTCAAAGTTCCTTTTCCTGGAGGTGTCTGATAACCTTGAGTCTTTTCTTGTATTTCCGCTCCAATAGAATTTAAAGACAGAACCTGAAAAGTAAATCTGGTTGGAAAATTTCACAATAAGGGTTGGGTTTTTCCTTTGTGAAACAGCCAAATTTTGAAAAACATTTTTTGAAAAGTTGCCAGCATTACTAAAACTATATTTTTTGCACACATATCAATTTTGCTATGATATTTTGACAGATCTTTTTACTTAGTGTTACTTTTAGGATCTTAAATATTTTTCACAGAATTACAGAAAAAAAATCTTTTAAAGTCATGCTTCATCTGTGAAATCCATTTTTTCATTAAATATTTAGAAAGTAATTTCAATAAAAATTGACTGATTTATATTAACAAAAAATTTCACAGAAAAAGAAAATGAAGATGTTTCAAGCTCTATGAAACAAAAACGGTTTCAGGGGATTTTTGTAAATTAATTTTTTTTCTTGGGTTTTTTGTGTTACCATCTCATCTAAAAATTGCAGTTGATAATAAACATAAAGTGATTATTAGTGAAGATTTCATCATAAAGAATTCAGCAGGGCTGTTAGTGATGAAAATACTGTGTCTAGTTTTGTTCCAGGCAACATTACCACTATCAGAACCAGAAACCCACTCTCATTTGATTACTGTTGTATAACATTTAGCCTATAAACAAACACACACAGGAACTCCTCCCCCACCTTCCCTCTACCCTCCACACTCCTGCCCCCCCGATGTCAAAGCTGCTAAAAAGGATGTCCATGTCTTTGAGCAAAATCTTTTCACTTTTTGATCTGCAGATCTTCCTTTTGTCTGGGATCCCTGCATAGAAAAATGTAAGCAAAATTGCAGGTGATAGGATGGAAAAGTGACAGAGGGCTCAAGAACCAGGTCATTGCCTGACCAGTGAACGGTTTCAACTGATTAATGTCTGTAGCAGTAAGAGATGTGCTTGTACTCTTTCCCTATGGGCAGTCCTTTGTAGCTCTACTGCACATCCTCTATATGGATCAGAGAAATTCCTCTTGCATCGAACCAAATCTCTTCCTGGGGCTAAGTGGAACAGTGTTGAAAGTTCAAAAGAAAGCTACAGTCATTATCAAACAAAAAAGGAACCTAAATGATAACGTGGGTGGTGGTATACTGCCTGCAGGAGTCCTGGGTATGAATTTAGTGAAATCACCACCTATGTTGCTTCTACAAAGGCAAATAAGGTGCCTGGGCACTTACTAGCATAATAAATTCAGGTAACTGGCTTAGATATGCAGATCAAATACCTTCCTTCCTGTGCTTCAAGTCACTGCATCTCATATGGACAAACATTTATGTGAAAGAGGCCATTTATTAACTTATGGCTGTGGTGGGAGGATGTTAGATGATGAACATTGGTTATGGCAGACTGCGTGAGACCCCGCTTGCAGCAAGTTAAGTTGTTGTTAGATAGTCTTCCTCTTGAAAGGTTTTTTGTCCTTTTGCTCTCACGCAAAGAATACAATCATTTTGCCCATATCTCAAGCTTTCTATAGAGTCTTTCCCCCAACCCTCAAAGTGAATTTACAAACCACTGGTTTGGTGCTTCAACGAAAAGGGATTGGCCATGGTGCTCACATACCAACTTTGACTGAATTATTGAGGCTGATTAGAAAGTGTAGCTGGTGGATGTGGAAATCTGTTTCAATAAAATGCTTTTTATGAAAATATTTAACACTCGAGATCCAGTCGAGATCCAGTGATTTCAGTTCCCTTCTGGGTGAACTCAAAGTGCCCCTTTGAAACAAGCGAGTTTCAAATGGCTTGAGGACTCTCTGAGGAGCAAACCTCGCTCTTCCTCTTGTGTTGTCTGACTACTAGTGCTGGGTTAGAACCACTGAGCCTAGTTCAGATGAACTGAGCTGATAAAAGCCACTGTTGTTAGTCCTGGTACCCCAATATTGCTGCCCTACCGCCCCCAGTTATATGTCATTCTTGCCTTTCTCAGCAGGGGGCTCCTCTACTACTGCCATGAACCCAGTCCATGACCACACACCCATGCATAGACTGAGAAGACTTTGTCCCTTAGGAGGCAGTCAGAGCTACCCTCAAGCCATCTGATAGCCAAATGTCAGCACACTCCTCATGTGACAGTGCAGATGGCTTTGAGGCTTTTGTGCTTTAAAAACAATAAGAGAAAGAGATGTTTGGTAGCAAGACATTTTCAGTAGAGGCGTCCTGATTCTGTCAATGAAACAGAGCTTTAGCTAGGGACACCATGAAGCTGAGTTTGCGATTTTGTTATTTAAAGTTGTGAGCCCCTTTGTTGTCTTTGGGCCAGTTTTAAAATTAATATTTACCAAAGCATGTAGTTATTGCTGTGTGCTTCAGTCTTGGCTAGCTGAATTTTATTTAGCAATGTCTGTAAAATAAAATTCTTACAGTTCAAACTCATTGAGCTATTCATGTTTATGGATGAATTTAGGAATGACTACCAGTGGGGTTTGGTTTGAACTGTCATTGTTGAGCAACACCAGAAAACAGCCAAAATATGGGCACCAAACACTGATGTGTATAAATTCAAAGTAATTTCAGAAAATGATCTCTGTAACTATTGTCTCACCTTCATGGACTGTGAAAATGAGAATGGTAATGTTTCCCCATGGCAACTAGTGTTTTGAATATTCATTTATATTTGTAAAGGACTTCAGTGAGATAAGTTACTCTTAATACAGGACACCATTTGACCGTGACCATGCAAATACACATAATCCTGTATTTTTACACCTAGCAAAGAGATTGACTCAAGGAATCATTTCTTTCTAAAATACATGAGCTTGCTTTCATCAGCCAACAGCAAGCTGTGTTGAGATTCCACTTGTCATTTCATTTTGATCTGGACAAGAATATGCTTTTAATATGTTTTGTGATCTCCTTCTAGATAAAACACTCTACCCAATGCATACCATAATTTCTCCTGTAGTATTTTCAATAAAACCTGTTTTCTATCTGAAGAAAAATGTGTTCTTTTGTTCTTCTCCCTTTGCCTCCCTAGTGCATAGTTTGGGACTGGGATTCCAACGGAAAGCATGACTTCATTGGAGAATTTAGCTCCACTTTCAAGGAAATGCGGGGAGCTATGGAAGGAAGACAGGTAAGTGAAAAACACTCAAGCGATCTCAATATGTAAGCTTTGTAGGGCAGTGTTCCTCAGACAATCCTGTAATAAAGCAAGTGTCATTGCCTCATCGTCTCTTGGGAGTTTAGTTGCTGTGTTGATCTCTCCATAGGTTTTACTGTTATCTGGACATGATAGTCTGAAAACACAAAAAAGCAGCCATTCCTGTACTTCATGCTGCATTCCTTGCTGCCAGCTCTAACTTGAACCCATTGTGACGAAACTAATCAGTTTCCTAAATATCTCATGAATTACAGTCCGAAGGGAAAATGAAATTGTTAGCTTATTAATAATTTCTCTTCTTTATGTCAGCCTGATCTTTTCAAATTGAAGTTGATGGTAATTATTGAATATGATAAATGATTTGGCATATCTAATTCCAGAAATTGTCATTTCCTATTATTACTTACTCCTGAAGGTGTTAGTTTTGACAAATTCTCTGGGGGGGAGTTAAAAATGTTGGTTTTCTAATCTGCTGATAATTTGTATTCACTGCTTCGTGGTCACCTCAAAACCAAACACAAATGCCTAATAAGCTTTATCTGAGCTTTACATTAAGGTTCTGCTTATAATGTGTTAAAGAAAGCTAACAGAGTCAAAAGGTGTTTAATAAATGGTAAGTAGTTAGGCTATTCCATGGGTCAAGAAGTTTTTATGATTCTTCTAGATCTTCTACTGATGTTCTTAGAACAACCTAGAGTTTAGCAAATGTTGCTCATGTATGTAAAATACTGTTGATATATATCACTTATGTATTAACGCATTATAAATAACTTCTAAGCAAAAGCTGAGTGTAAACAAACCCCCATTTTATTCTCTCAGAGTCAAATTAAGTCAGAGGATCAGGACCCACTTACAACATAATGGGCTAATTTTTTGCTGCTTTTACAGCGTGAACTGGTACCTGCCAAAACTTAAACCAAACTGAATTTGAGTGGAAAGAAAACCTACCTAAAGAGGTAAACAGATTCCAGAGTGAATAACATTAATAAGGCCAGTGATGTGACAACACTCCAATTTTGTATACAAATACCTGTGGCTGGGAAAGGGTCTGTGTGAGAGTGGTAAGGGGTGTAAAAGTCCAAAGTAAACGTCTTCAAAATAGCATCACAGTCCTTCCCAAACAGACAGCTTGTTGGCCAAGACAAAAGATTTGCAGCCCAGAGTACCAGGAATGGTTGTAAAGGATAAACTATATATTCTTAATTCTGATGAAGAAACAGTGTGCTCTTTTCATCCTCAACTAGCGAAAAGGATGGTTACTCTTTTAGAGGCGTAAGAAGTTAGTTCAGCCATTTGTCAGTTCTTGTTCTAGATTGACACTGCAGTATCAGAGTGCTGTCCAGGGATGATTTAATGTTGCACAATGCTTTAAGTGCCCGAACCTTTGTCTTGCTAAGGGCTTGCCAGGCTGCCTTTCACCTCTAACATTGCAATCTGTTTTTCACTGCCTAAGTGCAGCTTTTTTCCTCCACGCGCCTGAGGCATTGTGGCATTATTTCTTCCTTGTTGCTCTCATCCTGTTGTTACTGTGCAGTTATTCTGTGGGCTTGCACTTGCAAAACCCCATGCTGTTGTTACAGCCAGTTCTCACAGGACGCAATTGCCACCAGTGTGAGAATCAGTCCTTCTCCCCCCTCTTCTTTTCTAATCCTTGCTTTGTAGTCTATTCTAGAGGAAAACAAGATTTAGTGGATAAGATAGTAGGTAATAGTCATTTAGTTGGTTAATAAATATTGCCCCCAAAATATACATGCACATGCTAGACAACTCTGCACCTGATGAAAGCAGGCTTCAGTCAGCACCAATAGCATGATAGGCAAGAACAAGCAGTAGGGCGTTTGAGCAGATCCTGGTGAAAACGATATAGTTATTACGGAAAAAGTATTGTGGGAGATCACATGCTGTACAGGAGAGGTCACTTGTGTGGGACACGACAGCACTTGTCATCTAGCTAGAGCCATAAAGCACTTTCCTTTTTCTCTCTTTCTCTGTCCCTCTCTCCCCCAACGTCTCTCCTCTTTCTCTATTTTTTCTTCTCTCTCTCTCTGTTCCTCCCGCCCTCATCCTACCTCCTTTTCCTCTATTCTCCAAAAATAACTATTGCTGCTAAAGGCAATATATGCCATTAGCTGTGGACCCCATAAATACATCATAGTTGATCTCAACATCCTTTGTGCAAGATTAAGTAATGTGATTAGAATTTGTCAGGTTTTTCTTTAATTTTATTCTTCCCAAAGAAAAAGCATGTGCAATGGAGTATTTACTTTGAATAAAGATGGTTTAGTAAACCTTGAGGGAATGGCAGAGGAGGAGGAAGGTGGTTTGCCTTCAAGTGGATGTGTTGCTAGGTATTTCTAATAAGGAAGACCACATCAGAGAAATATAATTATATGTGGGTGAGGAGATGAGTAGGCTAGACATAGTCCTTCCTTCCTAGAAGAGACTTTTTCATAGCCTCTGATCAGAAAATGTTCTGTTTGCCATGTAGTACTCCTTTCAATCAGACAAATAAAACTGCCAGCTCCATGCTTCAGCCCATGGTGTTAAGCATTCTTTCACATAGCATCACAACAGTGAGTTATGATGAGGACCAAACGTGGAATTTCATCTCAGATGCTGTGGAAGCCAGTGTAAAGAGCAGAACTCAGATATGACATCCCTGTTTGAGTTGCTAAGGAGACACAGTAAAACTTTTTATTCTGGTTATATTTTCTTTTGTGCAGTAGACTTTATGACCAGCTACAGTACTTTGCAATAGTTCTGTCAAAAGATAATCAAAACATCCTAGTGATTTTCAACCAGGGGTTTCACTCTCCCAGGCAACCGGAGAGAATAGGAGGGAAGATTTATCACTGACAGGGGATCTAGAAACTCCCCTTAAGTACCAGCTGCAAATCTGTGTGGTGTTAAAAGAAGCTACACCAATGGCACGGCTCTCCCTCTCTGCCCATCAGCAATGTTTGTATTAGTTGGTATCAGCTCCAGAAGTTATAAAAGCATTAAGCAATAAGGGTAGGTGTAACATCGTAGTTTGTGCTGGTGAGCAGCAAGAACTGTGTGTCATCTGTGAACTGCTAGTACTTCTCACCATTTCATGAGCTCATTTCATCTCTGGAGGAGTTGACAAGGATCTTGAAGTTGCCTTTTAGTTTGTCCTCCAGAAAGCACAGAGTGTTCTGATCCATTCTTCAACTTCCCCCTCAGGCAAGCTAAAAGTATCTTGTAGCCAATCTATCAACTGTTATAGAATGACTTGAGATGGCCAGAATGGAGAAGTGTCACCCACTTACTTACAGGAGGTGATGGTGGTTCTAAGACTGTTTCAGTTTCATCCCTGGTCTGGGTATTGATTATCGCAAGTTTTGAGTGTCAGCCTCTGATCAGATGAGCTTATAGTTGGCTTGCTAGCTTTCCTCCACTGTGAGATTTTTTGGGAATTTGTGTTTGAGACCAAGCATCATTTAGATAAATGTTGTGAATCTAGCACTGGCAGCTTGCTAGCGGTTGAACCAGTAGTGTATGAAGGAAGGAAAGAAGATTCCTTCTCTGATTGATCACCTGTTTTGATCAGGAGTGGCGTGAGTAGTTTATGAATTTCTTTCCTAGATGTGGCAGGTCCTGGGTGAGATTCACAAGTCTTGAATTATGACTCCTTCAGAGTGACAGTCGCTTCTCAATGACTGAATAGACTGAGTTCTGGGAAAGCTGGTTGATCTTTAGTTGGTGGGACGGATGAAGTTAGTTCATGCTGTTTAAGAAGACTTCCTGATCATGAACAACCCTTTCAGTGAAGCAGCATAACAGCTTGGTTTCTGTTCCATAAAAACTACCTTGTTGTCATAGACTGTTCCATTTGTCATAGACTGTTCCATTCTGACACCTAGCCTGTTTTCATACTGACCACCAATAAAAAATGGCACAAAGACATCCCGTTGTTCAAATGCACCTCTGAAACAGGCATTTCTAAACCTTCTATTTAACATTTTCCACCATTCCAAAATTCATCATTTACTCCTTCACCATAATCTTGTCACAAGAAAACACAGTAAGAGCAAGTCCATCCCTATTTGTAACAGTTATTTTTAGTGAAATACTAGTAAATACTTAGAGTTTATTGTGTAGGATTTGTTCCAAATAGATGTATAATATATATTTTTAATACTTGTGTATAGCGGCCATTTTGTAACGTGTTCTAGTATTAATCTATCAAACATTTTAAAACAAGATTAGAAAAGCTTGATAAAAATTTAAGGACTATTAAAGCTTTTAATAGCTGAAAGGAGAAATCCTCCACTAATGAGAAAAAAGTGACTTTTTTTTCAATGGAGGAAGCAAAACCGGAGGGATTCAGGGGAAAAAACGTCGTGGAAACATAACCCACCTGGATTCCCATGCAGCATAGGACTTACGTAAGGGAAAAATCTGTTCCTGTATTACATAAAAATGGACACGTGTATACACACACACACACAAAAGGGAAGGGGAGGAAGAAACCCTGCTGTTCTTACCACCTCCACTGACATTCCCGCAAGTTTGGGGTGTTATTAGGAGGGGCAGGGAGGGCTGCTGAGGTGCACAAGATTGCTGGGGTCCTTATATCATGTAAACTTCTTCCAGAAACCAATTACATATAATGTTTAGCAGGCTTAAATAATGCAAGTTGAGTTCCCCCATTTGTCCAGGTATCTGACTATGATCCTAACTCAGGGCCTTTGCATCAGGTCGCTCTTCAGATAACTGAGCATGGATGAGAGCTTTAGGCCTTTGGTAATTATAGAATCATAGAATCGTTTTCGTCAGAAGAGACCTTTAAGATCATCAAGTCCAACCGTTAAATAGGCCAAGGAGTTTATAGACACCAATGGACAATTCCCTGTCTAGTTTTATCAGGAGACAGGCAAGTTCGTCCAGGACTGTCTGCAACATCAGCAGCTGCTGGTGGCCACAGAGGGGGCAACAGAGGCCTCGGAGGAGGGTGCAGCCACATCAGGCACCTCCCACATCCCTGTGATTAGGCAACCAGTGGTGCAGCCTCAGGGCCATGGGTGAGGTGGGGGCCTTGGCTGAGGAGACAAGAAATGCTTTGATTTTCACTTCATTCCCCACGTGCAAGTTTCCAGAGGAAACCTCTGATAGTGATTAAAAGCAGCTCTTCTCCCATGGTGGGTGTCTTTCTGGGACAGAAGGAAAAAAAAGCGAACCATCCTGTCCTCTTGCCTGAAGGGACAGCAGGAATAAATTAGCGTTTCAGGAGTTGCAGTTCACTTAAAAGTTACTTGCTTTTCTCGAGGCATCAGGAAGAGATAATGCAGGATATAATGCTGCCTGCTATTGATTGGGTTTTTTCGCCCTGTCCATTAGACTGTGATGCCTCCTTGTTGCTTACAAACGATGCAATTTGTTGCAGCAGCTGTACATGGAGGAACAAGAGAGAAACAAAGAATTGCAGGAGAAGCAAGAGAACATGCTAATGAAAACCCAAGCTTTGCCATAGCTCTCTAGCCTTTACGTCACAGGACTACCCGGTGTGTGCAAGCACAGTGTCCCAGAGAATGCAACTGCTCTGTATCATGATTTCTCTTGTACATGAAACTCTCCTGACACCTTCATTTCTTTCCCTGAATAGCTTGTGCTATTGGTAGCCACATACTGTCCAAATTTTGGTTTTACAATGGTTGCCTGCATTCAGTCACCTCCGCTTGCCTTCGCTGGTGTGTGGCATGGGTGGTAGCACCGTTTGCTCTTCTGTCCTGAAGGTTTGGTAAGAGAAGGGGTAAGGATGTTTGGGAAGGCAGCATCCTTCACTGCAGAGAGTAACACCTCCCATTGAGGGATCTGTGTCTGCTCATTACAGCAGCAAGAGGACTAGGACCTTACAAGTGTCAGCATTAGTTTGCCGACTTTCATTGAAGAATAACTGGATGGGGTTTTGTTTACATTCTGAAATTCTCCACACAGTGCTTTAAATTTTGAGCTATAACAGAAACACCAAAGCAGTATAGTCTGGGTGTTTGTTACCAACATTTGCAACAGTACTTTTATTAAATTAACAGAAGATAAAATCAAGTTGCTTTCTGTTTCAGATTCACTGTGGAGTTTGACAGGGAAAGCTTGCATAGCCCAGAGCTGCCAGGCATTCAGAGGAAATGCTAAGTCACTTTCAGAATGATGAATCCAAACTTCACAATGTTTACCATTAGTGTCAGATTGCAGACTCTTGCATTAGTTTCCTCTCAACTGAAAAGTTAATTTAAGAGACAAAAATGAATCGATAAAAAACAATGTCAGATACCAAATCAATACTGGGAATGTAGGAACAGACTGAAAATTGAGCTTGGCCTCACAATGCAAGCAAAATATTTGAAAATTGTTTCTTGTTACTTCTTACCCACTTAGAGCTGTATTCTGAACTCTGCTCTCTTCAAAAGAGCTGGAGATATGACAAGGCCTGTATAAGGGATTTCCTTCAAATGATGCCTGTCACATCTTCAGCTCGAGCTGTGGGAATTGCTGAGGTCAGAACTGGATCTTAGTGGGTAAATGAAGATAGAGAGTTTCATGTAAAACAGTCTTATTGTTTTTTTAAGCCCACCCATGAATTAGGAAAGGACTCCTCTCCTCTCCTCTCCTCTCCTCTCCTCTCCTCTCCT
>RSEF01000002.1:49640551-49653736 GCA_003993805.1 Himantopus leucocephalus
CTTCCCTTCCCTTCTTCATACTATCACAGCAACAGATTTAATATGTGCAAAATTGTTCTTTCTTTCTGTTTTCCTACTTTCTAGGAATTTGCTAGCCTGTTCTTTCCTTTGCTTTATTATCCACATTAGCCAATGACATGTCAGTGACTTGCACATGGAATATTTTAATGAGCTTTAGATAGTTGCTGTGAATTGTTACCCATATATCTCAAAATGCATTGCAAAGGTAGGTGAACATTCCTAGTTGCATTTTACAGTTAGCACAGAGAAGCTGAGAGGCTGGCCACAGGCACAGATTTTTCTCCCCTGAAGCAGTGTTTTATGCTGCTTTGGTCCTTATATAGTGTAAACTTCTTCCAGAAACCAATTACATGAACATAACGTTTGTCAGCCTTAAATAGTCTTTTTCCCGAGGAGAGGAATTATGTGCATGCTGTAAGGGTTTGTACAGATCAGGCCTTGTTTCAAATACACATTGAAAAGTGTTCGTGTTGGAGGATGATAAAATTAAGGAAGTGCACCTTGGACAGTCAGGGGAAAGTGATGAGGTCTCTCCGCTGTAGTTCAGTGTCAAAGGGAGGAATGCAAATCCTGACTCCTATTGTTTCTCTCTATTTGGTATATTACAGTTTCTTTATAATATACAGACAGCACAATTTCTCTGTAGGAATGCTTCCAATAAGTTTGGAGGCAACTGTATGCTAAACCATTTTGCCAGACAGCAATGTATCAAGATGTGAGTGGGCAGTGCTATTGCCTTGCTGCCAGACTGCTTTCCCAAATAGGAGCTTATTGCACTCCGGCGTTGTGTCACAGAGCACTCTCTTTACTTGGAGAGAAGGGCTTTTTATTTCTTAAGCCTGACTGCTTCTCTTGAGCAGAGAAAAAATATTTATGGAGGATTTTCCCTGAACATGTGGGCCTGTGTCTGCCTGTCTTCTCAGTTGGAAAATTCATTTCACAAGACAAATAATTGAGCTGTAGGCTAACTGGGAGAGCAAGCAGATGTGCTTCCTGCAGTTGGAACATTTTTTTGTCTTTTCCTTTTCTTCACTCTGTCACCTGTCTCCAGTAACACAGTGATGAAAATACTCCTCCTCCCCTGTGCAGAAAAGGTCTCATATTGCTCCAAAGCCATATGTTTTGCCTTCCCTTTTTTGACATTTGACAAAAGCTCTGTTTGAAATACTTCAGAGACATCCAAATAATTGCTGTTAGGCAGTGATTTGAAGTTTGATGAAATCGCTGGGGCTGTTCATAAGGTAAAAACAGTTTTACATGCTCAAACACTTCAGTCAGACAGATCCTATATGAATGTCTTCACTATAGACAAAGTATTGTAACACTTATGAAGGTCTTCACTATAGGCAAAATATTGTAACACTTAAGACAGATACGTTTAATTTCAAAATGTCATAATAGGGATTTTTAGATAATAGGTCATCCTGGTTGCCTTTGGAGATCTTTATGTTACCCAACATCAAGTGTTTTCTCCCAGCACTTGAAAACACCTCCCTGAAAGAAAATAGTAATGTTCTTAACCATATTTAATAACACATTACAGGCACAAATTTAATCTGGACTTAAAAATGCCAATAGATACTTGCACATACAAATGTACATTTTACTCCTGCAGTAAGAGGCATGAATAATATTGCAGACATTAGAGGTCAGAGTCTGATAGCTTGGCCTTATCAGTCTGCCTCAAACCAGAGGAGGGCAGAACATTTGAAGTGGAAATCAGTAAAACTCTGGGAGACGTTATGATGGGAATAAGAAAACATATTTCAGTAACAAGGTAGGACTATTTTGCTGTAAAATTGACTATTTGTAAATAAAACTAATCAGAATATTTTCATAAAAGGGTTTTAATAGTCTTAGGTATAATTTTCAAATATATCCATAATTAGCGAACTGCATCTTTTTATTGATTTTCTTAACTTTTTATTTTACTATTGGAATTAAAGGAGAAACTTGCTCTTTTTCAAGAGCGAGTGAGATGATCTCTGATCAGAATGTCTCCAATGATTTTAATACAAAACACCGGTGTTACTGAGTAGGCGGTTTTGTAGTTAATACAATGCATCAGGTTGCTCCCTCCAGTATTTTCATTTGTATTAAGTTCCCTCTTTTTTTCTCCTCTTAAATAATCTCAAAAAATCCTCAGTCTTGCCTATGTGACAGCTGAACCTACAAGACTGAAAGACAACAACACATGTATCTGGATATCTCTCTTAGTGCTGTGTCCCCATGTATATGTTCAAAGACAGATGTTTGCCTGGGGCCTTTTTCTATTAAGATCATTCTCTGCATAGTTAATGGTTTTCATTTTTTCTTCTGTGTGCACCATTATTTGATAGGATTTAGTCAACTGTGGAAATCAGACAGTGCCATTTTTGTTAATTATTCAATTTGTACATAAATTTTCCTTCAAGCGGTGACTGCTATTTTTCACAGGTACAATGGGAATGCATTAATCCCAAGTACAAAGCAAAGAAGAAGAATTACAAGAACTCAGGCATTGTCATCCTTAACCAGTGCAAGGTAAATACATGTTTTGCTTTTTGGCTGTTTCTTTACTAAGCTGACTGAGATGTATTTTAATGATGTTTAGAAACGTAAACAACAAAGTGGAACTGCCTGCAGAATAGCAATGGAAACTTATCCACTATGAAAAGTGAAGACGAGGACTTGAATCCCAAAAGTACTGTCCCCATCTCTCGTCTTTCATTTCTCTGGCCCTCTCCCTGCTGTTGTGCAGTGGAGTAGGCAGTACTAAACTCTTACACCTACAGGCTTGCCAGTTGGCCTTTTGTGTGTTTCTCTTCTAATTCTTCCATCATTTCTATAAAATTGCTCTTGTTCCTCCTAAACCAATAGCAAAATTTCCGCTGACTTCTCACTGAGAAGGAGCAGAGCTTGGTTCTACTTTTGGTGTGAAATTTCCTTTCTGTAGTTTTATAATTTTGATATTTTCTCTGTTTGCATTTTTGTTTCTGTCTCAAACTACGTTTAACGCTTTCTTCCTTTACCTTATTTTAAGCCGGTCCCTTCCCTCCTTCCAATTTAGTTTTTTCAGGTAGTTCTCTGGTGTTTTAGCAGTACACAGCTAATTTGAATATCTTGCTTTCTTGTCTGCAGATCCACAAGATGCATTCTTTCTTAGATTATATCATGGGAGGTTGCCAAATACAGTTTACAGTAAGTGTCTTACTTCTCTAGCTTGTTTTAACGAAAGGGAATCCCCTTAGATACTGTTTCATTACTTTCACAGAGAAATGATTCTTACGTGCCATTCCTTGGTGTTATTGCAAAATGAATTAAGCCCAGAAAATCACACTATGCTAATGCAGTAAGACTTTTCTTGCACATGCTGATTTACTTTTATGTTTTGCAGCAATGACAATCACGTTGCAAAAAGTAAAGACAGCTTCATACAGGGGTGAGAAGCTAAGCTGGTGTAGTCCCACCGATTCCATCTGAGCTACACCCAGTCCCAAAAGCTGGAGAACTGAATTAGCCCCTGTGACAGTAATAACTGGCCTTTGGCTTTTGAGCCTCAGTTTGTTCACAAGAATTTCAAATAAATTCTCGTGCTGGGACTGTATCATGGTGGGGATTTCACCTCACCTGCCTTTAGCTACTTAAATGTTAGATGTGCTGTTCATCAATCCTATAAGCCAGTCTTCCTTTCCAGAATGAGTCATACGTTAAAGCAAGTTGTTTCCCCTCTAATGGTGCCATACAGAAAGTCACAAGCAGACAGATAGTCCAGCTGGGGACCTCTCTGTCAGTCTGGGGTAAATGCTAGGGTAAATGCTGATGTTTCATACCTCAGCCTTGCCTATCAACAGTACATGGCGCTACAGGGCAACAAGGTTGTAATTTAGAGCAAATTCAGAAGCTATTCAGTTCAAGGAATAGGGAATAAAATGATTTGCAGAGCTCTCCATAAACAGAAATACAATATTTTGCATTTCCAAACAATCATTTTTAGAAACATTTAATGCTGTGTGGTTTTGATCTATTCTTTTCCTTTCCTTTCCTTTTTTTTTTTTTTTTTAGCCCTCTGAGANAATATATCAGTATCTCCCATAGCATAGGAATACAGATTGTGGCTCAGTTCCAGTCTTGTTTATATGACTTCTAATTTCATGCCAGTTACAGGGGTAAAATTGGGTATTCAAGGTAACATTCTTCTTCTGGAGACATTTTCTTTTCCTGTAGCACCTTGCCCTGTTTCTGCTCCTGGGTATCAAGTATCAGATATTGGATGCTATTGAAATGTTCCATTTCACTTTTTCCAGACAAGCCTTCATTTTCCAAAATGATTTACCAAAAAATAAAGATTTTTTTTGTCCCAACAGAAAGCTCCAGCAATGGCAGCAGCTATAGGCCGTACTGGGTTGTCTTCTGGTGTACAAATCAGCTTTTTGAGGTGTTAAACATGCACTTTGCCAGTACGCGTTGCAAACTCATTGAATAGCGCCCAGAACTGAGGACGCTGTTTCTGTTTTTGAAGGAAATACCTACTATAGTGGACAAAGATCTTTATAGCTGTCTTCTCTCAAGCAAAGCATCCTGTGCAATTACGTCTCCACCTTACCTGGCTTCTTCTTCTGTTATCCCCACATGCCTGCAATGCTCATGTCTCTGCCAAATCTGAAACTCACCAATCCCTGGAAACCATTTTAATTTATCTTTCCTGACATTTCCTCCCTAAAAATATGACTGGAAGAACTCAATTATCAAATGTGTTCAAGGTCATTAGCAATAATGTCTTTAAGTAATATTTAAAAGCCTTTTCTAATCAGGGCAAGTGCTCAAGCACATGCAAAGACTAGTTAATATGCATTTCCCACAACTCTAGCTCAAGCACAGGAGTACTGTAACCATTAGAATGTGTCTAGGGATATACATATTATTATGTTACAGCTGTGCTTTCCAAACTCTTTTTGATTCCTCCTAAATGTTTTCCAATGGAAGAGCAAGTCCTTACGGAGCGCACTGAAGGGTCGTGGCAATTTGTTTGCCTTTCATTTCCTTGTCACAGATTTCCTATTAGTAGGCTGTGAACCACAAGTTGAAAACTGCTGTGTTAAAATGAGTTAAAATGGATAGTATTGCTTCTACTACATTTTACTATTTTAGTATTTCATTTTGCTGATATGAAACAAAACCATTGATAATAGGAAACTTAGGTAGGTTCACCTGCAAGAACAGGCAGTGAGTACATAACGGAAATGAAAGATCCATTATACTGTGAATCGCAGAGATCCCTGAATTACTGCTGACCTCTGGTAAATCCACCAACTACAGTATTGTGTAAACTCATCGCTACCCAATTTCAACCTACATGGACTCAGGGGAAGCCATTGTGGATGTCTCTGTACCTATAGCTCTGTTCATGCATAACCTAGTGGTTCTACTTAAAGATCGTCACAAGCTGACTCTCCGCATATTCCTCCCGCCTCAGTTGCACCAGTCCCCAGTGCTGATAGCACAGACTGGTTGTGAGATGCGCTGCTGTTTTCAGAACAGGGGACACTGAAGCAAAAGGGTGCAGCCTGCAGGGGAGATATTCAATGCTCCCTTGCTTTCTGCAAACATCATATAATCTCCTTTTCACATAGTTCTAATCTGGTTAATTCAGACCACCGAAATAGAGGAGGCCTATTCCTTCCACCTTTGCAGATTTCCATTTCTTTTAAGTGGAATTGATCTGGAATTGTTTGAAACTCTCCCGGTACATGTATTGTTGTTGTTGTCTTAATATTAATGACATTTCTATTGAGTTCATGCTGTGTACAGGCGGTACGATACAACTGTGATTTCAAAGGGTGCTTGCTGAGGGAGGGAAACTGGGATGCTAAGCATACATTCGATAACAAAAAGCTGTAGTATGATGTACTTGCTAATTTAAGGCACTAATGAAGGCTTTGGTAACATCATGCTGTGTGTCCTTGGGATACTTTTTACATCTATTGTGGGAACATAGTTTGTAGTTAATAAGAATGTCTCTGAAAAATGAAAGTAAACTTTTCCTTCACTTTAAAACCATTTATTAAGAAGCTTTCATCTATAGAGATCAACAGTGCTGATTCTAGTCTGCTATTTTTATGCACTGCTTATTGCAAAATGCTGTCTCTCTTATCAGACAGTGTTCCCCGCTGCAGAAGAAATGTTCAGAAGTTGGCAGTGCAAATGAGTCTGTAGTCAGAAGACATTTTCATCACTTTAGGAAATACAGCAGAAAGGATGTGTAAGATGCATAAAAGGAACTGTAATAGAAAGATATATTGGACAGATTCTCTCTCAGGCAGGTCACAGTATCGGGCAGGCCCAATTCATTGCTGACATATCTAGCAGGAGGTCCAAGCTATGTAGGATGTTTTCAGTACAATGAAAATCACCCTTTTACAAGGCTGAGGAAAAAAAGTACTAAGAGTGTAGTTATTGCTATGTTATGTTCTTATTTAGCTGTGGGAAGATGACTGGTACATTGCAACTGATACGTTTAAAGATACACTGATAAAAATCAAATGTACGCACTGTAGGAAAGATTCCTACTTTGCTGCCCACAAGATTAGCTCAGGTGTGATATTAGCCTAACTTCTGTGATATGTTACCTTAGTTTTACAAATCTTTATCCTATGTATTTGCAGAAGATGTTAGCACTGCTAGGTAATGCTAAAAGAGCAGAGCTCTGCATTGTTATTTTGGAATCGTGGCAAGTAACAGCAGTGATCTTTCTTAAAAGTCCTCCCCTTGGGAGTCAAATGGAGATTTGGATCACAATCAGTCACACTGCATCCAAGTACAAATATTTGTAAAGGCTTCATCATAGGAAATTAGGATATTTTTTGCTTATCAGCAGATCTCTACTACAAGGACCCTTTCCAAAAAGGAAGCTCATTCAGGGTGGGTTTTTTTCTTTCCCAAACACTAGCCACAGGCTTTTTTCCAAGCTCGTGAAACCCGCTGCTTATTCGTACACTGTGCTCTTGTTTTCAGTTAAAAAGCATTTAGCCGTGGCTAACAGCCATGAAGAAAGACTTGTCCAGTTCTGTCTGATGTGTCACTCGAGTCTTGTTAATGTCTGGTTTTTATCAGTAAAAATGCCTACTTTTAACAATTTTACAGGAATGCCCTTTGCTTCTCTATCATACAGTGACATTTTTGCACTTTCTATAATCAGAACAAAAAATGAAGGAAAATTAATATCAGAGAAAATATACATCTCTTTAAGAAAACAGACACACCTTGGTTAAGATTTTTTTAAAATAAGTGTCCCAAAACTACGCTAATCCATACAAGTATCTATGGATTTAACTTAGGTTTCACAAACCACTACTGTTTCTTTCTTCCTCAGTTACGTACATGCATGCAAGTGAGAACATGAGAGGTATCCCATTGATTTATTCAAGTTAAATCAAGCTATCGTTTTCAGAAAAAGATCTACGTGAAAAACAGATTCACTACTTCAGTGCATGAACAGTGAGTAGGGAAGCAGAGGTGAAAGATTACTTTATTTGCAAGCCAAATCAAGCTCATATCTCCTGACTGACATGTGGTGAGGTGTGGGGGATTCACTGTTGATCAAGGCAACAAAGGCATTTCCAAGCTAAGTAGAGCCCAGTGAAAAATATTTTTCTTCAGCCAAGACTTAGAGGTGGAAAATCAGAAACGGTGGGGAAAAGCCATGTTGGGTTGACCCACTGTGATTTTTCCCTTTTAGTTTTTAGCCAAAAAAAAAAAAAAAAGTTTCAGGAGGACTGTGTCATTTTTTAAAGGGAGAATGAAAATGTCATGTTTCATTTTCGTTTTGTAGCTGTGTAAAATAGTCTTCCCTGTGCCAAGCAGAGGCTTGGCAAGCTGGGGAAACTGCATATTCACAGAGGCAAGCTGGGACTCCAAAGGTCTTTTTGCAGCCTTCAGGAAGGTCCTTACTTGTCAACTGCACTGTAGAACTGAAAACTGAACTCTGTGCATTTGTCTATTGAATATCCAGGTATAATTTTTTTTTGGAGGAAGAGGTCATTGGACAAAATCGTAAGGAAGTTTGTAAATGGCTTTGTTCCTTCTATGAGACCCTCTGGGTTTCTTGTTGCTCCTTTTAGGAATTCCTAGAAAGCAGCATCACAAATTCAGGAAAGGGTTTTCTGGTCCATGACAGTCGTATCACAAGAAGATGCATGCCAGAGTATATCTTCAGTGAGAAATAGAGCATTTTAAAAGGGAGAAATTAATTTTAAGAAGATTGATTAATATTTGCTCTTGCATTGAATGCTTCCCATAATCTTCTCTAAACCTTTTCAACAGAAAAATCTGTGCAGGATTTTTACCCTGCAGCTCACCTTTAAGATTGCTATCATCTATGAAATTTGGAGGGTTAATTATTTAATGCTTAGATGTTTTGAATATAAAAAATACCAGACAGGTAGTATCTACTACTATTACTACAGCCACAGTAAGTTTTAAAATCGCTAAGGAATGTCCATACCTAGAGGTTTAATTTATAGTTTTAGTAGGACTGCTAACTCTCTCAGGACATTTTTGCTGCACAGCTTTTATGTCCTGAACATCACCTGAGCTAGAATAATTTAATTAAGTATGAGAACCTAGAGATAGTTAATTTGATTCATCTGTATTAGACCATAATTTTCCACATAGAATAATAATGCAGTTCATTTTTTCCCAATCATGCCATTTTAGTTTTATTCTCTCTTATTTTATAAGCTGTCATTTACTTTTAGACGTATTTATTAATATTATCCTAATTCAAATTTGATGAAGTACACTGTAGAATGACCTTTGCTTTAAGGCTGCAATCTCTACAGAAAACTCTTTCTGGTATAGATACATGGTTGGCGTGGGTATACTTATGCCCAGAAGAGCTCCACAACATATCGACTTTTCTTTTTTTCCAGGTAGCTATAGATTTCACTGCATCAAATGGTGATCCTCGGAACAGCTGCTCACTGCACTACATCCACCCCTATCAACCCAATGAGTACTTGAAAGCATTGGTAGCTGTTGGGGAGATTTGCCAAGACTATGACAGGTAAATAACCACATTTGATAACAGAGTTGTCTTTAGAAAGTGTTTTCACAGTGTGAAATCAATGACTGCCTGCTGCTGGCTGCAGTAGCTCCATGTTTAGTCACTTAAGAGAAATGACTGCACATCAGAAAGATTAGTCTACCTTAACACACTTTTGAGAGTGACAGTGGGTTTAGATCAGCTTCATGGTAATGAAAGGCCCGGTTCTTGGCTGTTTGGCTGACGTGTTAAGTTTCAGGTTTGTATTCACATGCCAAAAGCACATGTTTGAGTGGATTTTTCAATGTGTGCTAAACTTAAAGCCTGTTTTACAGATGCTAATAGCATCCTTTCTGATACTCTTGGGAGTCTGGTTCTGTCACACCCTACAGAAAAGTGTTCCCAAAATGTTGTGTTGGAAATTGAATTTGTAGTTGCCTATACTGCTTAGTGGCCTTGTCTATTCTTAGACGGAAACGTGCGGTCTTTTTCAGTGTTCTGCTGGCCTGTTGAATATTACAGTCTCTTCTAAAATAAATATTAAAAATAGTGATAATTTGTGCATATAACGTGCATTTAAATAAGTAAACAAATGCAAGTAATTGGGCCAAATATGCTTTGATTACATTATGTACTTCTGCTGCTTTCAAATAGGCTGCCTGCTTCTATCAAATTAATCGCCCATTATTAATCTAATTGCCAAGTGCATTTCCTTTAAATGTTCTTTCTTTGTTGGTGAGGCATAGCATCTTACACCATTATTCTTTCTAATCTTTGCACATGTAATAGACATCCACCCACCACTTTGCCATATGTAAATACCAGGTCTCAAAAAACCAATGCTATTTCCAGTCAAATTTGAATTATACTTTCTGTATAAATTGTGGAGTGATTTAATACTGTGGTTTGCATGCATGTCGCATATACAAATTAACCTGCTCAGAAGCACTTCCATTTGCATGGTAATGAAATGTCTTCTCAAAGAAGAATGAGGAAAATACCGCCCTGATACAATTTCTGTAAGAATTTGATGGTCAAAATTAGTCAATGAGTCTGAGAAAATTAATATTTTATTGTAAGTGAGCTGATAATTCTTCAGTGGTTGTCCAGTAATTTAATAATTACTAGCAATAATTCAGAGGATTAATATACATCAAAATAGGGAAAGGGATAAAAAGGGCTGGTTTATGCACACAGATTTTTTTATTTTATCATGTAAGGGGTATTTTTTAAGAAAATGAAATAGTTAACTGGTACAGTCCCTCTTGTATGGAGATATTAATCCCAAAACAGGATTATTCTGTCAATATAGCATGTTCCAATCAGTACAAAAAATAATGGCCAGTCATTTTTTAAATGAAATCATCAGCAGCATTCAGTTCTATTGTGCTGCAGAAAATGCCTTTTGATGCTAATCAGCACAACTAAAGTAGTATGAGCTACGGACTAGGGCTGAACAAAAGCCCTAGTCTTTTCCCAGGGAAATGTCACCTTTATGGCATGTGTTTGACCTATACATGCTCTCAAGTTGTGACACTATAAATACATTCCCATGGGCAACTTGATTCAATATGGTCAGTGCTTTCCGATCAAAATGTCAAGTGAGGACCTTTTCTTTATATTTGCGCATTTTGAATCCAGCAAACAGGAAATGAAAACTTATGATTTCTCTAAAGAAGAAAAGAAATTACCAGGAGCAAATCTTCGCACAAAATAATCTACAGGTTCTATATAGAAGTTCTTTTTGTGTTTAGTTACAACCTTGAGACGCATGAGCATATACAACCTATAAAGCAGATCTTCTGTACATGCAATTTAAAAAAAAGTGTTTCAAATTCAGTAAAAATCCGAAATGTGACACAGATCCATAACTGCTCCAGTGAGTCCAGTTGTGCTTCAAATGATGGAGTAGGATTTCTGTTTCCAGGTTAAGATCAGCCAGAAGTGAAAAGCGAGGGACCTGCTGAACCTAAGGGCTGTTTAGAGCCAGAGTGTCACCATTTGCATAGGGGCATGTCTTTAGAAAAATTAAAATAGGAGACCACAAAGATAGCAGTGCTCTTACCTGAAGTTTTATAGTTTGTACCCATGAGTTATCTCAAATAGGAAGAACTGGCTAAATTTCATTCCAAACCAAGAAAAAGGGAGTGGTTTTCTTTGCGCCTCAGGATTAATGTATTTACATCAAATGAAAGAATAGTTGGAATAAAGTAAAATCTGTTGTTTGCAATGCTTTTTGCAGTCCAGCAGCACAGCTGTTGAATGTTAAGTACTTTTGCTATATTTATATACCAAAAGACTGCTTTTTTATATTTGGGAAAAAAATCCCAAAACTATGGCTATTACTTAAAATACTTCTGTAATTAGAAACATTCAAATTTATTTGTAATTTGGGAGGAATTGGATTGACAAGTAATATACAGATAGACTCCACTTGAAATCCAAAATTTTCTTTTATATACTCTAGTTAGTTCTGTCGATCAAGCCAAATCTTCTCACAACTTAGGTTTCTGTACATATCAGTCTGACATAATGCATCCCTAAGTAATTAATGCTCCAAATTAAGTGCGGCCTCACATCCCTTGAGACAGTGGAATAACCCCTGCTCATCCAAAAGCCCATTTATCTGTATGGTTCAGAGATTCCTGAAACAGTTAAATGAATTGCACCGTTCTGCGTAGTTAAGCGTGAAAGAATAAGATTCATCCTTTCATCAACAATATTCAGAGAGT
Organism: Himantopus leucocephalus; assembly: GCA_003993805.1. NCBI lineage: Eukaryota > Metazoa > Chordata > Aves > Charadriiformes > Recurvirostridae > Himantopus > Himantopus leucocephalus. The sequence continues at coordinate 49,652,327 of RSEF01000002.1, forward strand.
GAGAAATAGACCTTGGTTATTATCCTGATTGTAGAAATGCTGCAGTCCTGTGGGAATAGGCCAATCTGATAATGGTATGGGAAATGGAACAGCTGTTCACCTGCACAAAAGTCTTAATACTTTATCTATATGGTGGAATTGTTTTAGGCTATAATAACATTTGTCATAAGACAGAAGATAAAGTTTGTATGGGATATAATCAGTGGCCAAGCAACAGCAGCAATGGATCATAAAGGAAGGAGAAGCATTCAGTAGTTTTAAGGAATTAGGCTTTAAAATGTAGTTAGGAATACTGGAAAGGGGAAAACACATTAAAAACTTATTGTCGCTTATTTGGTAATATAAGCAGACAGCTTCACGGAGAAGAATTTATTTTAAGATAAATCACTCATGAATGTTTAAAGATGACATCATGAAGCAACAAGTGAGAAATATGTATTTCCATTTAAACATTTCCACAAGCCTTCCTTTATATTAACAATTATATCGCTGTTATAATTTTACTTCGATACTGATCAAGTCTACGCAACCTTTTTTTAGCATAGAGAAACGAACTAAAATGATGAAAAATCATTGGGCACTGAAGTGTTATTATATATATATATTAAATATATTATATATATATTAAAAGGACCTGCTTCTGCATCATTCCATATTTATTCTTTACCTCAGTAATTTCAGTATTGAGTTCTCTGGATCAGAAGTCAAACTAAGCAGTTTCTGACGACCAGCAATATCAGCCTAGCCAGGATCCTGAAAAATCAGTTGATCACTGCCAAATCACTACACTTCCCTCTAGGCATTTTGAACAATGAGTTAGCAAGTATCTGTAAGGCAGATGACGTAATACGTAGCTCTCTGTGCACTATGGCTGGCTTAGGACTTCTAACCTTCACCAAGTCTGAACAATGGTTTTGGCCACCCTTTTGTTTTGGAGCCTGGTGGAGACACCTTCAAGAGAATGATATTTTCAAAGGATAGATGGCAGGTGTCTGTAAGGTTAACACTTACCCATGCAGTAAAAAAATTGGTTTCTCTTTTATGCTGTTTTATAGCTTCCCTCTCTGCAGAGCAAAGCCATAAGTCACAATAACAACAGTGCACACAGTTTATTAAAATGGCTGGTCCTTTGATCTTAATGATTTGTTTTACCAGTGCTGGAACACAACCAACTAGCCATGAGTGTAGCTCATCTTTCATTCTGCAGTGATTGCTGTCTCTAGCAAAGGAAAAAGGGCTGGAATGGGACTGTAAAAAGCTTGTTTGTTAGGATAAACACTGTTACATGCACACAATGCTAAATGCTGAAATACTTCCTAAAGGATCTTCCATTATTACAGGTTTTGATGATGACGTTGTGATTGAAGCCCATAGAATCATAGAATCATAGAATTGTTAAGGTTGGAAGGG
>RSEF01000002.1:49653836-49755782 GCA_003993805.1 Himantopus leucocephalus
TTATCCTTGGTCCTCTTTTTATTACCAATGTATTTATAGAAACATGGCAGGACTTCCAAATCTGCTCCTCAGTTTGAAATCTGATTTCTGCAGTTAGTAGCTTTCCTTTCATTTCTGCTTATTAAGAATCTCATGATATTACATTAAATACTTATCTTTGCATTAAAACCTCTATTCTGATTCAGCAAGACACTAGAGCTTATTATCTAATCCCATTGAATTCAATTTAACTCAAGTAAACACTGAAGTATTCTGCAAAAATATAGATGGCACTAAGATGGAGTTAAGAGTTTTACTGAATTTGAACGGTATTGTTAATTGTTTGCCCCACACCCAAATGTTCAGTGCTTCCCATATACCTGGATGATCTTTATGATTCGTTTTACATGTAGTTTCATATTTGTGCATACATTCAGAGTTCTTCACTGGATTAACAAAAAGTGCTCACAAACGTGTGAGAATCAGCTTTTGTGTGGTCAAATCATTGCTCATACCTTGAAAAAGACACAGGTTAGATGTATTTTATCAAATACTTTTAATCATTCGTTGCATTGGATATTTGTGGAACTTCCCATTCTTGATGGGCCATCCTCGTTCTGATCTAGGCACTCAACTCATCATTCCATATGTTTGACCACATAGTTTTGTAAAATGATGTCATAAAATTGGTCTTCATTTTATTTGTATTCAAAATCCATTTCAAAAATTAGTTCTTAATTATTTTAAATCTCGATCTCTGTTTATTCACTCTTAAAGATACTGCAGATTTTTTTTTTTGTTACCAAGAGCCCTTGAAGATAAATTCTGTTTCCTGACACTAATATCCTTTTTCATTGAGGCAAATAGCCTCCTTAACTCTAAATACTCAAGTAGCTCCCTAAAACTGACATTCACACTGTGATCATCTGTTAACAAATAAACTGCTTGTGTAAAACACGCTTGTCTAGCAACCTCCCCAAAGGCCACTAATGAGCAAAGAGTACATTTTCCCTGCAAGGTGCAGAAATTATTTATGTGTAGAGGTCTGTAAAATACTTAAGAGTGAAAATTTAAAAACTGGGCCACATTCCATAAAAGATAAGAAAGTCCTGAAGTCAGTCTGAGTTTCAACATTAGCTTCTGCAATGAATGAATTGCAGCAGTAGCTGACTAGATGCAAAAATTCCTCTTTATTTCTTCTTCAGTATTTTAGTGTGCGTTCACTCTGATTGAAAATTGTATATAAAACCTTCCTTCCCTCATGCAATAAAGTGCACTTGAAAATTAAGAAGGAAAAAAATGAAAGGAGAAAATAAAAAGACCAGGGTTCCCAGTCCAGCACATCCCTTTCTGTGTAGACCTAAGAAAGGAAAAAACTTAAGAACAGTCAAACGAGGTCAGATGAAAGGTCTGTCTGTCCCAGAAGCACATTTCCTGAGGTGCCCAGCAGAGGGCAGTTAGGGAGGAGAAAGAGGACAAGGTATATATAATGTACTACATGTTATGGAAGTCATTTATAAATCAGTGCAATTGGTCCCAAATACAAAGATCAGTAGGTACTTAAATGATGTGGTTTGGATTGAGGCTTTAAGCGGAAAAGGGATCCCAGAGTTTACACCTCGCAGTCTGCTTTATTAATCAGAGCCTCATCCCCAAGAATTACTTAACACGTCGTTCATCCTGAAGCTGTGTCTGGGTTTGTGGATGAAGACTCAGAGAATTACCTTGGCTGAAGGGATCTGAGCTAAATACCTTGAGGCAATTTTGTCAGACACAAGGAGAAAAGCAGTAACTTGCTTTGGTTGAGATAGTAGTATAATAATAGTTCATTAAAGCCAGGGTGAAAGAATGATGCCGAGAGTAACTGGCACTATATGTGACATATTTCGTGAAACCCTTACATAGAGCTATAGATGTTAAAATTTAATCTACCCATGCAGATCAATAAATAAAAATATGCTTAATTATTAAGCATCTCTCTTTATCACTTTAATTACAGAAACAACCTTCCTGGAGGCTGTTAAGCAAAAAAAGCTGATTTGCATATCTAAACAAGTTTAAAAACCATGGGGGAAAAGACATGACTCTTTTTATTTAGTGCTTTAATAGGAACAAATTTGCATAGACATACAACAGAAGAAAAACAGAAAAACAGTAACCTACACAGAAAAACTTGTAGCTTATGTTTATCAATAAGATCAAGTGTGGGTAAACATACTCTGAAGTGTTTGGATAACCCAGGACTAGAATTGCACTGGGAAAAAGGAATTGCTAATACTTTTAATCACCAGACTGGGTTGAAAATCCTTGGATTTAACTGTTGAGGAACTAGGCTGGCACAATTACATAATATATACATACACATATTTAGTATTTGCCTTTGCAGAATCTGTATTTGCAGAATGCTGCCACACAGGCATTTCTACAATCAACTCTTTTTGTCCAAAGAATCAGTGCAGGAGAATTAGTCTAGTACAACAACTGTGTTGGGAAGGTGACTTCATAACAGTTTCTTTTGCGTGTGTACATACGTACACATATATGCGTGTGTATATGTGTATATGTAAGTATATATCTGCATGCCCTTTATCTGGGCAAATACTGTCGATTCTCAGCGCTCTGCCTTTTCCCTTACTAAGTTTTCATCTTTGTGTCCTCTTTTCGCTGCCTCTTTTTCCAGGAACTGAGTTCCTCTGTCAGTAGACCAGTCATGAGCAGTCCCTTCCAAGTTTCTTAGCAGAACAACTGCTTCCTCCATGTGCTTTTCAGAGACCTCTGCTGCATTCTGTCAGCTGGTAGATACATCAAAATCTGAACCTTCTGCAGGGATTTTCTATGCAGTCTTTACTATTTTTCAATTCAGCTTCAAATCTCCTCTGAGGAAGAGCTTTGTTCTGTGCAGCAGTTGACACTTCTCTGGGATGATGTGGGCTGGTACCGTTGGGATTTCTCTGTCAGCATTTCTTTCTGAAGAGAATGACTTGAAGTATAAAACCCTACAAACTTTATTTGGAATTGCATATCACCTACTGCTGTAGGGACTAGACAAATGTGTAAAGAAATAAGTCCTAATAAGTAAATAAGCATAAATAAAGGAGATAGCAATTTATCTTGCCATTTTCACTGCTGCCATCTGATACTGATCTGGTACATCTTTAGTCAATGCAACCATTTCCATGATTTCAGAAGCGTGAATTTCCTCCTTGCATTGTTAAGGAAATAACTATTCTAGTCATCCACTCTATAATATTAGCATATAGCGGAGAAGCAAATTATTCCCATTTGGAAACCTATCCATCCATAAATGAACACCGTGTTCTAAATCTTCTCATGCAAGTTTCCTCCTTTACAGAAAGTGGACAACTTTTGCCTGAGTCAACCTTAACAGGATGTTTGTGGGTCAAATTGCTCTCACTTAAAGCTAGGCAATTCTTGTGGATTGGATTCCACTTAATATCTTACTTTGCCCTCCAAATTATTGTGAAATTAACTTTGATCAGAGATTCCAAATAAGCGGATGAACAGAGGGTAGTAGCCCATTTCCTCCTGCATATTCAGTGATGCCTAACTGAATGTTTAGTCATCAGTATATTTCACTTACAATTTCCTTCTAACTTGTTTTGGTAGTGTTCTTCATTTTGACTTAATGTCATTTTGATTTTGGTAAAATTACATCAACAGCTCATTTGGTCACATTAAATCACAATATAATCTCTATAACGCTTTATCCTGCTCATCCTAGAAAGCTTATTTGTATCTTGAGAATATTTGATGAGAAATTCCTCTCCCAGCACCTCCCTTCATACATATGCCAACACAGTCCTGTATTCCCCTCTTCCCAGTACACCCCTTAAAGACAGGTATTTTCTGATAGAAAATCGTTGCAGAGGAAGGTCACTGACAAACCCTTTCCACTGTAATTTGTAAAAAAGGACAAAATTATGTGCATGCGTACCAAAGCTTTTGTTCTTGTGGTTGCTTAGTGCAGTACACCCCAAAACTTGAAAGCCCTCCTTGTGTTTCAAGAGGGCTGGGTCCCACCGCTGTTTGATTTGGGGTTCTTCACAATCTGCATTTTACATAATGGAATTCAGCCTGCCACCTGCAGTGTCGTCTTCAAGTCATGTCAGGTTTTTAACATCTGAGATTACAGTCTGTGTGAGAATGAGCTTTTCACTGATGGTAGTTTTCCATATATGATCCCACAGATATGCCAATTCACCACAGAGTTAAGGTTTTGGAAGGTACAGGGACATATGTGCAACCCCTTAAAATACATAGGGCTGTCTGGAAACTGCCTGGATTTTAGAAGTTAAATATAACTCGCTATAGCCTGTTGCAGCATCTCCTTCCCTAGTTTATTCCCAGTTATAAAGTGCCATTTCTTTTTCAAGGTACATTTTACTGAATTGGGTCATTCATGTAGGTATAAATCAGGTCATTGTAATTTATTTGTCATCTTGCAGGGAAGCTTGACATTTTGTCTCACCTTCCTGAGTATGCCATTTTATTAGGCTATCCTTCTAGCAAGTGATATATCTCACTGCCATTTCATTTTGCTTAACCTACTCCTCCCCCAAGCTCTGATGAGGTTTTTTTTCTGTGGGTATTTACCTTTCACCAGTGTAGCGATTTCTGAGTTCACTTGATATTTTTACCCTGCAGAGCCTCTTTTGCAATTCTTTTAATGTTAACAAGCGGAAGTTTAAATCCATTGTACCTGGATTCAGCTTTGTTAGTTATTTCATGAGTTGATGCCTTTTGGTGGTTAGCTTCAGGGAATTTGTATTCCCCTGCTTCATTAATTATTTCCCTCGCAGATGAGACAGGCATTCCCTCATATTCTTGAAACCCAATTACATGACAGTATCTATTTCTCAGTATTCAGCAGATTCCAGCTCCCCTAAGGTGACTAAGAGCTGTAATTAAAGATAGTGAATGAATTTTAATGTCAGAATTTTGCACATGGTTGTGTAGCATCTCTGTCTGTGACAGACCAAACAATGTAGCTGTTGCAGTGATTTACCATTGATTTGCATGCTCCTGGCTCTCTTTTGTACCCAAGATGTATGATGATCAGTTCATTCCTGCTGTTCCATTAAAAATCACTGTGTATTATGGACTAGATGCCAAGCCTTGTTAGGTACAGTGCAGGTTTGATTAAACACACAGTAACCTGGCCAAAACCAGAGATGTGGTTGTATCGAACCGGGCACAACGCACAGTGAATATGTGGTGACAGCGTAGCTGTCCCCCAGAGAAGAATACAGATTAGGAGGGGGGAAACACTGCTGCTGCTGAACTCCAGCGGTCTTTCTGACTCTTACTGTGGCAGGCTGAGAACTGGACCACAGCCCAGCTTTATACCCGGCCTGTCCTGGAGGAACACAGGTGGCTGTGCAAGACTGCAAGGGGTGAAGCGGATGGGCTCTGGTCCTTCCACTTAAACAGCTTTATTTAGCCCTATTCAATCATACAGATCGTGTCCTTTATTTACCTAGCCCTGCTTGCAAAGCAGGAACTGAAAATGTTTAAATATTTCAAATGATTTCTGTATTTTCTTTGGAACTGCTGCTAATTCCTGTAAGCTGTTATGATTCAGAATTTACTGGCATCAAGCCCTTCTCAGATAAGTACTAAATAATACACTCAGGAACATGATTCATTCATATGCTTTAGAAAAGAAACACTTAATTCAGCTCATATTCTTCCAGTTCACTCCCTGAACATGAAAGATTACAATTTTAATTGAGTTTAGAGATGACTCTTTTTTGTTTGTGGCATTTGCTGTTTTCTCCTTTTTCTTTTCCTTTCCCCTTTCCCCTCTCTCCTTTCCCTCTTCCTTTCCCCTTGTCCCCTCCCCTTCCTTCTCCCCCTCCTCACATTCACACTTTTTTCAATTACATGTGTAACAGACACATTTTATTTTTGCAATTTGAACCTTCCTTCTAACAGAGGAAAATTATCTGATTTTATCATGGGAAAAGTATGTAGAGCAGATTCACAGTTTATTCTTTTAAGATTGGAATTGAAAATGAAAGGCACAGTAATTGATTTTGCTGCGTCCAGGATAGTACTTTAAAAATAACTCCCTGGTAATTCTGATCTGATCCCAAACGAAAATTACAAGTGACATGTTAACATCCAGGGATTCTAGTCAGGTATATTCCTTGCAAGAGTTTCAAAGAGCTGTAAATTTAATGTTCTTGGTCATTTGAAACCAAAAATGGGGTTTTAGTGTTTCTTTCCCCCCTGACCCCCCGCCCCATGTTTCTTTCTTTTCTCCCCATTCACTGCATCATTAGTACCACTTCGGCTATGATGTTGCTCCAGCATAAAGTGAGCAGGTTTTCATGCTGAAGCTCTCCAAGGTCAGTTCACCAGCATCCATACAAATTGCTGCATTGACTTCAGGAGTTCAAAAGTAAGTATATCGATAGCTACATACCAAAGGGCTTTCATGAGCACCAGTAAAATGAGTCCCAAACAACCTGTGTAAGTGGCTAGCTAGAAGTGCATCTTTCAGAATGAATAAATGGCATATAGAATGACTTAGGCCTTTTCTCCCCCTACGTTTACTCCATACAATTATGAACTTAGATTCCCAATTTAGATTTTAAAAAGCAACTAATTTTCAGAGCCCATAGTCCTGGCAGCTCTTGTTTTCCTTTCCGAATACAGGTATTGCCATGCTGGTGAATATCTAGCTCTATCTCCAGCATTGTCTACGCCAGCAGCTTCACAGGAAGTTGCAAAAGACTTTCTAATGCCTGAGTAATTAATTTTACCCAGTGGAACTGTTTTATCTGAATTCTCCTCCTAGGAATTGTAAATCCTTCTCAGAATAAAGCTGAACTCCAGGTTTCAATGATGCTACATGTCAGAGGGCACCAGCAGTTAACGAGACAAGATTTTAAAATGTTCTTTATTTTGTCTCCTTATCTTTATTTTAAACATATTTCTTACCTTCCAGTAACACTAGGCTTTCTAGTGAAACAGAAAAAGGTATCATTATCTGTATGACTTACTAATTTACAAAACCTTACTGTTTCCTCTGTTCATCTCTTTTCCTGTCTGTGCAGTACAGCTCACTGAAAGCTCTCTCCTCTCTGCCCCTATTAACGTATTGATTTGTCATTGCGCTTCCTCTGTTTCCGCCAGGTAGCTTAAAGGATGGGTGACTAAAACTGAGCAATGTTCCAAAAGGATAATATGGGATATTTTGAGAATTTATTTTCTGCTGTGTGTTATGTTATAGCTGAGGGACTTTAACTGGTTGTATTTCTGTTTAGAAGACGGCAGTCTTGGAGTCCTGACAATTCCTTTCTGTGGGCATTAATTTACATCTACCAATATGAACACTGAACCTGAACCCTTTCCCTGATTTTACCTTTAGGGTATAACCTAGATCTGCTCAGTCTTTGGTATCTTTCAGTAATATACGCCTGTTTGACTGGAAAAAGTAGCAGAAGCAGCATATATACATCTATGCTTGCATGACTACTCACGGCCCTTATATAACCAGGTATAAAAGCCAAAGTCCAATGTTTTTGCTTTTTTGATCTTCATTTCAAGTACTTCAGCTTTTTGAAAATTATGCCAAGTTTTAATTTTCAAGGGAACCTGTGTAAACCAAAGCACAATATAAAACGTGAAGTAGGATGTGGCAGAGTAATTTTGTAAAGATTCTACCAAGCCATGATCCTCTTTTTCTTTTTTTTTGTAAAATTCAGGTTTTATAGAACCAGCTTGTTTTTCCGCTTCTGTGTTTCTCTCCTGTCCCTTTAGCAATCTGTCTCCAACAGGACAGTGCAGGCAGTTTCCTTGCTTGTGCCAAGGATGCTCTGGCTACGTTTAAACAAAACAAGTCAAAGATCCTGATGTGGCCTGAGGCCAAGGACATGACACTGCCCATGTCCTTGTATCTCAGTTTTCTTCCTCCTGGCACAAACTGGTGATACACAAGCTGCCATTTGGGAGCAGTCTGAAGCACAGCTGTCCCCAGCACTGTCCCTGGGAAGTCTGTGGGGGCTCCTGGTTGCCAAGGGCCAGCAGTATGACAGGAAGGGTCCAAACAGACCATGTCTATAGTCACATCCCAGTGCTTCAGCCAGGATCCCAGGCCTATTTGCTGGTATAAATGAAGCCCAAATGCTTGAGCAAGCAACGCAAAGGAAAAGAAAACTGGTTCTCACTTTTCTTCTTTTGGGTGAGTCTAAATCACAAAGGGAGAAAAGTCATTAGAGCAGATCCCTTTCCTACTGAAATGCCAGGCTAGGAAGCAGGGCTGGAGTCTCTGATGCATGCAATTCACCCTTGAGGCAGGAGGAAAGCTTTTCATTTTCTGACTGTAGTTTCAATCCCTGGGTGGCCTAATCCTTGACATAGCTTCCCGAAGCTGAGAAGCTGCTCTGCTTTCTGCTGCAAGCTGCTGTCATAGCCCTGGGTCTGGCAGACCAGCTCTGTCACACCTCTATACCATAACGGCTTGTCCTGGAAGCGAGAGAATCCTTGGCTGCCCTTCTGGGTCACTTTTTCCCTGTTGTGTCTCAGCAGTGCAGGATAAGCAGAATGAGGGCAGCAGGCTCAGCTGCTGGGTTTTTTCTCGTATGACAAAGTGAGAGGTGGATGGGAAGACTAGAGAGGGTTACTTTGTAAAATATCACTAAGCCATTAAGCTGCATATTTACTAAAGAGCGAGACCTTTATACTAGCTGAACACCTTGTTTTGTGTGATAGAAAGAAAAGTATTGCTTACATTAAAATTTTCTTTTTTTCTGAAAGCTGTCAGCCAAAATTTTGAAGTGTGGTCAGGGAATAAAATTATCTTTTTTATGCAAGGGAAGTCATGAGTGATAATCAAAAGGTTCCCTTCTTACCTTAAAGATCAAGCTGCAGGAGCACATGAAAGTTAATTCCTTGGTCCCAGCAGCTTGAATCAGAGTATCAGAGGTATGCATCTAGATTCTGGAAAATCAGAAGCTTCCTAAGGGGAGTGTGGAGCTATTCTGAGTGAGGCAAAAGAAAGTATTAAGCATAGGAGTAGACCCCAAGATACCCCTCCTCTCTAGTGTTCATGCACTTGCCTCTAAAAAGCAGCCATGTGGAATCCCATCTTGAGGATGTATACTCTTTCACTAGGCAATGGTAGCAGTAACTAGCACTTGCTCAAAAAGGAGATATGGGAGATTCAGACATAAAGGCAGGTGTCCTGACTGTGGTGATAAGGTATTCTGAGTGCAGAATAACAGTGGGGGCTGTGCCACTGTGTGACTGGGAATATGGGAGTCTCGCCACCAGAAGGAGAATCCAGGCTGCTGGAGGGATCACTTAGCGCTGTCTCTGAATTGCCACAGAGCAGAAGATGGAGCTGCAGATACAAGAGTGCCTACACTTGTTTACGCTCGAGAAACATTGCAGTACAAATGCAGGCACTGTATGGGTTTAGGCATCTCCCAGGTTGGATAGTTGCTGCCAACATCAGATTTTTTGATTGCTTTATTGAACTTGGACACTTATGTTCTACCTGAGTAAAATTCTTTTTCAGTCTTTGTTTGCTCTTGCCCAAAATCAATTAACTTGCAGCTCCACAGGGTTTGATTTTCTAATCCAACCATGCTTAATCATTGATGTAAAACAAGATTTTTTTCTCCCCTCAGATTCTTTTCTAATGGCTTCTTATTTCTTGCCCTCTAAGTGTGCGCCTGAATTCTCTGCATCTATTTATAAGGGCTTCCCCGCTTCCAGGAGTGTTTAATCAAAGAGAAGGCTATCAGCAGGTGGTTAGCATCAAATGTCAGCAGCTACTTCGTTTCTAACATCTCTTGGAAAAAAGGTTTCATTACCATGCAAATGATGTTAGTCTTCCTTTCCAAGATCCATTGCCACACAGTGTAACATATGGTACACAGAACTGTGCTCCCAAGATTTATGCAGCAACTACATTTCATAGCAGAACAGCAATTGTGAGAGCTAAGCCATCAGATGACAGTCATCACTATTTCCCAATGAGCTGGTGAATATTTCTCTATCTCATGGTGGCAACTCTAACTTTAAGGGGGGGGACTTACTTCTGCTTTCTTTTAAACCCTTCCATTTTTCTTTAGCTTGTATCAGAAATACCGTGGTGCCTTTCACAACCTATGCCAGACAGAACAGCCCAGCAGCTTTAATGGGTGCTATTGTCTTTCTTGAGTATGTCTGGGAAGCAAATTATTCACTTGATACTTGGAGTGGCAGTGTCTTGAACTACACAAAGTAAATGGAAGCTGCTGGCCTCTCTTGGGAATTTTTGGCAGTGCCAATAACGGTAGTAAGAATTCAACTTTTCCAAGGGCCCTGAAACCCCGTAAGCAGAATGGGACAAGCCTATGAGGGGTTTGATTAATCAGAACATTGAAATACAGTTCAGCGACTTCAGCGGGACTTCAGGATGTGTTCAGATTTAAGCATATGTTTGGGTGAATTGTTAACCTCAAGTGTGTGATCAAGTGCTTTGCTGACTCAGGGATGAGACATTCCTTACAGCTTGTTGTTTTCCACTTTGCCATCTGGGAAGAGGCAGCTTGACAGCACGTGGGCTGTGTGAGACATTGCATTTCTGAAAGGGTATTAACAGCCTTGAAGTTTCCAGGCCCTCTGAATCAGGAATTTTTCTCTGTACAGATCTAACTCGGGTAGAACAACCTCACTGTAGCATTTGAAAGCAAACTGACCATGCCACAGGATTTGCTAGGTTATCAGTCAACCTAGGCCTAAGTCAAATAATCTCATGTTTTAGGGGAACTACTAAAGATGCAGGTGGAAAGCTTTACAGAACCTGCAGGTTTGGGGGCATGAAATTGCCCCTTTTAGATATTTTAGTAAGTCTCTTTTGCACCCGGACAACTGTAAGAACCCAAATTTGTAAACACTTCTAATTACAGAGTCATCTCTTCACTACTTTCATATTCTGAGCTGGGGAAGCACATCCGTATTTATATGAAACAAATGTTGTTACAGGCTGTTAGGAAAACTCACCTTCATGCTGCAGCCACGTGGGTGGGTACCCAAAAAAGTGGGTAATACAGACCTGTAATTGCATTTGTGGGAGAAGTGCAAAATATCTTGATCCCTCGGTATTCTCCAAATGATTTTAACTTCCTAAAAATACTAGGGGTTCACCTGAAAAATCTCCCATATCATTTCCCCATCTGGTCAGCACACACCCCTCCTTCTCTAATCTGATACCCTTCCAGTCTGCCGTGTAACATTCTTGACCTAAAAGTAATTTCTGGACTGTTGTGCTGCTTTGCATTTTTGATGAATGCTTACAGGAGAATAAATGTCTGTTGTAAAAAAATGCATTTCTCTGTGGGAACTCATCTTTTTTTTTTATTCTTTTCCAGTGACAAAATGTTCCCAGCCTTTGGATTTGGAGCAAGGATACCCCCAGAGTACAAAGTAGGTGTATAAATGACATTTTCTCGTTTCCTTGGTTTATGAGGCACAAAATAAAGGAGAAATGATTCAGTGCAGGGCAGGGGCTAGGGGTAGCAGCTCCTACTGCTCGTTTTCTTTCATCTGGCTTTCTCACCCTGTGTTACCTCACTGAAACCAGAAATCAAGGTTAGACTTAAAATAGTTGTGTTACACCCCAAATATTTCATGGTATTGGCAAAGCTTTGTTAATGGATGCTAGTCTAGTAAGAGAACTGATTTTTTGAACACCACTTGCCAAGCATATTTTGAAGCTCTGCAAGCCCTGGTTTGACAGAACCCATGTTTGGAAGATGTGGTTCAGCGAGCAGCCTAGTGTCTGTGCTTTTATCTTCCTGAAAATGAAGACCTTTGAAGAGTTTTGCTCTGTGGCAAATTTCTGTGTCACGGTGGATGTCTTCAGCACCGGGAAGAGAAATATAGCAGCATGTTTCCATGCTAGAGAGAAGTGGTATTTATAAACAAAACAAAATAAGAGTGATCCACAGTGGTGGTGCAATTATGAGCATACATATGCAGGCTGGTAGGGCTGGAGTGAAGACAGTGGAGTAAAAGAAGGAGCATCCAACAGAGAAAAGCCTAAAAAGAAATAGGCAGAAGTTCAAATCCTGCATTGCACATGCAGAAGAGTATTTCTGCACAAATAAGTAACTAAAAACTAGTTGAGGATTCTGAAACTCAGATGCTATCTCGGAAAGAACAACACAGGACTTCTGATCATACAGGCTTCATCCAGCATCCCCACGTCCCCTGCTCTTTGGCTGCGGTAGGGAGGTGAACACTGGCCAGGTGAGAATAGTTCTGTGCAGTGAGGGATCGAGTTTCAACTCAACATTGTAAAGCATGAATCAGCAGATGAAAAAAAAGGTACCAGTGCGTTCCTCGTGGCTTGTAGGTTTGATACGTGCCTAAGAATAACAGTAGTGTTGTACAGCAAATGTGATAACATGTCTTGCAAACGGGTGTCTAAGGTAAGCTAACGTATGTCTTAACAACATTGTCTTCTGAACTAAAAAGCAGAGTTACAAAAACGCGGACTGTGCCTGACAAGGTGTTTTGCAGCGCTCTGTTCCTGAAAAGTAACACCAGTGTTAATGCTTTCCAAAATCAGAAACAGCTTCCAGAACTTTGATACAGATTTTAATGCGGTAAATGCACACAGAACATCTGTGTCTGTTGTGTATCTGTTCCAACTGCAGCAACTGACAACCATCTCTGCTATACAAAGGGGTGTTTTGGAGAATAAACATACTGAGCATCCTCTACCACCAGACACATTAGTGAAACACAGTAGCTACTCCTCAAATGTCCATCCCTTTGCCACCAATGTGTGCGTCTCTACCCATGGCTGTATAGCAGTGTTGGCTGGTGAGTTGGACTATACATCACAACCAGATTGCTCTTTCAAGCCCAATACTGGCCATCACTGACAGTGCCATGTACCATTGTGATTGCGCTAAACAAAGGTACCAGCCTGGTGGTGTGCCAGGGGCTGGTTGTTGCATCATCTGCAAGGTGACCATCATTGCATGGGGGAGAACTTGCAGTTCTTTCAGCTGCAGAAAGCCACACTTAGATAAGGACTGCTTGCAGGAAGATCTTGCTGTGCCGGCTGAAGTCTTTTCACTAGTTTGCTGGTGATGGCAGTAGAGCAAAATTCACAGCACAAGACTGCTTCTTTCTCATCCAAAATAATCAGCTGGTGGCATTGATGCCTCAGGTCACATGAGCATATTGGCAACCTACCAATTTTGTTAGTCCCAAGCAACAAACAGCCTCTTCACCTGATTGTGAGAGCACACCTCAGGTGTCAGCTGAAAAACATTTCCTTCCAAAAAGTGATTTCAGAGGGACTTTGTAACCAGATATTCCTACAATCACCAACACCAATTGATCTTCTGCTTTGGCAGAACTGGTGTTTGGATAATTTCCTGACAAGTACTTTTAAGAAAGTCAGAGACTTGTATTAAACTTATTAGCCCATGCACGGATAAAGGGTCTTGCCCAATAGCATGAGCTGCCCTGAAGAGTCCATATGTTACTAACCTCAAAGCAAGAAAATGGATGATTTTAATCTCCGCTATGGAAAATTGTGACAGAAAATGACAAAGACAAAATTACATATCGGCTTACCAATGTAATAAAACTTTGAAGAACAGAAGAACCATGTTGCAGGAAGACTAGACCTTCTGTGCAACAGCTGGGGACAAATAATTATCTTGATGTCTATCATGGGCACATCCAACTGGAACTGGATTAGGAATTAACTGTCATCTGTGCTATTGTTCAGTCCCTCCCTGTGATACTTTATACAGTCCATAGAAGTATCTGTTATCTTAAAATAAACTGTATCAACACTTTCAAGCCCCTACTTGGCTTTGGCTGCACTTCTAAATTGAAAGATATACCCTTTAAGAGAGTGAAGAGTCAGCCTCATCATGATGTGTTAATAAGTCAAGGCCAATAAACCTGAAAATCCTTCAGTAATTTAGTCTACACTGGTATCATAAAGTTAATTTAAAGCCAACAATGATTAGTGTTTGATGTGGAACATAGCTAAGATGCACAGGAAACAGTGAAAAAAAATGATATAATTAAAAGTAATAAAGGCTGTAGGCAAAAGCACTCCCAACTTGTCTCCCCTAACTTCTTTTCTTCTGCTGCAAAAATACGGTAATATTATAGACACCACAGCAACACTGCAGATCTCTCGTTATTCAAATGTTCTTTTGATGCTTTTAGTCAAAGGTATTACAAGTCATACATATCTTTTGTTTTATTAAAGGACAACAGTGTCATACCTGTAATAATTCACATCTTCAAATTTAGGTTGAATCAGTATGAGAACTTCGAAGTTCTGGCCCCATCACATGGACAAAACAGCTTTTCATTTTAATTTAGAGTGCCTGCTTTCAAGTCTTCAGTTCTAACCTGCTCATAACACATTGGTCTCTGCACACCAGCAGCTGCCCTTTTATTTTTTCCAGTAGACGACAAATTGCTAGAGCTCTAGAATAAATGACTCCCACTGCCAAGGGTTTCTAAGTAACCATGAGAGCCTCCACACAGCTAAAATAACACAGCTTCCTCAAAGGTCTAAATGAAAGCTGATCAATGTATGCATGGCAATAATACAGTGAGGGAAGGCCACAGGTAAGCAGTCTGATAAAAACAGTAAGGAAAGTAAGTGGATCCAGTGGATTCAGGTCTAACTTACATCATGCTGGGTCACAAGCTGTAGAAAAATGAGGTCTGTAACTCAGTATTCAGCACAAATCGACGGTAACAAGTATCCATTGCTATTTAGGACCAGCTGAAGGCTGCTGCTTTCAAGCTGGCCATACGTTTTAAATCTTTTTGCCAAGGCTTCCTCGGTGC
The DNA here is from genome assembly GCA_003993805.1 of Himantopus leucocephalus. NCBI lineage: Eukaryota > Metazoa > Chordata > Aves > Charadriiformes > Recurvirostridae > Himantopus > Himantopus leucocephalus. The sequence continues at coordinate 49,668,672 of RSEF01000002.1, forward strand.
ACTAGACCACATGGGAGAAAGGTGTCCATTTGTGGTGTTACATCAAACCACTGCCTTGGTTTCATAATGACTTGAGTTCCTGCCAGTAGCCTGGGATGGGTGTTGGAGGGCAGTCTCCACCTGTCCCTTTAGTGAGATTCCAGTGTCCTCACATTCTTCTACATTCTACAAGAAAAGCAATGTTTGCTATGCTAACTATTATTCCCCAGGGGAAAATACATGCCCCATTTTACATCAGCACTTCAGAACAACAACCTTATCCACTTCTGCAGGCTCTTCATTAAGCTCTTGATGGTGAACCACTTTAAAAACATGTTTTTATATAGGCTTTCTACAGAATTTCCATTTCAAGAGCACACTGCTATGTTATGCTGACTTTATTTTCCCTCATTTCAGCTCCAAATGAAACACTTCAGCTGTTAGTAGAAAAACAGCATTTCTTAGTGGCATAAGGAATCTGTGGGAGTGAAGGAAGCAAGACATGCCATATATAACATTCCCCATCAGTCTAGAGATCTTTCATCCAATATTCGGCAATATGATCTCTTTTCCCCACGCCCTGACAAATACATCACCCTGGTACTTGATCTAAGTAAACCTCTGAGAGCAATATTCTGCACTTGAGTTTCTAACACATGAAACTTGCAGAACATGCTGGTTATTCCACAGCAGTGTTTCCAACCCATCACCTTTTCTTTTGCAATGAGAAGTAGTATCTGAAAAGTCTGATGTAAAGTGAAGAGGTGGCAGATAATATGGACTCAGGCACTGCTACAGAAGGTCACAGTGAAGAGGAGGAAAGAAAGTTGAACAACACGCTAATTTCTTAGCAGGCAGAACTCTAAGGAGCTGAAAAACCACACAGCAGCACAAAACTTACTGTTAAAATGAAAAGAAAGTTAGAATTGTGTCAGCCCCATGACAGGTGTATTGTCAATAATGAAATGTTCTTTCCTGAAGAAGAATTGCAGGCTGACACCTGAACAGGTATGAAACAACTTGCAGTTTGTTTTAAGACAGTCCTGGTATATTCTGCCGTTTTAATGAAAGCTTCATTCACTGCTTACGCTGGGAAGAGTTGCTGGAGAGAACCTCACTCAGTTACAGAAACAGTAAAGCATTTTTATGACCCTAACCTGCACTGTCTTGTTTGCTGGGCAAGTAAGGGACTTAAAAAGTGCTGTGGTCTTTGTGATTCCCGCACTTTGCAGGAGCTTGAGGGCAAAAATATATGCAAACCTGACAAAAAAGAACCAACAGAAGGATGTTTAAGAGACCAAGGAGAAAAACAGAATTTGTCCCCTTGTCCACATAACCTGGATTTAGACATGGAAACTGGGCAGCATGCTCAAAAATCAAGTACAACGGAAAATAAATGGCCAAGCCTTGCCAATCAGAAATGTCTACAATGTGGTCTTAGCCAGAGACACAAGCTATCCAGCTCCCAAACTATTTGATTAATGAGCATTCTGAAAATAATAGCTTTTGAGCAATGTTTTTTTCAATTTGTTAGTCTTAAGCTTTTGCAAAATATGCAGGCATACATATTTAATTTTCAGACTGGCAGTGGCTTAATAGTGTTCAATTTATTCACAGATAAGTGCTAAACATTGTGCATCGCAGCATTTACGCTTGTATGCATCTATTGTTCATGGATTTTTGACAATCTATTTAAATTAGTCAGAAAGTGTTCCTAAACATGGCTGAATTTGTCAGATTGTCAAGTAGTTCCAGGACCATCACCATAGAGGTTTCTGGAAAGCTGGAGCTTTTTGGGACAGGGAGGTTAATTTAAATGAGTTCAACAATCTAGAGAGGGAAAAAAAAGATTACTTTTTGGAATTGAGGCATCCGTATTCGGCGTTTGCTAAATGAATGAAAAAAACATGGTTTCTGAGTCAAAGCCACTTTTTATTTAAAAAATCGAAGTTCAGTTAGAGTAAAAGGGGTTTAAAAAAATGTGGAGGCCAAAACAGAATAACATGTTTCGATGTGACTTAAATAAAATGCCTTTGTGTAGTCGAAAAGCTTTCCAGCAATTTGCTTTATGATTTTGTGCGTTTCTATTATTTGTCACATTCCAAGGAAGTGGTTTTGTTTGTGTTTTGAGGTTTCTATCTGAGTCCAGAAGACTTTTTTTTCTTAAGAAATCTCAAAAATTCTTATGAATTAGTAAATTATCCTTTCCTTTCAGCCTTAATTAGAAACCTATTTAGCAAGGGACATGCTATGAGGATGAATTTCATTACATCCCAACGTAAGGGAAATAAGCTACCTGCTATCAAGGTGACTTTTCTACTAAGCTGATCATAAGCATGTGGAGGTATGATTATGATTCCTGCAAGAGTCTCATGGGCGCCATCACATTGATGGGCAACCGCCTTTCTGTATGCAGGTGCTTGTCCCTGTGTATGTACAGACAATGGAGGCATTGTACAGTGGTAAAAAATATTTTACTATAATTTGCCTCAGCAAAAATATTTTAGACCATTTATTTAGTTGATGTACCCTCAGAAAAGCTGCTGTTGTAATCTACATCACGATGTATGGTTTATTTTGCTTTTTAAAAACTTTGAAGAAATTACCTGAGAAATAATACATTCCTGGTCCAGGAAGCTCCTGGACAGCTGTGTTTTAATAATCCCACATCCATGATGGTATCTGCTAAATAATTTATCTGGAGTCCTGCAGATGGAAAAGATTAATACATAGCCAAGTGCAAGTAAATGTCCTTAGAGGCTTTGAGTGGTATTTTGTGCAGCAACCCAGGTAATGCCACGCTCATTACATGTAATCACCTCTGCACTCCAGAATTTCTCTCTCCTTTCTCTTTATGGATTGATTTTATGGATTGATGTTAAGAGAAAGGAAGAGGGCTGAGCATAGGGTCAGCTTGTATTCAAAACTTAACCCAGGGTCTGTGGCACAATCACGGTTCTGCAAGGACGTTCCTTATTGTGAAGCTGACTTCCACCACAGACCATGGTCTGAAGTTCTGTGCAAAGTTCTCTGTGCCAGGTACCAGCGTAAAGCAGTCATTCTGTGTTTGTGTGGGTTGACATATTCTAGGATTTCCTGACTGTTAGATTGATCCATCATACAAATTATCCTAGTAGGTTGTAAAAACAAGCTTGTTTCTGAACAGCCAAATGTCTTGTTATGTTTCCCCTGACGATTCCCAGTCTTCAGCATCTTAGATGTTCAAACTTCGCCTTTTTTTCCCCATTAGCTTATTAGTTCTGGGAGTGCATGAGGGCTGTGTCATTCAATATCAGAAAGATGCCATTTAATATACCAGCTTTTGGTCCTCTGTCATCAGCACGGTTGGCTTTTCAGTCACAAAAGCCCTTGCATGTTTAATTTAAAAANAAAAAAAAAAAAAAAAAAAAGAAAAGGAGGGAGGGTCATTACCTTGCACTGTTTTGAAAACTAAAGCATTGCATAATTGATCCAAACCACCTTTTGACTTGGTTGGGCTTTACACGGAGTCCTATCAGGTAGATGCCCAAGTTCGGTAACGCCTTCAATACATCTCATGTGCCTGATGTCTCTGGCTGGTTTGGACCCTCTTGAATTCTGGCCATGACAGGGGAGACAGCATAGGGGAAGGTTGAAGCACAGCTGGATCTACTCACCTGAGTGGGGAATGAGTTCTGAGCATTTGGAGAAACTCTGCTTTAAAAATATCTGCTGTTGGCTTGCCTCAGGTGATGATTTCCTGTTTGTGAGCCATCACTGACCTGCTTAAAGAACTTCTCTCCTTCACATTGTACTTTAATCTTGTTTAAATTGTGATACATTGTTCAGAGAGCATAGGAAGCAACCCAATACTTCTACATTCATTGTGTTTCCTGTCCTGCCTTCAGGATAAATTTTAACACTGTTCTTGGTGGATCAGGATGACAGTGTATGAGGGCACTTGCTTTGAGAGAACAGCAGCCATTGCTCAGACAGTATTTTTTTTTTTAATCATTGTGCACACTTGTGCTTTCCTTATTTGCCTGAACTGTTGTCTACATTTTTCCTAAATAATAGCCTGGGGGCCATAGCTCTGAACCAGATAAATCATTTGTATAGTGTGATCCTGAAAGAGGTATAGCAACAAAGGCATCCAGCCCATGCTTGCGTGTGAGATTAAAATACTGTATTCATAGTTCTGGAAAAGAATTGTGATACTCCTTTTGCTATAATTTCAAATGCATTTGGAATAAAGAAATAAAATCACCTAAGAGGCACAGAATTGGAAGAATCAGCTTGTAATACATAAACGTGCATTGCCATCCTTGTTGCTCTTGAGATGCAGTTAACACAAAATACAGAAAGCCTAAAGGAAGAAGAAAGGCTATTGAACAACGAAAAAATCATCAGTGAGTGAAAACTCACATAACCCTTTTTGACAGATGCAATTACTTTTGGCCTGCAGCTGGTCATGAGCCCAGCCACCAGCCACCAGCTGGGCAAAGTGTGCCAAGAGACGTACAGAGCAGCCAGACAGAAGGGCTCTGGAGCTCCTCTGAAGCATATCTGATAGCCCTGCTCTTCTGTGCCTGCTCAGCGAGGAACATATGTCGTGACTTTCTGCATTATCTTCCATGGCCGAGTAGGGTAGCCTGAATGGCCCACATAAAACCCTTTGTAAGAGGCAACTGATTCTTGGTGTAAGCATAGCAAACTCCTGGCTGGGCTGAGCTGGCTGCAGATTCTTCAGTAATTTTTTTGCTTCAGTCCTTTCCCATCATGGTGGAAGTCCTTCTTTATTTAACCTCTTAATAAGTAACAGCAGGCATCACTGTGGTAAGCAAGGCCAGCATATGATGGGGAAATTCGATTTCTCTATGAGAGACTCTATTTGGCAGTAATTAGCCAACTTATACCATTTCGCCTTCACAGATGCTTCTCTGTAATCACATATTTGATCTATGGGTCTATTAGTCATAGACCAATTTCTGTGCTGTGAAGTCATCTAAACTAGCACATATAACAGTGACATCCAACAAAAAAATCTCTTTCTGCAAATAATCCAAGTTCCATTGTACAGGGAGTAAACACGTTGCTTTCCATATGACTAGGACTGTTGGCACTTCTGAAGGTCCTACAGAGACCTATAAAGTCTCAAAGGTGTGTAATTAAAGTTAGCTATATAAATGCCTTCATTAATCTGGGATGATATACCTAAATTCAGTTTTAAATTATGCAAATCACCTGCTTAACTCTCAGCCATATCCACTTTTTGCAAACCAAGATATATATCTTTATGTTTTGCATTGCAAAACAAAAGTTGGGCTTCATTCAAGACAATTAAAGACAAACAGTAGAATTAAGAGCCTGAGTTTCAGAGCTGAAGAGTTTAAAAGGAATCAAGCCTTCTTGGTGATCAAAGAAAGGAGTAAAAAAGAATCTGGATCAAATGCAGGCCAGAACAAATCTTAAAACCAGAAAGGAGCATCTGAGAAAGTTTTAGTCCCCACAGATTTATGTTGTGGATGCAGATCTGTAAGTGACAGACAGATAGACGAAGCCTGGAACCTGAGTCTTGCATTATTTGTGCATATGGAAGTCTTGTATTATTTTCCCAAGCCACTAAAGATACAATACATTGTTTTTTTAGAAAATCAGGAACTTTTTTTGTATTCATAGTCATTTCTCTTAGCAAATACCTCTGTGGTATTTTATTACAGACAGATTTAGAGAGAGAGAGAATGGGATAGTCACTAAATTTGAGGAAAAACAAGAGTCTTCGGGGGGGGGTGTGTGTGTGTGTTTATTAATTTCCCCCCAGCCTAATCTAATTTCTTAACCATCTTACACTCCTCACATTTCATAGATTATTGTTTCACAGTGGGCCTGGGTGACTGCTTTGATCTCACTGGAGAATAAATTATTTACCCAGTAAACCCATGGCCTTCGAATGAGGAACTGTTCACCCATGGGAATGCCAGAATCAGAAGGATGCTGAACTTGTGCTGTCTATCACAACCTGCTTTCTCTCTCCTGCAACCTGAGATGCTGAGCTAGGGAGAGCTGGCGTTTAAATCTCCTCAGCAATAGACCCCTCCTCTGTGCCTGTCATTGATAGCCCAATCCTGACACCATATTTATGTGATTTCTCATGTACTTTGGTTTTTCTTTATGCAATTTTTTCTTGGGTTTGTTGTTATTATTGTCAAGTTTGATTCCAGTTTTGCTACCTTGTGTCTGCAGGGAGTTCCAGCTGGGACTGTATTTCACGCTTAATGGCTGAAAGCTTGAAAGATCTCTGGTTTAACACAGAAAGAATGTAAAGCATGTTTAACCGCAAGTGCTCTTGGAATAATTTTTCTGACTACAGTCTTCTTCTCTTCTTTCCATTTATCTGCAGGTCTCTCATGATTTTGCAATCAATTTCAATGAAGACAACCCAGAATGTGCAGGTAACACCCACATGAGGACAGGCTGCTGTATTGCCACTGTGTGCAAAATGTGCTTGTATTTTATATTGTATCCCCTGAGTATTGTTTAAAGTGTTTTTTAAAGAAAGCAGCCAGGAGTTTCAAAACCTGACAGGCTCCAAGCCATCAGGCTTAGCTTTAGAAACCTTAGGAAGAGCCACAAATTAATTTCCTGAAAAACAGGTCCCTTTGAAAGTACACCATGTTGGACACTCAGGACTTGAACTTCTCCAGATCACTAGCATTTCTGAAAACAAAAGCTGTGTTTTCTAGATTCCTTCCAGATCTTCAGCTACAGCAACATCAGAGGTTGTCCAGCTAAGAAGGGCGGGATGTGCAAAAGCAGGCTGTGCACCTCTGTGATCAAAGACTGCCTCTCTGTAGAGCCAGTTCTTTGGCCAGATCTATAGCAACAGTAGCCTGCTGCAAGTCAGCCCAGCCATGTCCAACACCAAAGGCTCAGGGCAGCAGCTGAGGACTACTGTGGTGGAAGGAAGCATACTTTCATGACAGTGAATGCAGCAGGAAGCTGTTTTAATACAGTGGAAGATAATGGTGTGTTCCAGCAACAATCACTAACCCTCGGTAGTCAGAGGCCAGATTCAAGTAGCAGATCTTGCTCTATGTCTTGTATTTGTAAGTGAGGTCTGCAGTGACTGATGCTGTCTTTCTAGAATCTCCTGCCACAATTCACACGTTTTGTAAAAGGTGAAAATTATGGGACTCTAAACAGTCAAAGCGTAATCCCAGACTAACACTTATTTGAGAGTCTTGGTCAGATGATCATTTCTGTCTAAAATCCACAGGTTGTTATTCTTCCTTTTCCTTCTGCTACCTTCCAAACACTGAAATTGGTGTTTCAGAGTGCTTTTCCTGTTCAGTTTTCTAGCTGCTCCATTCAGCCCTTCTCAGGCTTATTAGTGGCTTGCTTTCAGGCATAGTCAGTGGAATATGTTCAGGGTGAGAATTAAGATGCCAAGAAATGAACTGAAGAAGAGAAGAGAGGACAAGCAATGCAAAGGAAAGAAACATTAAAAGAATTTAGAGTTCATGCATCTTAAATGCAAGACCTCTGGTTTCGGTTCAGTGGGCATTCCTGCTTTGTTGTTGCGCTTGGATTGTTGGACTGCCCCAGCCTCTGCAGGTCATATGCTTGAAATGTAATTGGGCATAAGTCCCACAGCTGCTTGATGTGTTTACACAGCTTTTTCCATTGCTTTTATGGAGTTAAAAGAAGCTGAAATTATATGTATGCATCTAGATGTGCCTGTGAGCCAGCTTAAAGTTGACATTTTAGTCACACGGAGAGTGGGGGGTTGAGGTGGGGAAGAAAAACAGACCTCAGAATTTTGTCTGGACCATCATATTTTAAAATGTAGTTGACTTGTCTGCTTCTGAACACAGAAACATTGATATCTACACAGGGCCTGATCTGTTTAAAACATCACAGTTAACAATGGTCAGTATTAGGTGATAACATATTATGCATGTAGTGTTCAAATGTAGCTTTGTTTCCAATCTAAATACAGGATATTTCTGACCTTCTGTGTACCTCAGAAAAAAAAAGCCCTAGCACTTTATGCAAAGAACATATTTTTCATTACCCCTTTGCTGCCTCTTTTGAGTCCAAGGCTAATTCTTTTATCATGCTGACATTGTTACATAATGATTTGTATTGACTGGTACTTGAAAAGGCTGTCTCATCTATATAGTGCCAGCAGCAGGTCAGAGGGTGGACAGACAAACCCTCTGCAAGAACTTACTATACATACCATACCATGTATGCAAAATAAAAGGTAACGATGGCAATATGAGGAGGTTAAAAAAAATGGAAGGAGCTGCTTTATGAGCTTTGCATTGGCTTATGTCACTTAATATTTGTTACGTATTGAAACTTTATTTGGTTCTTTGCATAAGAATCAGTTATCTGGTAAGTTAACCCATCACCTAAAAGGAGTTTTAGAGCTAAGACGACATAAAAGATGGTTGCAGCATGGAAGAAGGCCAGAGAAGAAGTTTTGCAGTGCTTGGACATGCACCTATGAGATATCAAAAGCATTTCTTTGTCCTAAATGATATCATTTAAAATAATACCCATCTGGAGGAAAGAAAGAAAAGGAGACAGATCAGAAAACATGTTGTTTAATCGTCTGCTGCAGCTTGCTCATCACCTGCCTGTCATAGATGCTTGATTAGTTCCTACCGCCAATTGTTCTGTATGTTTTCTAGATGCACGTGCTGTATTAGGTGACACGGAGAGCAGTAACACCAGCATATCATGTGGAGAGAGGATGCAAGAGTGAGAGGGAGATAAAGTGCTTCGTGACCACACCAATTTTTCTTGTAATATTTAGCATACTTGTCAGAAAACAGAGGAAAATTGCAGAAGAGTATCTTGCTTTAAACTAAGAAACAGAGGTTGGATCCAATGTAAAAAGTATATGTCTAATTTGCTTTTGAGGAATGAAATCCCTTTCTTTGTGGAAATAGTGAACTTTCACTGGCAGAAGGTAATGTGAAGTATCATGCGACATTGAATAAGGACCACGTATTGATATGAGGATCACCGGAATTCATAAAATACAGATATCTTTACCTTTCCTCCCCTATTACCATTTCCATTCTTGAAAATTTTAGTATTTATAGTCTTGTATTTAGTATATTTATAGTATATAATATTTATAGTCTTATACTTAGTATTTAGTCTTTATTGTCTGAGGAAGAAAGTGACAACCTCTAATCTGAATGAATGCATTTACATGCATTACATGCATGTAAAACCCATATATATATATGCATACACGGTATTTCATCAGAGCTATTGAAAGTGGATTCCAATAAAGAATATAAAGAGTTGAATTTTAAAGAAAAATGCACATTGGATCGCCCTAAAATAAAGGAGTCAAAGAAAAGTAAGCTACAAAGTAAGCCACTCATATCCTGTTGGATTTGTATATACAAGGACAGTAGATATTTCTAACAGATATTAATCTGAGATAGCGAACAAGAAATTACGTTTCTAGAACATGTTTCTTTCTAAGATGAAAGCAACTTTCTGACATGAATCATGCTAAATCTGTGTGGAATGCAGGGAGTAAGGTTTATCTCATACTATTTTAATGCACAAGAAAAAAACTACAGTGCATCTTATCATCTTAGGGAAGATTTATGAGGCCTTCATGCAAGATCAGTAAGTATATGTAATGAAATCCTTAGCAGGTTTAAAATTGGGAGTCAACAAAAGGTCAGTTTTGCAATATGTAATTTAGTCACTGAAATTACCACGGGGAATTTTGTAACGTTAGTCTACATTTTAGCCAATCATAGCTGTAATTGGAGTGTGTTCTTTTGTCTATGAGCACTGCAATGGAAAATTATGTTTGCAACTATCTATAAAGCGAGAAGACTGCATTCTCCACCATTTTTTCATAGGAGGTTCAGGTGTACCATTGTAAAGCAATTACAACTCCCTGTGATTTGTTAGTAATGGGTCTGCACCCATATATCCTGTAAACATGGTTGAGTAAAACCTCATGAGTGAGCTAGTCTCAGTGCAAACTGAAACTGGCTTAGGATCTTATTGAAGTCATTTTGTTCTTTGGCATCCGTTACAAAGCTCTTCAGTCTGTCACTTTAGACCTCTAATCCTTTAGGTCTGGTAAGCTGGGAGCTCTGAATGCAGAGGCTAATGTGCATCACTTCAAGAAATCCTTCTCAGTGACTGAAAATACCAATTTCCATTCTGTGATCTGTCAAGTGTGTCAGCAGAAGTCTGTTCTCCCTGGTCTGGCTATATATCCTGAAATGAAAAAGCCAAAAATAGCTAGTTCTCCATCAAAACTTCTCGACTGAAGCTCATTTTTCTATAGACTGCAAAGCGTCCTGCTGTTTCTTCCAAGATTTCACAGCTTTTGGTCATAGTCTAATTCAACCTGTAAGCAATTATGCAAATTCACCCTGAAAAATTATTTTCGTAGCACAGGGGAGTCAGGTATTTGCAACGATGTTTGAATTCCTTGACAGCTCTAGGTTGTAAGTACAAAGGGCAAATTCGTTGGTAACTACCGTGATAAACAGAAATAAATATTTATCTGAAGAGGAGGAGAGAGGTGTTGAAGTGTTTTTAATTTGTGTCTACCCTTTTAGCCTGAATCTTAGCTGTTGATCAGGAAGTGATCAATTACACCTTGAACTGAGAAGAACGGAAGCTATTGCATTGCAAGCTGATACTTGGAAAGCAGGCATTAGAAACTGCTGGGAAGCAGAAGCATGGTGTACTGAATTATATATTACAAACTAGATTCAAGGCAGCTAGAGACAGCTTCTTGGAAATTATCTGAAGTTGTTAGTCCTTGCTAATTATGTAATATTTTGTATTTATTCATTAAGAACCTGCCTCTTATTTAAATTTTAAACAAGCGTGATAGTGGTGATGTGCTCCACATTTATTTGCCTTTTGTGTGGGTTTTCATGCCAGGAATACAAGGTGTTGTGGAGGCTTATCAGAGCTGCCTTCCCAAGCTGCAGCTGTATGGGCCAACAAACATCGCTCCCATCATCCAGAAGGTGGCAAAATCAGCATCCGAGGAAACCAATACCAAGGAGGCCTCGGTAAGGGCATAATGCTGAGTTTGGCTTTTTTCTTGTCTTATGATGGATCCCTTGTAAGCCATCAAAACAAGGCCTTTTCATGTATGTGAATCATGCCTTCACAGTTTTCACTAACTGCCTTCACAGAAGGCAGCTTGAGTCTGCGTCAGCTGGAGCAGTATATCCAGCCTCTATAGCTTCGATAGTCACAACTTTAAACTCTTCCCCCACTGTTCTGTTTCCTGCTTTTGGAGCTGTTTTACTGTAACACACCCAGTTCTTCACTATGGAAACATAAACGGCACCGCTAAGGTTACAAAAATTTAGGGGCCAAGCTCTGCAGTGTTGATCATACAAGAAGATGAGTTCAAATGTTTCCCTTCACAGACTACCCAATTTCAAGTCTCTAGCAGAGGCTGTACTAAAACTTTTTTGTTCAACTAGGGGATTTTTCCAACCATTCCTTTGCAAACTGTAGTGATACAGTTTTCAATTTGCTATTACTGACACGGAGTATCATGTGCCTTTTAGACATCAGGAGACAAGTCTGTTAGCCTGCATCTGATACAAGACCCATGACAAATTTCTTGGGCTAAAAGACCTAAGCATGGATCCTGTTTTAAATGTATGCCTTTGAAATGCATTAGGCTTATTTTTCTCCTGCCTTCCAGACAGAATGGGAGAAAGGGAGAATGAGAGAATTTAAAAGAATACGTGAGTGAGTAGGTCTGAAACATTTACATGAGCAGTGCTCTGGGAGTAAACGATGTAAGAGAGAACTTGCATAGTGCAGTAAGAAAAATGCCTATGTATTGGAACAGAATAGAGCTGTACATTGGCATGCATCTCATCACCAGGCTTAGAGCTTTCTCTAAGCTTCCTTCATGTGCATCCTTCATGTCCTTCCTTTTTTTAAGTCCTATTAAGGCAGCAGTTCCCAAACATTTCTGTTCATGAGTCTGGACTTGTGATTGTCACTCCACTGCTGTTTCCAGGATCTAGATAGTATTTAGGGTCCCAGTCCTAAAATGGGGAATTGCTATGTTTGAATTTCAATACCCAGCTAATCCTGAGGTGGCTCACTCTGTTCGCAGTGCTGCCTCTGAACTGGTATGTCATATTGAATAAGTTGCTTCATTCTTCTAAACCTAAGCTTCCCCTCTTTCTGTTTGAAAAACAAATTAATTTAAAGCATGAGTCTTCAAGATAAAGTTTTCTCCCTGCACGTTTTGTTTTATTCATGGCAGGAGGTGTAGAACAGAATGCTTTGAGTTTATATAACTGTGTATACATAAACTTTAACGATGTTCAGTGTGTTGGTATTGCTCATGCAGAGTGACCAAATTTTATGACCTGTTCATTTTTCCTATTAATGCACGTTTGCTAAATGACTGCAGCTGCCTAACAGTTCATAAAGGATTCTTGTAAGAGTCACTCTTCCCCATTACCAAGTGAAGATATGTCGTAGCCCATGATACCAGTTCAGTGGGTTTTGGAGTTTTGGGAAAGAAATGACAAGCGCACGAAATTGCTTGCTCTCCTTTAGAGAATGAGAAAACCTCTCTTCGGGGCTCTGTATGAAGTGTTTGAAGATGGATATATTCCTCCCTGTACATGCCCTTGCTTGCCTCAGGGACCCCATTACTCTGCAGAACACAGCAGACCTGCCATGGTGTGGTGCTTCTCCCACAGGCAGCAGTGGGACACTCTCCAGTTTGCAGATGGCTGCACCCATCCCACTTGCCTGTTAGCAAAGCTCCTCTGCAAAGTGCTGTCATAACCTCCATGACAGCTCTGCTACAGGCTTGTAACGCTTCAATACTCCATTCCTCCCTGCCTCCCAGTGGTTCCCAAAGGGAAAAAAAATGTAATCGGAAACTGTCAGCAGAAGTGATTGTGTAGCAGATGGAAAATAGGACTAGTGAGGATCTCAGGACTATTCCAGACTTCCCAGCCAAAGTCCTGACTCTCCTAGCCCTAGCAGCTAGAAACCCCCTTTTCTGCACTGTGCATCCATTGGCTCCCTCCAGCTCCTGGAAATTACCTGAACTACAGCTAAACTCCAGAAGAGGAGAAATTAGTAGCTGTAAGGAGGTTGGATGGGAAATGCACTAAACGTTTGAGTCCCTATAAAGACTCTTTTCTATTTAAGAAAGTCCATGAGTGAGTTACCAGAAACACTTTTATACTGGAAAAGGGCAAGCAGCTTTGGAAGATTAACTAATGATACAATTTTTCACTTCTTTTCCAACAAATTCAGCAATATTTCATCTTGCTGATTCTGACGGATGGCGTCATCACAGACATGGCTGACACCAGAGAGGCCATTGTCCATGCCTCTCACCTTCCCATGTCAGTCATCATTGTCGGGGTGGGGAACGCCGATTTTAGTGACATGCAGATGCTGGATGGCGATGATGGGATCCTGAGGTCTCCCAAGGGCGAGCCTGTGCTTCGAGACATTGTCCAGTTTGTGCCATTTAGGAACTTCAAACATGTAAGCTGACTTTTCCATCCATTCCACAGAAGGGTGAATGTATATAATATATAGTGAACGGTGCCTGGGGCTGGGCCTAACTTTGGATGGGCATGAAGTGTTTAGTAAACCTATGGCATTATTGTGTCAGAAATGAAAAAAAACATGAATACAGAATGAAATGTGCTCCATTAGTGAGATCATGAGGGTGGGGAAAGAAGAGATGGGGCAGAGTCCATGTGCTTCTTGTGGTGCCAGTCCTTACCTCCATTTTCTCCCTGATTTTAGTTTGATTGCCCTCCCTGACATATTTTTCCTGGTGTCTCTTTTCCATTCTGTTCTATTAGGACTACTATATTCTGCTTTCCCTTCCTTCATTTCCACAGGTGGCTGAAATGGCTGTGGATTTGTACTCACGGTGTTCCCCAGGAGCCTGTTTCCTTATTGAAATTTAGGTCCCTAAGTTCTCAAAGGCAGGACTATCCACCCACAGCATCCTGGTTGCTTCCAAACCCTTTACCCAAATTCTGTACGAGAACAAATCCAACGAAGTGCTGTTACTAAGAGCCTCCCCATGTCCTCAGCACAGTTCCTGTCTGAGCCCAACGTGGTGTAGGAAACACTGTGTAGGAGAAGAAGGGAGAGACCCAGCACTAATTTGCCAAATTTGAAATAATCCCTTGGCCATGTACTTTACCCCTTAGTCACCTGCCCTACGTTGCAGCATCTGTCCTAGGGACTTTTTCAGCAGCTGGGTAGAGACAGCGTTCACCCACAGAAGGAGCTTTCACACACACAGCCAGGTTTTTCAGGGCCCTTTTCCTCCATATGGAAGTATGAAATGGCCGTTGTGTTCCTCTGCGATACCGAACTTTCCCTCTGGTTTTCCATCTGTCTCTCCCTTCCTTCCCTTCATCCCTTCTGTTATATTTAAGTAGTTTTCCAGACTGTTTTTTGCTCACCTGTGTCTAGGAAGGATACTCTTAATATTTTATTTGAAATTTCTTTACTGCACAGTGTAACTGACTCATTCTCCTCATAAGATTGTCCTTTCCAATCTGCTTTTGTATGCTAGTGATCCTTAAATCTGGATTTTTCATGTAGAAGTTTTCAATTCTGTGTTGGTTTTGGTCTGTGCATGAATTTGCAGTGCTTACATTTCTTCAGATTTTCCTAGGCTTTTTTTTTTTTTTACCACAGGAGACTTTTTTCTTTTTGCTACTTCCAAAATACCTTCATTTTATTCTCCTCTTCTCAAGAGTTATTCTTTTTTGTCTATTCAAAATATAATTTGGCCGTAGTTGTCTTAGATCTAGACACATTCTTACTTTTGCAAACCCTACTAAGGAGTACGAGAAAAAGACTTGTTCTTTTTTTTTCCCTCTACCTTTATGTAAAGAATGGATTCTCACAGGAGGTAAAACACACCTGGTGCTATAAGTTTGGTGACACCATGCCAAATGGCTACAGATTTGCCACTGAATTGTAGATACATACCTTTCTATGTTGACAGTGCCACTCAGTCACCTGTCTGCTGGAACGAAGTATGAGCATAGCTCATAGCTCATAACCTGCTCATAGCCCGCGATTCTCCATGAGATAATCACAAGTGCATAGTGCTGCACTGTAGTCTACTGTAAAAGTGTCGAGAGGCAAGTTATTTATGGGCTCGTGCTAGACCTACTTTCAATTAGTTGAAAATATGTTTCTGCAAGGAACTGGCAAAGCCAGCTGCATTTGGTATTTTTAGTCGCATTTTGTGATTTTATAACAAAGTTGAAATCATCCTTGATTGAATAGATTAACGCTGACAGTTGCAGTTCTGGGCACTGAATATATTGTGCCTCTGGTGTTAACTCATGAGCGAGTCTATGTGTGATTTTAATTGCTAGCATTGGTCAAATGGCAAGCAGTATTATTTTTAGCTGTTTTAGATTTAACTTCCCCAGTACTGGGAGAGGATCGCAATTTTAAAAATTTATTGCTTCTGTTAAATAGTGATATTTTTCTCCCCCTTTCTCTCAGTAGCAGAGATAATATAGATGTAGAGATAGATCATGTATTTGCTATATCAAAAAAGTCAATATATCTTATGCAACTTCATATTTAGTCTGTTTATTGTGATCATTCAGCATTTCAAAAAATGTCAGTCTAATGGATGAGTGCCCTTAACAATAGCCATTTCTGGTTGAATTTCTTTATTGTCATATCCCAAATAATGTCTCTCTCTGAACAAAGTGACATTCACAGCTATCTTACCTACTTATCCAGAGCACAAACAAAAGACCATCCTTATTGCATCAACTAGTGAAATAATTTTTCGTGGTAGAAATGAGTGAGATGTTTTGATTCAAACTTATTTTTTTCCCCACAGCAAAATGCAGATTTAACCCATTTGGGAGATTTTTGTCAGATCAGTTCTGATCACACACAAGAATTACCATAAATCAGCATATTACATTTAACAGCTTTAAGTAAAAGATGTATTTAGTTAAAAATTACATGCCTTTTGTCAATGTACCTCGTGTTTAGTTTTGGTATTTGGGATGTTCAACTACTAAGTAGAAAAAAAAAGTTGAAGGATCTTTTTAGAAAGACTACAAATCAAGCTGTATAAATCGAGTATTTATGCCTAAATCCGTATTACCTCCACTACTGATGGAAAAAAGGAAGAAAATGTTATTTGTGAGCATTTTTTTTTTTTTTTTTGCTGGAACAGTAAACCAAAACTCATTTAGAGTCAACCCAAACAATTTTTTTTTCATTACTTCAATTTTCAGGTCAGCCTGGAAGTCAAAATCTTGTATCTATCCAAAGAGATCAAAAATAATATAGCCAAAAGCTGCCTCTGTGAGAAAATTGAAAGGAGGGAGAAGGAAGGCATAAAAATAACCTATAGAATGAATCCCTTTTGTTTCATAAGTTTGACTTCCTAGAACGTTCTGATCCTGCACGGCACTTATACAGGCTTTTAACATGTTTCAGTTACTTACAATTATTCACATACCTAAAACCTCATACCCACTTCAATGTTTTACTGGTTCAAGACCCAATGTAGACAGAAATACTCACTGTAGGGGTTTAATCTCCTACATAATGTAGTGTATCAGGAGTACTTCAGTAAAACATCTTACCTTTTTGACTCTCTCTTTAAGGAATATCTTTGAAGGTATCAAAATAATAATAACAATTGTAGTGATTCTTGGCAAATCCTGTAGTTTCAGAGGCTTGATAAAACCAAGGTAACCATTACTGTTTAAGAAAATGTCCCATTGCATACTGGGTGACATATGCAATTCACTACAGAGGAACATAACAAAGGGAAAATATTCTCCCTGAACCCAAGTGAATTTCTTCTCTCTATAATTATCACCACTCCAGCAATGTGAGTGTCCTTCACCTGAAACTGTAGAACAGTGATGCTCACAATCACTGAAATGCAGTTGAGAAAATCACCTGTCTCAGTCCATTCACAGTCATATTTTAAGAGCTGAAATTATCTGCCTTTAGGATGCATGATATATTTACTGTGCACAAACCTGATGCCACAGGTAGATTGTATTGCACTCTGCATTGTATTTAATCATAAAGGCTAACAACTGTGACTTAGTAACACATCACAAATGAGTGCAGATAGCACAGCTCTTAACGACTGCAAGGAGCAATGTTTTGCACTATGCATTGCAATTAAAGATTAAGCATGGTGAAGCTATAGAACTGAATCAACAGTCATTTGTAATATACACCAATTATCATCATAGGGGATTATTTTCCTGCTGCTGGCTGATCTGATTGTTGTGTATTAGCCATCAGTTGATAACTATTCATCTTGAGGTGTTTATTGCTAGGACGGTCTTCAAGCATAGCAGTTAAACAACCGAGAAAACATTACATTACAAAACAAAACATTAATGTACCATCTATGTTAAAAACCCAGCAAAGGTAAGTCTTACATAGCACTGCTGAACTGGGACTGGGTTTTAGCTCAGAAGTTACTGTGTCTGATTCATACTTATACAAATGCTGCTTTGCACCATTCTGGTCTAGAAGTGAGGGTGCTTTACCACTACAAAAGTTCGTAAGGTGCAGGTGACCCGAGCCATCAGACAGCAAGATGCCCCCAGCCCCAGTTTTGTCATGTTCCCTACTAGAAAGAGCCCCGGGACCAACACACATCACAGTGCACGATGAAACTCTGTAATGAAACAGTTGTCCATGTTCAGACTGAAGTGCAGAGTCAAGCCAGCTGGCCCAGGGCAACCCTGTGTTGGGCCGCACGTAGCCTGTGAGCCTGTGGGCATGGTAAATGTGTTAGTTTAAGTCTCAGTGAAAGGCTTTTTACTTCACATGCACGCTGGGTGAGGAGTGCGTAGTGCAGTTGACTTCTCTAGTGGGGGTGACTCAGCCATGCATCTGAGCCCTGACAGAGCCTGTTCCAGAAGGGCTGACCCTTCACTCAGGAAGAATGGATGTGGCGTCAGAAGAGAGAGAAGCGGCGACAGGAGGATGATGCAGAGAGATGAGTGTTGGCCCAACTCTCAGACGTGTGGACTCCACATGATCCAGAGAAGCTGGTGGCAAGGTCTCCTGCCTAGCATTTTTAAAAATAGAGCAGAGTGAAGTTTCCTGATTGCTAGGGCTTGTGTGTTCAGCGATGGCCCCAGGAATCTTCCCCCACTCTTTTTTACTGTTTTTACCCTTTATGTAGAGTTGTATTTTTGGTGAGATGGCACAGAGGCAGGCTAAGGTACATACAGCTCTGGCATGCTGGGAAGGAGATTAAAAAAACAGTCATTCTCAGTAGCAACATAGAAATCAGCCATTTGTCTGACTCCAAGCTGTATTTTCTGCTGATTTCAGTGAAAACAGGTTTAGGCAAGAACAGGGCAACTGTGGAAATCCATGCATTTCACTTTGAAGGATTAAAATAAATGGGTTCTGCTACTGTGTAACACCTGAGAACAGTTGCTGTGCTGTCAGGCAAAGTATGGGCTCTGCTTTGCCAGTTTGTTCATGCAGAAATGTTCCAGGCTTTTTTGCATGCACAAATATTTTGGTATAAATGTCACAGTAGGGAAGCAGTGGTTCGTTCTATTCCTTACAAATCACATACGTGACTCAAAATACTAAAATACAAAAAGTAGTTTTGTTTCTAGTTTTTCTAGCATTATCTTTGTATTTGTAGTATTGTGACATTTGCTACTGGAATTTATAATAGCCCAGGGGCTTTCTGCACCCCTGGATTAGCTTGCCTATGAATAGTTTACCATTTACATCCTATGCAAGCCTAATTTTAAGACTCTGGAAGTGTAAGGATCCCACCCCATTAACAGAGCAGGGCAATAAACAGTCAATACAACTACTTTGTGTTGTGGTAGTGTTGAAACTGGCTGACAATATTACAGACAGTGAGGAAGGAACTGTTTGTTAGTGTGGGAAAAAGTATGTGGTGTGCAGGAGAAATGTGGCCCAGCCACCGGTTGAGGAATTCCCATGCATCATCTAAGCTGCAATGTGTGACCCACATGTGCTCCATCTGGAGATAAACACATTAGTTTAAACTTCTCAAACTGGCATTTAAGCATTTGCATTTTTACTGCATTTTTGTGGTGTGCTCAGCGGGAACATGGTCAGGCAGGCTGGCTCCGGGAGGGTTGGAATCAGCTCTACCCAAATACTTAGAAACGAGCAAATCCAAAACACAAGGCAGGAAGGTGCTATTGAGCTGCACGGGAGCGCAGAAGCCCAGTTCTGTCACTGCTGAATACAAGGGCTGAGGGAAATCCCTGCGCCACATGCAGGTAATGGTTGCCCACAAAACATCCACAGGCCCCCTGTTTAAAACGAAGCATTGTCAGGGTGTGAGGCACCGGCTGTGTCATCAGTGGAGGGTATCATTTCTCATTGCACTGAGGGGGTAGCCCACCTCCCTGGCTGTGGCGAAAGCCAGTGGCCATCTCTAGATCCATCTCTACATTTCAGGGTCATCAGTTCTTAAGTCTGGTTGACATCCACCGTTTATACATTGCAGGAAGAGCTTTAAAGCCTCCACAAAGGCTAGGATTGAAGCTTTCTCATGGCCATGGTTTCATTGCAATGAAAACAAATTTTTTCTTGAATTAAAAACTTCCCCAGCCATTAAAACACCATGTCAGATACTGAAGAGCAGAATGGTGATGAAGGCCGCCCTTTTACAGTGATGTCCATTCACGTTCAACTTGAAGCTCTGCAGGGTTCCTCACTGAGTACAGATGAATGAAGTCTTTGCAGCCCTTTTCATTGTGATATGGTGCTCTCCCAGAGTGCAGGGAAGTTCAGTTACCCTCAACTTAAAATAGGCCAAATGGACCTGCAAAACATGCAGAGCACTTTTGGCTTTAGCGTACTTTCAGGCAGCTACACCTACAAGCCCAAACTGACTCACAAAATGAGCTTCCAGCAATAGTGCCACACACTTGGAGTCTTTTTTGCCTTCCATTTCTGTATCATACTTCCTACCTTGATCTCATGGCACCAATGCCTGTAAAAACCATACCACTTCTAGCACGGAGACAGGTTAACAGTTGTGTTTTCTACCATTTTCTGCAGGCATCCCCAGCTGCTCTAGCAAAAAGCGTTTTGGCTGAAGTTCCAAACCAAGTCGTGGACTATTACAATGGCAAAGGGATAAAACCAAAATGTATGTCAGAGTACGAGTCTTCCAGGACACTAGCTCCATGAACCTGCCTGCACTCTTGTACAAAATTAAAAAAGAAAAATGCTACTGTCTACAACTACTGTACTTAAAAATGAAACAAAAAAACAATAGCACGTTTTGGTGATTTTTAACTGAAATAACCATTTTTTTTGCATGTGTAGCCTAAAGGCTTAAATCTGTTAAGAGGTTGTATTGTTGAAAACTTTTTATGAGAAAAAAACTTCCAGAAAAAAAAAGTGAACTCTTTACATTACAGCATGTCGCCTTGAAATAAAAAGTTATCTGTATCTGGTTTTTATACAGGTTTGTTGAAATTTTGCTAAATTTCTTATCTTTACACTGTAAAGCATTTTGAAATATTTATTGAGAGTCGATAGCCAAAATGTCTTTGGTTTAATCTGCTATGAACTGAGAGATTTTTCAAAATGGCAGATGCATGAACTGTATTTTGCATGTTTAAAATAAAAACAACACAGTTTTGCAGTTGTTGTCTTTATTTCTCTCTCTGCCTCAAGGCTGCCTGCTTTCAACTTCTGTATTCCAAGAAAGGGGTAATAAAGTGTTTCAAGAGATACCCGGCCTGAGGCATGGGCATTTCTAATGTTAGCAGCTTATAACATGGGCACCCGAACATGCCCACTCAGTCTGTGGCCTGAGTAACCATTTTTCAAAAGCCTGACACATCCAGCTGTCACAAAGGGTTCAGACCATAGCTGTAAACAGATCTGGCTTGGAGGGCATGATCCATCAGGATTGCATGTCTTAAAATATGCCTACTTAATCCAATGATCTGGCTGGCTGGCTTTCAAATGGGTTATATTTTGGCTACCCAAATTTATAACCTCTTATGTTCGGGAATTCTTATTTTGTTTCATTTGTACTTTTTAATCTCACACCCGATAGCCAACTTTGCGTGACATGTTTTCCAAAAGAAATTTTGCACGGCCTGATTTTATGACCACCAGTGATTTGTAACTTCACGCACACACAGATCACTTGATCTTGTGTGATAGAAAATCTGGTTTTACACCAAAAGAATATTCAAGCCACCTGCTTTTTTAAAAGAGGACACACAAGAACAGATTGGCAGTGGATTGATCTTTCCATTGAAATATTTATGTATATAAATGAAGAAATTAGATCATTGTTATTCTTAGTGTTTGAATTTTGGCTTCTTCTTTTGCTAAAAGATCATAGTGAAAGATGTGGCTTGTTAGAAGTTAAAGATAAAATCTGACCAAAAATAATTTGTGTGGGATTGTCCGAAGGGCATGGCTTTGGATGAGTTGTGCTCACACTGAATTGAAAACAGTCTTGTTGCTAGTTCCAGAATAAGCTGTTTTGGACCAGTGCTGAATATTTTGGAAAATCTCACCTGGGACCAAGGGGGTTTGGTTTTAGAAATACGTATTTTTAAATGAGTTTGCAGGTAATGTAGAACTCTAGCTCCCTTTTCTACTTTTCTCCTTACTTTTCGAAGTAATTTCCATGGGATCAGCTTTGATTGATGATTTTGTACCACAAAATGAAGGCAAGGGGAGAGCCAGGATGCATGGAGCTGTCTTCCCAGGGCATTCAGTTCTGCTCCATCTATATCCTGCAGCGCAATCATTCACGCTTACTAGTAAAGATTCCTTCAGCTGATCAGATATTGAACAGCAGCCAGTATTACTTGGTCATAGGTATAAGTTGTCGGAAGACATCCTGACTGAAAGACCTCAAATGCACATTTCCATTTAATGGCTGACTGTTCATTTGAGAGCTTATCCCAGCAGGCTGCACATCTCTCCCTCTGTGGATGCATTTCAGCTGAAAGCTACTGTGATTTTCCCTTATATTTCATTTCATACACCGCTCTGCCAACATATCTTAATTCTTATCTAAAACATCTCTAGTTTCTTATTCCCATTTCTCCCCTTTTTTTCTTTCCTTCTCTATTCTCACATGGAGCATTTTCTAGCTGTTAAAGCACATGACTGAAAAATCTATGACTCCCAAGTTCTTTGCTTCTCCAGTATCTTACTCCATAATCTTGGACAAGTTCTTTAACTTTTCTGCACCTCAAATTCCTCATCTGTAAAATGGAGGTCACTGCTGTGTATTCATAAATATCTCACAATGGTACTGGGGGACTTTAATATTTGAAAAGTGATTTGAGATCCTCAGAGGCATGATGGTGCTCTTGCCACATAAAGAGTATTACTTTACCCTGGGAATAGATTTAGGGATGTAATGTACAGCTGAGGAGGCATTAAGCCTTTTCTTCATTATTTTCCAGACAGAAGGAAAGTAGAAGAAAGCTTTCAGCAAGAAAAATTAGGAGTCAGGTAAACTGTTCTTCTGGTTCTTTGGCTAAACTGATTTTTAAGTGTTTATGGTTAGATGGAATTGGGCAGTTACAGCTCTTCATTAGCAGAGGTGTTACAAGGTGCTTCTATAATGTAGCAGCACATAAAATGCAGAGATCAACATGTGGTTGTTCAATAGTTATTGTATGCTGAGCTATATAAATTCAGTGTTTTTCACGTATGTTAGTGGTCGATATAAGTGTCTCAAGAATCACAGCTGCTGCAGATTTTTGTTTACTTTACACAATTCAGATTACAAATGTTGTCTACTTAAAAACAAATCATTATCAGTGGTAATATAGATCAGCAATTCTGTAGCAGCCCTCAAGGTACTTGAAAAGACACCTCCATGATATTGAAAAATCAATTGGAAATCTGCAATCTATACAGATTTCAGCATGTAAAACAAACACATAATAATGTGGTGAGCTGGTGTAGGAGTATTCACAAAAGACAAAACTAGCCATATGGTAAAGGCTTTCTAATGAGGCTTTGAATGTTATTTTCATTGCTCCAAGTTACTCAATGCAATAAGATAGTATGGGCTTTCTGCAGGGTAGTATCATTAAGTATATTAATATATCTCTGAAATGCCTTTTTTTTCTCTTGTTTTATCTACTAAGGGTTTTAGCGTGGCCATTCTGCCTTCAGGCTGAACCACCATCAATTTCTCTCATAGATTTTTTTAATGCAAATTTAAACTTCTACTGCCTTTTGACGGATCATTTTAAATTTTGAAAAGTCCTTTAAAATAAATTATATCTTGTCCTTTTGAGGTAATCGATGATCTGAAATATCTTCTCTGCCTACTGCAATCCTGCCTTCCTTTTTACTGCTTCTCAAATCCCATTCGAAACCCAGAAGCCCATGAATACTCATTAATGATCCCTATTAGCCCAGAATACATTAACATTCATAATTCTTGAGCCAGATACTCAGCTGAGTTGTATTTTTAGTTGTGTAGGGGAAACTAAGTGTACAATAAATTAAAAAAAAAAAAGTGCTAATACACTGCTAATTGCTTATTACTCTAAGGTCAAACCTACCTGTGTAAAGTGCTTACCATGATAAGCAATATAGTGTTCTACAGCATTTGATGAAAGAGTCTCCAGGTATGAAATGAAAATTATAATAGTAGTATTGCATTAAAACATGTATTTTCTTTTAGTCTCCAAATATCAAAGGTACACAACTGATGACAGCCAAAAGTTTACAGTTTGATCCGTTAGAGGCCTGCTGAGTGCAATGGAGAACAGTGGTCCAAGCCAAAGCTTGCAAGGTTGCAAACATGATATTCCAAAATGCACAGGTGGAAGGCCCTGGCTCTGAGCAGGTTTGCATGGCAGAGCCCCGCAGGTCTGCTACACTCAACTACATCCCTTGGGTTTACTCACACACCAAATACTGTGATGGAAGGGTGTGTGGCTTATTGAGCCTCATTATTGTATTGCAGTAAGATCTTTCCTGATGAGATAAACAGAGCTGCCTCCTTCAGCGTAGCTCTCCAGCTGCACGAACAGGACACAGCTTACCCCCAGGAAGAACCCAACTGGTTATTCAGATTGACCTTTCTCACTTGAGATTACGGGTCTTGCAGTCACGCCTGCTATGTAAATCTAAACTCATCTCCAACCTTTCCAGAGCTAAAGAGGTACTAGACAAACTACCTTTACTCCTAAGCAGCAAGGATATTTCAGGCACAAACACTGGTACATTTACAGTCACATTTTTTGGAATGGGAAGGATGAGCTGGAGGACTCCTAGGATAAGGATACATTTTGCAGATTTGGTTTTTTCCCTTTATTTACAGGAAGTGCCATTTGCCACAGAGAACACACAGGAGTGTGCGTGTGTGAAAGCTGTTGGATCCAGCTGTTTTCTGGATCACAGTTTTGGGTGCAAACGCCAGAATTCTGCTCACTGTTACCCACTCTGGGGTGCCTGCAGCCTCTCTTGGATCTGGTTAGCTGGCTACAAGCCTCAAACACAAGACACACACACAGACACATACCACAGTGGGAAAGAAAACAGGCAGGGTAAAGGGGAGAAGCAATGACGGACTTCAACTGGCCACACTGAATGGTCATGTACCTTTACAAAAGATATTTCTGTTGAAACCAAAGGGGGTCTTGGGTTCATATCCGTTCACTATCCTACCTAGTGCTGGTGTCCTATTTAGAAAAAAGGCTGAATTAATTCTGAACACAAAAGCCAGATCTCACTGAAGCCAGAGAGGCAGAGGTACCAGCCCTGTGCCAGGCTGCCCAGAAATCCTCTGCCTGGCCCACCTGCATTAACTTTTACCAGTGACATTGCTGACTACAACATTAAATATAATACCTGCCACAAACGTTGCCCTCCCACCATAACACGGCCTACCCACTCACAAGGCACACCTGAAGCCCCACACCCTGCAGCCATTTGATAAAGCTGGGCGGTTTCTGCCCAAACCCACTGGGGCCTGCTTGACACCTGCATGGTGGGGGAAGGCTTTGAGTCCATGTGAGGGTCCTTCAACCCTGTGTGCCCAAGTGGTGCTCGACAGCAACAAACTTCACCCACCACGGACACTTTCCCTCACTGACCCTGATTTATTGGATTCCACCAGCTCACGGCTGGAACGGAGGCACAGGAGCAATGGCAGCACTGGCAGGGCCGAGGGCAACAAGTGCTCATGGCTATTTCTGCATGTCCTCTCCCATCGCCCCCCTTGGGTGAGGTCCAGCCCCCGCGTCAGAGAAGCCCCGTCGGCCATGGCTGCTGCAGCCCTGACCCACGTGGCCTTCGGGCAGCACTCACGCCCCGGGCACGGAAGCACCCAACCAGCTGCCAGCCAGGGCCCAGGTTAAACCACAGGCAGTGCCGCGGGTCAGGTTCCTTCCCCTGGGGGGAGCACCCTGTCTCCCTGGGGCCAGGTGTGGGGGGGGGAAAGCACGACCACGTCCTTGGGTTGGTTCGGGACTTTTTATGTTAACTTTTGAGTAAACCGCCTCCCGCCGCCGGGAGCGCGGGCCGGAACCTTCTTTCCGAGGCAGCACGGAAAGTTTTCGCCGTCGGCCCAGGCGGCGCCGGAAGCCGCCGGCGGCTCCGCCAACGGTCGCGGCATGGCGGGCTGGGGGCTGCTGGGCCGGCTGGGGCGCCGGCTGTGGGCGGCAGCGCCGGGGAGGCCGCTCGGGGCGGCGGCGGGGGCTCCCGGCCACAGGTAGCGGGAGGGGAGGGGAGGGGAGGGGAGGGGAGGAAGGGGCTGCTGCGGGGAGGGCCGGGAAGAGCAGGAGCAGAGGGGGACTCGGCCCCTGTCGCAGCCCCGGAGTGACGGACGCCTCGGCGGCCCCTTCCCCTCGGGGCGCCTTTGATCTCCACTGTTTGGAGAGGCCTCTGGGTGCAGCCTGTTGGCAGCGCCCCGGGAAGTTTGCATGTGCAAAGGTGGTAGGTAGGGCCGCGGTTTACTTGTGGGGCACTCAAGCCTTAGTGATAGCCCCAACCTGTGTGGGAGCTGTGGCAGGAGATGCACATTTGCAACCAAAGCACCTTTGCTTCATAATGAAGCGACTTGACCTACTGTGGTTTGAGTCAGCTTAGCCAGCTCTTACAGTTAGCCACGTCCATTTGCTAATTGGGTGGTTGACTACTCCGTTTCATTGTACTTGCAGGGGATTGAGGCACATTCAAGCTTTTCTTAGCCCTCACAAAAATTATGCCAGTATAGTGAGCTGTTTAGCAGTGAATGTAAAATCAGAGAGTTGTTGGGCCTGGAAGGGAGCTCAGGAGGTTTCCAGTCTAACCTGCTCACAGTGCAGCCAGCTCTGAGGTCAGACCAAGTTGTTCGGGGTTTTGTCTGGTTGTGCCTTGAGAGTCCCCAAGGACAGAGGCTGCACGGTGTCTCTGGGCCCCTGTTGCAGTATGTGGCTGTCCTCAGGCTGAACATTTTTTTCTTATGTCAAATCAGAACCTCCTTTTTCAGTTTGTACCAATTCTTCTCATTCTCCTGGCATGCATCTCGATAAACCTGGCTCTGTCTGGTCAGTAACCTTTTCATAGGTATTGGAAAGCTGTTGTGAGGTTCCCCCTAAGCCTCCTCTTCTCCAGACTGTACAAGCCCAGTTACCTCAATCTTCCTCATAGGGCAAGTGCTCTAGCTGCTGTATTCTTATGTACCACTACCATACTTGCTCATCTATAAACACCCCTGTTGTTCTGAGGACTCAAAACTGGTTAGTATTGCAGGTATGGTCTACTCCAAGTGCTGGAGAAAGGATGGTAACTGTTTCCCTTGATCTCCTGACCATGCTTCTGTTGATATAGCCCAGGCTGTCAACCTTCATTGCTGCCTTCATTGCTGCTGGCTCCTTTTTTGCCTTTTTGGTCCCCACAGGGCTCTCGGGTCCTTTGTGGGGCTGGGGAGCAGCTCTGCTGAAGTCATGGCCCCTACCCTTGCAAGTGGTTATTCCATCCCAGGTGTGGGACTTTGCATCTCTCCTTTATGAATTTCATCAGGTTCCTTGTTGGTCTGTCCCTCTGACGGGCAGAGGGACAACCTTGAGCATTATCACCTGCTCCGTTCAGTTCAGTTTTATTTACAAACTTAAGGGTGCACTCATCCCTTCTTACAGGTCACTGATAAAGATACTAAACAGGGCAAGTCCCTGAATAGACTCTTGAGGATTTCTGCTTGTAACTGGCCTTCTGGTAGACTGCGAACCATTAACCATGACTGTTTCAGCCTAATGATCCAGCCAGGTTTTTGCCCATCTGATAGCCCTGCCATCCGTGCCATAACATCCCAGCTTCGATAGAAGGATGCCACAGGAGAAAGAAGTGTTGAAAGCCTTGCTAAAGTTGAAGTAAACAACACCCACTGCTATGTCTTTGTTCATGGATCTAGCTTTTTTTATCGTAGAAGCGATGGTTGTTTTATTTGTTGTTGCTTGCCCCCCTTTGGTGTATTTTAGAGTACTTTAAAAGATAGATGAGAGCATGACAAATAATTAGGTGCTGTTGGTCAGTGGTGACCAGTTTGAGTGATGGTGGTTGAATAGCTTGCTAGTATAGTTTTGATCTTTATGACTGTATAATGTAATGATATAAATATGTAGTATCTATTACATTATGAACATATGTGTTATGAGACATTATTTGAACTGATAAGACACTTAAAACTTTTTCCCACCCCTGGGAAGGGGGCAGCTGGGCTTTGTAGTCAGGCACGTTAACAGTACAACATGGTGGGATGAGCATCTTTCTGAAGAGAATGTCCAGTTCCTCAAGAAGATAACTGCGGAGGAATACAAAGCTCAGACAGACAGCAAACTGTACCCTCTGAAAGATGAGCCATGGCCACTGAATGAGTGGAAACCAGGTGAGAAAGTATCTCTTCTGAAGTACCAAACTCACACTGGAATTATTGTTGTTGTGTTATTGCATTCAGTAACATCAGAATTGTGTCTTGTAAAGTATTTTACTTTTTGCTTTTGCCTCAGTCATACAACACATCTTCTAGTAAATAAGTAAATGTAATACATCAGTTCTCTAAAGAGCATTTAGAATATTACAAGGTGTTAAGAATGTTTTACAAAGTTAGGTTTTAGTCCAAATCAGCGTTTGGCCAGTCCCAGCTTGGCTGCACAATAACAAGATAATAAACTATGAATTAATAAGAAAAGACTCCCTAGAGTATAAAGTATATGAACTTGAAAATGTTCTTGTAAATATTGCTAGTCTCTGAAGAAAAACTGTATTATATAATATATCCCACTTCCATTCAGTGATTAATAGAATATCTGAAGTTGGAAGGGACCCATAAGGTTCAGTGAGTCCAGCTCTGTGTTCTTCGCAGTACTACCTAAAACTAAACCACATGACTAAGAACATTGTCTAGACACTCCTTGAACTCTGACAGGCTTGGTGCCATGACCACTTCCCTGGGGAGCCTGTTCAGTGACTGACCACCCTTTCAGTGAAGAACCTTTTCCTAATGTCTTACAGACTATAACACAACATACAGTTTTTGAGTCTTCGAAAGGGTCACATAATTTGACAGCAGACAACAGAGTCTGCAAGCCCATGACAAGATTCTCAGGTATGACAGTGGAAACTGGAACAAAGAGCATTTTTCAAACTTTAAAGCATTTGTTCTTCATCTTAAGTGTTCCGTTTTTCATGCCATGGACTGTCAGAAGCCAGACTTGACAGGTTGCCTTGGCTACAGCCAAGTGACAGTGGCTATAGTTACAGTGACAAAAATACACAGAGGTCAGGGTGGAAGGAACCTGCTACGGTAAACTTTTCAATAGTTAGTTTGCCTCTAGTGAAACTAACTACATGAGTGTTGTATTTTCTAAAAAAAGAAGTCTGAACCGTTGGTTGTTCTGAACTTAATGGGGAACTGTTTTGCATGTTCTAGCAAACACAACTGGAACAAATAGAACTTTACTGCTAATGGAGTTAAAAACAGTGAACAGGTTATTCCCAGCCTGCCTCCAGGGAGTCGGCGATGTTTCCTCTCCTCCCTCAACTCCTTAGGAAAGGTCTGAGTTAATGGGACTTTGCAAGTTATGAGATGGGCTCTTTCCAATACTGAAGTGTGGAGTTGCATCCGTGTTCTGTTTTGATCTACAGATTCCATCAGAGTTGGTGTTGTTGCAGTAAAACTGGGAATGATGCCAATATGGACCAAGTCAGGAAAAAAACATGCTGTCACACTACTTAAGGTGAAATAAATCATAATTAATTTCATCTCCTATACTGTATTCAGATCGTTAACCAGAAGTTTCAGGCAAAAGTGAAACTAGCACTTGTACAGAGTAGGAAATCCCTAAAGAAAGGAAAGATTTATTTCAGCCCTGTACCTGTTCTCTGGTTATATCCTAAACTTTCTAGGAGCTGTCTGCCTTCTGCCCCAGTTACTCAAGTGCTGCAGAACCGTGTGTACTATTGCCTAGGTGAAGGGAGATGGGAGGCAACGTAAAGCTGGGGTTAACTACCTCACTTAACTTTTTTTTTTCTTTTTTTTTTTTTTTGCCACCTGCAGGCACTTTGGGATTAGTTTCACTTTGGTTACTGAGCCTTTGTAGCCCTACAGAGGGCGACTTGTACTACTTGCAGGCTGTGTTGCCTGTTGTGTAGATACAAATGAAAACAGAGACTGACTTTGTTTGTCTTGTTTTGATAATCTCTTACTATGGTCTCAAAGCGTACACATCTGCTTATACTCAAACACTATTTTTCTTAAGGTGCAAGATTGCCATGTTTTAAGATACATTTCAAAGGAAGAGTCGGGTGGAAAAACATCTAAGCTACTTGTTGGAGGCAAAAATGCATCTCCTTTTTTCGTAAGTGAACCACTTTTGGTGTTTTTGTTAGAATAGTTGTTTCTGTTGTGATTACGGTGCAGAAGTACTGCGGGTGTACTCTAAGACATTAATTGACAGACATGCATGCTTTGGAACTCATCTTTTCTCACATCCACCCTTGCTTATTTCCTAATGCTAGTGTTGATTCTTGGTTAAGAGAATAGCAAGAAGAACTTTTCAAAAGTTTTACCTATGATTCTCTAGGAAAGCTGTGGGCTTAGGAAGTTGCTTTGAAGGGCAGCGTCCCATGCTGATGAAAGGGTCTGAAGGGCCATTAGCAATATACAAATGTATGTTCACCATGTCTGTGGAGGTGCAATACGAGACCAGGACTGCAAGATACACACATTCATGGCCTCTTGTAAACTTCTCCAACTTCATCAGTTGTTTAGCAGACTTTGTTCTCTAGCTTACTCTTTCATACTGCTTTATTAGCTTTAGTTGTATTTTTTCCACAGGTCTGTTGAGATTGTTTAATTTTCATATAGTTTTACTTATGAATAAGTTTAAGACTTAAATTTTCAGGAAGATAGCTTCATGATTATAGCTCATCAACAGTGATATCAAATCCACTCACTTATTTAGACACCCCAAATGCCCGATGTGGAATTCCCAGTCACCTTCAATGGCTAAGGTTGCCTAGCAGAGCCGTCATTCCTGAGGAAGAAAATTGAATTATAGATCAAGGCAGGAGCAAAGCTCTCCCTCAAAGGATTGCGGTTTCGATGATCCTTTATAAAATACCACTTTTCACTTCTTGCAGTATCCTGATACTCATTTGTTTGATTTAGGCAAGTGGAAAAAAATAGGACTTGTCATCATGAAGCAGATTATCTCAGTTGGTGAATGTCACTTTTTGAGGTCTTATATTTCCCTTTTTCAAACAGAAGGTTGTCCCAGAGCCTCAACATGAATCTGTGTACTTGTTTTTGCTTTAGTTCAGGTGAGGGAAGAAGGAGCTTTTTTAATTTGATAAATCTGTTGGCTTTTGTAGTGTATTCTACTTATTTTTAATAGGCTTGTATTTTAAGGTATCTTTCTTTTATTCAGTGGGTTTAGGCCATGTTTCACCATCACTGCTTCTACTTTTCGGGTACCTGTCCTGTCACTTTAGTCCATTTCCACTTTCCAGGTATGATGTTTTTCCTGGAGATGTGTTTTTTCTTTCCTGTTACCTTACTTTAAGACATGCAAGAATCATGTGAACAATAATTTTCTAGTTGCATTATGCATGTTAGGCTTCTTACAATAGATCTTTATGAAAAGATGATGTTAGCAGTGATTCAATGTATCATCAGAGTAAAAATATGCAGAAAGTAAGGAGGAATACAGGAAGCTGCTATTTAAATAGCTCTTGTGAACTAAGAAAATTTCTTCAAAGCAGAACTACCTAAAAAGTCAACTCAAGGATTTTTTAGTAGTTTGACTTACGTTAATGATTCTCTTGGACATAACTTTTGCCAAGTTAGCTCCTATTAATTTGATTGAACGTAAACTCATTTTAATAAAGAAATAGATTAAGTATCCTTAGCCAAAGCCGTGGTAAGGACCTGGCCTGCAACTGAGCTCTGTACTGTTGTTGTTATCATTCTATAAACTACATAATTTCTAAAAATTTGGCACACAGATTCTGAACAATAGTACTTATTAAAAGTAGTAACAAACAATGTCTTTCTGTGGTTTAGCTGCAGGTTTGAATCATGTCTCTCCTATCCTTACCAGTCTTTTTATGTGTTTCTTTTTCTCTCTGAAGTGTCTGAATGTAAGAATTAAGAGAAAGCTGAATGATACTGTATTGTATTAGCATAAGCAGTTTATCTTCTGTTAATTCCTCATAGGAACATCTGTCTTCCTCAGACTCCTCACAGCTACTGATTTTTAATGAATTCAGGCTAATGATTCCCTCAGTAATTTTACGAACAAAGAGTTATATGTATTTCCTTTGAGTGTCAAATTGCTTAAAAATGATAAGGGGTATTGCATTTTTAGCAAGGGTTTTTTTTTCCCCCTTCTTAGCTTGATGTTTGTCAGTCTATTATGAGTGTACACATTTTTCATTATTTTTTAATGCAAAATTATTCTCAAAAGTACAATTCTGTCAGTGTTCTAACAATTTTTTTTTCAAAAATACTTGTATATGCTTCCCTTAAGTGAGGACATATAGATCATTTCCATATAATACTGGAAGATATTGCTGGTCTTTTTAAAACTAAGAACATTTGAGAATTCACTCAATGTTCTCTTCATTATTGCTTTTTAGGAAGGCTTTGTAAAGACTGCAGTGTTTTGTTTGTAGAAATACATCTCTGTGACCTGACTGCTTGAGAAAAACTTGTGGAAGTAGAACAGTGCGGAAGTAGAACAGTGCAAGGCTATAGCAGGGCTCTTGAGATGTACGCCATTTTTACCCTTTGACTCCACTGTATTTTTCTTCAACTGTGGTAGCTCTTTCCAGGCATCCATGCTGAGCACACAGCTCCCCTTGCTGTCATCTAAGGTGGTAGTTTTACATAACAGTGGAAATAAAGGATTGATATGCAGGCATTTAGTAAGAAGGGGATTGCTTTATTTTTAGTTCTTACATGTGGTACTACAGTTGTCATCTATTGATGCCTCAAATTTTTGTGGTCTTAGGGAAGATTCTGTATTTAGTTGATTATTTTTATTTTTTTAAAGGTATTTGAAGTGTTTTGTACTCTGAACTGAAGTTAACAAATCACTCAAAAAAATCCTTTTAACTCTCAAAGACTTTCTGTCTACACCTGCTCCTCAAATAAGGACAGATTCCTGAAGTTAAAATTTCTGTTTTGTGTCTCAAGTGAGAGATCCTCATCATCTTGCTCCCTCATTCTTCACAAAACTTCCTCTTTTCTGAGAGGAAAACACTGCTTAACAGATTTTTATAAACAAAAGGAATGGCAACATGCAGATTTTCAAGATAAACTAAGTAACGTTTTTAAAGTTATTCACATTATTTTGTCTTAAAATACACAAAATTCTTTTTGAGAGAGAGAACTGCACAGAACTTTGGAGAGTTGAACCTCAGAGATGTGACTATCCGAGTGCGACAGTATTGTCAGATACTTAAATTGCTTTCTGGGAGAATTCATTTGAAGAAAAATCAGCTGCATTGCTTTTTACCTATGGCCTCAGCTTTCCTGTGTCACTGTTTCCATTGCTTGGTATCATCTCAGTGGTCAGCTGTTCTGTGAGTTGTCTTGTTTAAAACAGCTGACAACAATTTTAAGTACTTTCACCTTTGCCAGGCTCCTCTAAAACGAAGAGCCCTTCTTTAGTAAGTCAGCAGTACACACTGAATGTACTTGGTATATCTTAAAAATACATGAATCATGAACTTCTTGTTCTTAATTTTTCCTTTTTTGTCTAGAGACTCTAGGTTCTCTTCTGTGGGAAGTTTACTGTTTCTAGAAGTTTCTGCAAGACCAGGCTTAATTTCTATGGTTTTGTTACTTAAACTAAGTCATTAGAAGCTTTGAAAAAGACAAACCACTTTTAAATTACTACTGAACTCTTTGAAAGTCATGAAAAAGCAGTAATATATTTTATGTACATTCTAAATGATTGTTTTCCC
Source organism: Himantopus leucocephalus (assembly GCA_003993805.1). Lineage (NCBI taxonomy): Eukaryota > Metazoa > Chordata > Aves > Charadriiformes > Recurvirostridae > Himantopus > Himantopus leucocephalus. The sequence continues at coordinate 49,702,152 of RSEF01000002.1, forward strand.
TTTTCTGATCTTAGAAATCTTCATGTATCTCTTGTTTATATGATGTAGCTGTAGGGTATCTAGTTGACAGAAAATGCAACACAGGAGTTTTAAATTAATTTTATAGAGGGTTAAAATGCTCGTCTCAGGATAAAAGTGTAGTATGATATAACTGTTTCTCTGAGTGGTGTTGACAGTCTGTAATCACTTTCTGTACAAGGTTGATACTTAGGTATTTTAAGATTACTTCTTTATAGCTGCTCTTTGTTACAGAAATCAGAGTCTGCAATGGAAATTTTTAAAGAAGCTGGAGTACCACGGAAGCAGAAAGTTACAACATTTAATGTAACAGATGATGCCATAATTAAACCAGGTAATCTTTCTGAGCTACTGGGTATTATATGCATAATCATTTAAAGTCTGCCACTTCTTCTAGGTCTAAACCAAGTTATGATATGCATTTCATTTTTGTTTTGTATGGAAATTTCTGAATTCTTATTTCTTTGTCACTGAGCACAAACAAACCTTTTTTCTTAGGGAAAAGCTAGAAAATGGGCTGTCAAGGTGATGAGAAGTAGGATTTTTCCTTTTCCTTGGTATGTGCCCATTGCTCAGAAAATAAGTCTAATCCAAACTAGCTAATATGAACATTGAGTTAAAAAATAAGTGTGTCTAACCTTGACTCACTTGTTGGGAATAAATATGAATGCATTTACTGGAAGTTCTCCAATTATCCTTATGAGAGGGCCACCAAGAAGCTTGTGGTAATGTTTCTCAGGAGCCTAAAATAGCAGTTTGAGGTTTGTTTCTTCTTGCCGCATTCAGAAGTAGAACTAATGGCTGTCATATATGGTGTTTTTTCTGGCAGCGTCCAAAGTAAAACACGTTAAAACATGTTATAACAAATGTTCTCACTAAAAATCAGTATTAGGTGTTCGGATTTAATGAAAAGTTTTATGTTTTTAAGGTTTTATTAGATAGTGTGTTTAGGTTGCTTTTATTTTGTGCTTTTTGACAGTTGTAGGTATTTTCCAGGAGTTACATAGGGTGGGAAATTCTAATGTATTACATCTCTATTTGCCATTAGAGAAGGTTTTAGCAAGACCTTTTTAAGACAGTGCGGTCACTGATAAAAATGAAACCTAGCATGAAGAGGAAGTTTGGACTGATAAATGGAAGCAAAAGCTTGAGATAAAGTAGAATTGCAAGTTTTCAGTAAACTGATTTTGCACTGTGTGTATTTTGTACATAACGTCCTTTATGTACATGATTTTCTATCAGTTGCTTGCTGCTGACAGGCATCTTACCCCAGGTGTGTATTGATCATATAAATGTAACATGAAACAATATGAGGATTTTTATGCTTGAGAGTTAGGAGATGTTTACATCATTTCAGTTTGCGTTCATAGAGATTTGAAAATAGCATGAAAATGGGTGCGGATGTGAAGCAATTAAATTTTTTTTTTTTTTAATTGTCATAACAGACTGGAAACTGTTAAAGATACAACTGCCTGGATCTTCAGATTAAAGTTAATTTATAATGAACTAAGTTATCAATTCTGGTTTTCTTTTAAAAGCTTCTAATAAAAGAATATTGCACTTGGATGAAAAAAAAATTGCTGAAGACAAAATAAATCTTTAATTATAATTAAAACGTTGATACTACAAGCACTTCAGCAAATGAATAATTGCAGTCCGGTGAGTAATGTCACTGGCTGACAGTATCACTACTTCTACTAAAGGCTAGTGTGTGGGGAGTTCCTCAGTGGATGAAGCTGTACTTCTGTCACAGTCTTTAATCTGGAAACACTGCCACTTAACAAAGAGGCATTGCAAAACATTCTTCTATGCTTAACCCCGTTTTTTAAAGGAAGTGTTTTGGGGTGGGTTTTTTGTTTGTTTGTTTTTAAAAATCCTTCACCTTTTGAAGTTCTAGTACTGTAAGTGAGGCACGTTCTGTTTTCTTGCCAAGTTTTTTTATTGTGGGTCTTAACTAATCAAGTATTTTGGGCTCTGTCTCTTTCAGTGTCTGAAGTGCAACATATCTGAGTAAAGCCCCAACCCTTCCTTCTTACTCATCTGAAATTGGGCTAGGAACTGAGAAATGTGCTTAAGCAGTAACTACAAAGCATCTATTTTAGTCAGTGAGGTTTATAAAGAAGAACAAATAGTATGGGAATAAAAAATTTGTTTCCTTTCCTGTGACTCTAATCTACCCTGGATGGCAATGACTGAAGAGTGGTTTGAGGATTTCAGCACTTAGTTGAACGTGATCTCTCCTCTTCTTTTGAAGGTACTCCTTTGTATGCTGCTCACTTCCGCCCAGGGCAGTTCGTGGATGTTACTGCAAAAACGTAGGTTCCTAATGATTTAACATGTATGGTTCATCTTTCAAATTGATTGATTGAATTTTTCCCCCCCCCTCTATTTTGGCTTGAGCTCATGGCTCACAAAATATCACACAATTGCAAGGGTAGTGGTGGGAAATAGAAGTCCATTCAGCCATTGGGTCAAAAGTATCTTATCTTTCGTTGCTGAGGCTTATTTTTGATTTTGAACACGGTAGGTGTACAAATGATACTATTAGGGCTATGGTTCTGCCTGTGTTGTCTGTCACACATAAATGATTAGCATGGAAGGGCTTGACAAACAGCTTGAGAAAGGGTTGCTCAAGCTTAGCATGGGCAAAGAGGTCTACAATGCAGCATCTGTGGTGTGTACAAGTGGGGAATAAATGCCGAAGGGTATCAGTTCCCAGAACAACTGCTTAATTTTGATTATGCAAGAGATGCAAGGAGAGATGTATCCTGTGAACTGAAAGAAAAGCAAAAAGATAGTGACTACGTTTAGCAGGACAACAGAGTTGTCAAATTCCCTTTTTTGTTTTCTCTCATATTCCAGCTCATCTCCTTGCCAGTAATGGCTAATGATCTTTTACTTTAACGTGGGAGGAATGATTTCCTCTCAGACCACTGCGAGTGCCAAATTAGAGCTCAAGTGGTAGAGGGTGTCAAAAGAAAAACTGGCATCTTGCAGCAAAGACTACTCATGGCTCTTCTACTACATCCATGATTTCCACTGCCCAAGAGAACTGAGAACTCCTATGTCCGTATTTCAGTGAAGTTTGTTTGTATTGTGTTGTGATACAACGATGATGTTTTCATTTTGATGGGGTTTTTGTGTGTAATAGAGATAATACCCAACTGGCCTTGTTAAAATATCATCCATTTTAATGGTCTCACGTATGTGTAATGCTTATAAATGTCTGATATTATTCACAGGGCTTTGTATATATGGGCACCATATCAGTACAGCTGAGTAGTTGGTTCTAATATAGCTACACCTGACTACACCTAGGAGGTCACCCTATTCAGAATGGGAGGTCAAGAAGTTGACTGGAATTAGTATTTTTCTATGTCAAACTTCCGTATGTAATACTTAGATCTGGTACATTGTTCATTCTGGTTCTAAATTGCATTCAGTGAACAGCCTATAAGAGATAATAATTAGTTTACAAAGCAAAGCACAGTGTCATTAGGAATACTGTCATTCCACGTAGATTAAGTGTCACGCTTTGTTAATGCAGAAAAGCTTTGTTTTTCTAGAAGTATTTCAAGAACTAAGAAAGTTTTTCTTCACTGTAAGAGATACTGGTAAGAGCCACAGAGCATTGATTTGTATCTTGCTATACGTATTTGAAAATACTAGCAAGCTAAAAATAGACTGGGTTCCTTGCCATGTTCAGTGAATCTATCCTGTCTTTTAATTCAGTATTTTGAATCTATTTTCTCCAGATATTTCTATTTGATTCCATTTCAGAGATTAGCTTTTTGTTTGTACTGCTGACTTTGGTAGCATATTACATACTACATTTAATCGTACTATAGAGGTGCCTAATATAAAAGGAGAAGAAAAAATTCTTAAGCTAAAGAGTAAGATCAGATTTTTTTTATCATGTTTTTTCTGCCAATATGATTAGCTAATCATTCCAGTCTTCCTATATCTGTGTTTTTTAACCTTTTCTTATGACTTAAGTCGCCTTTTGATTTCTACTTTTAATGTTGCTTTCTTCTTAATTTCTACATTTCTGGAATGCTGCATTTATCATAGTGGGTTAACTCTTGGGCAAGAATTAAATTATTTGACTACATTTCAGTTTTTCTTTGGGTCTTTTACTTTATTCCCTGCAATTTCATCCCATGTTGCTTAGTCTCATGCTTGGGTGTGGGTTATTTTTCATAATCTTTCAGAGTGCTGTGTCCGTCATTCTTAGTTACTGTACCTGTAAGTACAGATTTCACAATGTCACAAAAATATCCAATAAATGCTTCAGTGAAGGGCAAGAAAAGTTAGCTTGAGAATGATTGTAGTATTGAGCTATAGCATTTGGGCTGCGCTGGAGGGGAAAAATGAGAATGTACTTCATGTTACACTTGTTCTGAACCCCCGTCAAGAGAAGCCAGCTTCTCCCTGCTGAACAAAAAGGGAACCTGGGGAGGTTTGGTCCACAGGCTGAAATGAGCCTTTGTACATTACTGTCTGAAGTCCCATTTTCAGAAGTGATTTAGGCACTTGAAAGATCCTAAGCTCTAGGGGCATTTGGGAAAGATACTTAAGAATACAGTGCTGGGCTACACTAGGGAGCACAGTTTGACTTCCTCTCCTTCCTCCTGCAACTTCCATCTTCCTGATTCAATCCATTACGGACTTAAAAGCCAATAATTCCTAAAAACTTGCCATCACTGCTAGTAAAATTTTTGAAATATTTTTACCTGAACGTGTACTTTACATTTTTAAGATTGTCAGTAATTTTACTTAATGAACAAAACACTGATCATTCATATAGATGATCATAACAGTGCTGTTCTTAATAGCATGATTAATTCTAATTATTCCTTTAAAAAAGGAAAGAAAAAAGAAAACTAATGTCACCTTAATGAGGAGAGAATAAAGTGGAACATAAAGAATGTTTTAGTTTTTTATTAACTCTTAATGTTCCAGATGAGCAAGACATCCTTTTGTATGCTTCCTTCTACCAAGACAAAAATCAGAAGTATGCTCCTTAAAAATGAACAAGCTTTTTTTAGTTATTGTAGGTTGAACAAACCACTTGCGCTATGGTTCAGAAGAGTCTTGGCTGGCATCTTGATTTGGTTACCAAAATGTAGGGTGTTTTGCAAATGTTTTTGTTGAAGTCTTTTGATATGTTTTGATTCATTTATACCTCTGTAAATACAAACATTTTCGCAGAAACAAGAAGGTTCAGTTAAAGATGGATGCAGTTTGTTTTTATTTGAAGTCTTGTAATTTGTTCAGTGCAGTATGAGTAGCTTTTACAGCGCTGACAGTAGGCAGTGCGTCTGCATGCTGTCAATCTTCTTTAGTGCTGAATGTTTTCTTTAGTACTTATTTTCAGCAATTTAAAAGCTCAATCCTTAGGTCTTATAACTGTCTTTAATGACAAGACTTTTCCTTGGTGTTTAAGAAATGTGTTTCAAGAACATGTAAAGGCTTAAGCAGTAAACTTCAGAAATCCTGTGGCCTGCTCTGTTTTAGCCCTAGTGCTTTGGGCTAAAATACACAGGACTGTCCAGAAAGTCTTCTCTTCAGGCTGGCATAGTAGTGGCTGTTGCCCCAACTCCCACAGCGTTCCCGTTGACCTTTTATCGCTGGTGTTGGCGTCCTGAGTTGCATGAAAGAAATAATCAGTGTGAGATATCTGTATTATTCACTGGGTTTGTTTTCAGCTGGATCGGCTGCATGCCCCAGCTTGCTGGTCAGCAGAGTGAGCTTCTGCACTAGTATTAGACCAAACCATGGGGATGGGGAGAGGTGGGACCATGGATTACAGTGGCATTCCAACGCTATATGGAGATGGAGTTGTATTATTCCTCCTTTTTCTGCCACTTCATGACCTATTTCATGAATGTTTCAGGAAGCCTTTGGATCAGAAATTTTGCCACTTCAAAGAAAAAAACAACAGTAGTTTTGTTTGAAATTTGTCAGAATTAAGTGGTGATTCAGGTGTGTTAGTGTTTTATTTAAGCTCTGCTAGGTTAACAGTGTAATCTGAGCCTGAAAGTATGCACTACAGCACTACAGTTGTCTGAAATTATTTGACTAAATAGTTGGAATCCTTTTCCAGGAGGATTCAGCAGATTCAGCATCTGAGTAATAGTCTTTTAAATTAGCTAAGTTTGAAGAGTTAGCAGCAAACTCAATTGTTGCTAAATTATAGTGCTTTATTCCAGTAGCTTTCTAAATGAAAGTTAGCTCATTAGGCACTGGCATTTTACATGTATCAAACCTGGCAAATGAGGTTTTGTACAAAATTAGGTGGTTGACCTGAACAGCTGCTTTCCTGCAGGTGAGACTAGAACAACTGTGTGTAATTAAACTCTGTTTTTAATTCTACAGAAGGATTATTTTCCTTTCATTTAACATTTGTGTGTCTTAGTTTTGCATATCATCATTGCTGCCTGTAATTCCTTTCTGGGACTCAGGTAATCATGCTTCAGCAAAGCTAAGTAAAGTAAGTGACTAAATTCCGTGTGTTCAAGAACAGTGGCATTATACATATCCAGTCTAATAAAGATAAGTCTTGTGCATGTTTTTTTGTTCAGATACGGTGTTTAATGTTACTGTTGTCAGAACAAAAATATATACTCCTTGATTCAAGCCAAGACAATAAGAAGATGTCTTAGCAAGAAGTTGCAACAGTGTAAGTAGGGTGACAAACATTCTACTTCAATGTAGGTTCTTGATTATCGTATCTCAGATACTGCACACATAACTTGATTCTTTCAGAGTGGAATCTAGATACTAATTCTGTTTAATTAATATATGGTTCTGGTAATACAGAACTAAGATCCCGCTTAGACAAATCTTAATTTTTTTGAAAATATCTGAAGTTGTCAGTACTATGCCTATTAAGAGATTTTGGAATTGTACCTCTTATGCATGTTTGAGTTTGTTCTAAATTAGGATTGTAGTGTCTTTTTAAAGATTTCAGATTTCAATGAACAAGATGCTGCTAAGTGACTAGTTGAACAGTCATAGAATCATAAAATGCTTTGGACAGTCCTCCTAAATTTGATTTAAACAGATGTTAGTAATTCTTTGCTTTATTTTAAACTTGATTTTTTGATTTACATAATCCTGTAGTTTTTATTCTGGTTCCAGCTTTATTTCAGATACAACATGAGATTAGGAAGAAACATAAACGGTGTAATTGGTTTTCATCTTGACATGTGTTTAAAGAGCATGATACATTGTTTATTCTTTTAAAGAAATAAAAAACTCCAAAATGAAATAAAACTATAGCTTCTTCTTAATAAAAACTTGCTTTTATTTTCAACCACAATGGTGACTGAGTCACTTTAAATAGAAAATTAATGTTCAAAAAGTCATAAGATCAAGTGTATTTCTAGGTAATTCAGAGATCTTCAATCAGGTCTTCACAAATAAAAAAACCCAAGCTATTCTAAAAAATTGTTGAACTACTATGATGAAAGAGCCTTGGCAGATAATAAAGCATTATACATTATGACATACCCTAATTTCAACATTGAGATACCTTTCCTTGAATTTAGCCAGATATTTCAGAGCACCAGAGTGTTCTTTTTTAGTCTGGCCACACTTTCTATAAATTTCCTAAGGCTTCAGTATTGTAAAGTCTGAGAGTCCAAGTCTTCGTTCACTGGAAAATACATGTATGATTGGAAAGACCAAAAAGTAGATGAGCATAGTCTATTGCGTAAATCATTAAACATGAGCAACTCTATCTTGTGATATAATCGCTTCTTGTTGAAGGTATCTTACAGTATGTGATGAAGTAAACCTTTTTTTTGTTCCAAAATGCATCTCTTACAAATATTAACTATTTCTTATATTTTTGTATTTTATTAAAAAGAACAGTTTACAGTATTCTAAATTGTTCATGTCTAAAAATGAACAATCTGAAATATTGAAATTATTTCATGACGTCAGGGATTTATGCTTCTTGATTAAAGTTGACAGTATTGTTTTCTTTTGAAATGGTTGCTTTCAGTGGTTTTATGGTTTTCTCTGACTTGCAAGTACATTTCTGCAGCTAAAGAATTAACCATGCCCCCAGTCTGCTCACTCTGGTAACTGCACAGCTGTTGTTATGCAACCCACTTGCAGTTGGTTTTGGAGAGTTTGCTAATTCTGTCTTCCAGCTAGAGATGCCAGAAATCTACTTGGAAAACATGGCCAATAATAGAAAGTTTTAAAGAAAAAATAGCATTTTGGCAGAACAGCTACAAGTTTTCCTATCGCTTAGTTTCTGCTATGTATTTCAAAGTTACTAATCCCTCAGCAATCTGCAGGAAAAAGAAAATTCTGAGCCTCTCTTAAAGCGTGAGTATTTTTCAAACTGTTTTTTTACAACTATTGCTGTTCATTACTGCAAGCTTTTAAAATAAGGTGATTTGTGAGAAAATGGTGTAACAAAGCCTTGCATCCTTTAGATTTGTGTCTTGTGTACCTGATGCCAGGTAACCCTGGTCCTCCCTCCTGCAGGTGCCTTCAGCTCCCTCTCTTGGCCCTGACCCTCTCCATATCCCAGTGTTGCACCACTGTCTGCTGGCCTGAAAACACTCTCCTGCTGGTGGCAAGCACTTGCACGACTGGCCAGCTGGCAAGCCAAAGGAACAGATCACTACTTTAATGATGTTCTAGCATTTCTTTGGTTAGTTGCAGGAGTGGAGCAAAGAAAAAAAATCAGGACTTTCTAACCAGTAATTTTGATTTCAGACAATTACATATCTTTCTTCTGTGCCAAATTCAACTGGAATTGACTGCTAAGTTCTGATCAGGAAGGGGAAAACCAAGAGATGGACACCGTGGTTGCACAAGTCTTGTTTGATTACAGTTCTGTGGCTTGAGTCTTTCTGTAGTTTGACTTGTTCTAGGCGTCTAGGCCAGCCAGTTTTTATGAATGTTGGTGTTGTCCACATTCGTACATTTTCCCTAGTTTTTAATGGTAGTTCTTTTCTGATCAGGGGAGTCAGCAAAATGTAGTCCCTATGTACAGCATGCTGTGTGCATGCTCATATCCGGTTTTATCTTCCTGTGTTTGGCCAGAAGGTTCTAATGCTTGAATTAATAGGACCATGACATTGCGAAGTGCATTAGCAGAGAAAGGGTTTCTGTAAATTGGAGGAAAAGGATCATCTTGTTAAATTAATTAAGTAATCAGCGCAGCCATAAACCCTGTGGTCAGACTTTTCCTTTTGGAAACAGGCAGTCCCGGTTTAAACACACACTTTAATCGGCTTTTATTTTGTGCAGTGGTGGGGCAATTTTTCCTGTTGAGTCTGTCCCTGCAGTAACCGGAGAACTCCAAAGCCAGTAATACTATCATCGAAGATTAAGGCATAGACTCTGAAAATATGTTCTATTTGTTATTGTGTTTTAGACCTTATTTGTCAGATGACTACAGATTAAAAGAGTTCAGTGTTTTCACTACACAAAAAACTGCTTTCAAGAGATGAGTCTATTGTAGTTTGGAAAAGAAATGTTCATTGGTTTATTTTGATGCTAGTCTAAACAGCCATCTCTTTCCTCTCTTGATGCTTAGGGCCTATCATTAAGTTTTGGTATGTGTTTTTACACGGTTGCTTTTTATTTGGGTTTTTTGGTGGTTTTGTTTGTTCTGGTGTCCACTTGGTGAAAGCTTCATTACAGTACCATGTATTGAGGGCCATCACAGCAAGAAACATCTTATGTTAGTCTTCTTGCCTACTTGACTCTCTTCTGGTGGTTCAGATTCTGTAAAGCAACCTTTAAGTATTGCACTCGAATACGTTTATGGTATAAAATACAGATATTTTTTTTTTTTTTAAATATTCTTCTCTCTGCTGAGCTTTGCTAAAGGTAAAATGAGCCTGACTGAAATTACTGGTTATTGCTAGAAACCTTAAGTCTGACTAACCCAGGTTTGTTTCTTAATTATTTTTCTTTTCAGAATTGGTAAAGGATTTCAAGGTGTCATGAAAAGGTGGGGATTTAAAGGTCAGCCTGCGAGCCATGGCCAGACAAAAACTCACAGACGTCCTGGAGCAATATCTACCAATGTGAGGATTCTTATTTCCTGTTTAGACATTCTTCAGTATTTTTAGAACTGCTTACTAAAAATGAACAATTTCACAATTGCTAGCTGTTACCATCTACTCTGTGGTAGCAGAGGATCCCAGCTGTTTCAAAGGAAGTTCAGAAGCCAGTATAATGAGCAATGCAGATAGCTGTTCTCTTATGCCTCTATTTATGAATATTCTGTATTGCTGGTAAATGAGCAAACATATTTTAACTGAGCAAATTGTGGTATTTTGTAGTATAGCTGAGCGAAATAGTCTTAATGCTTCAAAGAGAGTTCTAAGAATCTTTTACCACAGCATTTATAGATTGGAAAGGGTGTACCTGTTATTTTACACTATTGTACTATTCTATGGAACCTTAGTTGCCTTTATCACCTTGCCTGGCTTGTGTAGCTGGTTAATGAACTCTTTGATACCCAAAATAGTTTGTTGGCTTCTAAGCATTTTTAAGCACAGTACAGAGTAGCATTTTTAAGTTTCAAACTATAAATAATATTAGTTTAAAAGCCCTTGGAACAGATTCATTTAAAACTTTATCCCTATAAAGGTTGCATGGTGTTTAGGCTGAACTAAGAGGGCTGTTTGCAAACTAGTTTTGTTATACTGAATTAAGCCCAACTGAGTCACAGTACAGAACCTGAATTGTCTGAAATTTTCTTAGAGAAATTAAAATAAAAATTAAAAAATATTAATAATGCTTAAGAGAATAGTAAAAGCAAAAAGTCATCAGGCAATGAAATTAAGAGTAATTGAGACTGCAAAGTGTACAGTACTGATTTATAGTCCTTCATTTCAGCTGGAAAATGAATTCTAAACCTGGCACTTTTCCCTGAAGACTGAAGAATGTAAATATTTGAGTAACCAACACTTTGTTTTAGCAGATGGTATTCATCATTACAAAATAAACCCTCTTTACTTTTCTTTAAATTAGAATTTCTGAAGCAGTAACGCTGAATGTAATTTCACGAAGTATATAGAATGGGAAAAGTATTGGAAATAAGTATGGTGAAAAGGAAGCAAGGTGAAAAGATACAATAGGGGAAAAACAATGCCTTGATTTTTATTTTTCAGTCTAGTGTTGACCATCTCAGATATTTTTGTAATCTTGCATTGTTCAGTACAGAATCCTGTCCTTTGAATTTCATTGCAGCTGATTTCCTGAAATCGTTATTTTCACACGAGTTTAGAAAAAACCCACAACATTATTAATGCATAATAGAGCAGTGCAGGAAACTGAGACAAATCCCTTTCTAATACAGTGGAACTGAAAATCGTTGCGTTTACTACTGCCTTGCCTTTTCCACTGTTATTCTCCAGGTTACACCCAGCCAAACAAAAATGGGATACAGAAATTAAGCAATAGCAGGGAATGTAATTAAAAATTCTGTTCTCAAAAATAAGCACTTTAAAAAATCTGTTTTACGTCAGTGTAAAATTAATAGATTAGGGAGAGGAGACAAGCTACAGTATATCTTCATGTTGGCAGCCTTCCAGAGCAGGACTGCTCTGGACCTTTGTGGTAGCATCCACAAATAGTTTAGGCAAGTTTCCAGTTGCTACAGTCTGTGATGTAGGTGGGAGTCCTGTGTTGACAGGGTTTTTTGGAGAAAAAACTTTTCTTGATTTTTACAAAGTGAAAGTATGGGCTGAGTACAGATTTTGTTCTGAATCTATACACATTAAGTATTAAGCAAAGCTAGAATCCCTTTGTTCATATAACAGTATTTATAGCAATCCTATGATTGAGGTCAAGTATTTCAGATAACATGTAGAGTAATACCTAACCTCCAGGTATTTAAAATGCTAATCAATTAAATTAGACATATTCAACATTGGAAATACCAACATATTTTCTTTGGTGCTCCTCTTGAGTTTGTAAGTGTACCTCTTGCAGTTACGTGATTTTTTTTGGCCCTGTTTTTATCTAGAAAGCTGCCAAAGTTTATCGCGGAAAGAAAATGCCTGGTAAAATGGGTAACATCTATAGGACATCTTTTGGATTAAAGGTGAGTTCTGAGTATACTAGAATGTGTACGAGGTGGTTGCATTGCCTAGCAATGGACTTGGTCATGTAACCTTGTGTTGGTGTACTGTGTCATTTCTGTCAGAATCAAGACAGGAGCATCTTGAAGTAAGCAAGCTGGAAAGACAAGAGCAGCAAATGTGTACTCCTGTCTTGTGGGTTACAAATAATTTACCTAAACTTCCTTTGCATATGTATACCGTGGGAACTGGAATTTCAGGTGATACTTCCACATCTCACGTGCTTGTCACCGTGTCCCTTGACTTCTGCCTTTGAAGTGGGAAGACAATCAGGTCTTCAGTTAATGTTTTCATGCCTATTCCACTTGTTCAAACCCAACCCAAGTCTGAGTAGTCTGAAGTCCTAACATGGTCTTTCACATTCACATGCGAAAAGGGGATTATAGTTTCTGTCTAGATCCTGGTGTATGAATAGCTGCAGCAGTTCCTGGACTATTACAGCGACTGTTCTCCATCTCTGAAGGCAAGCTCTGCAGTTTGTACGAAAAGCATATTAGCATCTAGTTTGCAAAAAAAGCTTCTATCTGCTAGCTAAAACTGATGTTTTGTAACAGAAAATGTGCATGTTCTGTTGAGCACCTCATAGAATTAAGAAATTAGCAAATGATCTCAGTAACATTTCCGCGAGTATATTTGTTTTAATTTGTCAGGTGTGATGTTTTTCAACAGCTGTTGCTGTTAGAGGGAAAAGAGACTTGGGAGCTTGGGTTGGTGTGATGCTGAACAAAGAGCTGCCTTACCAAATATAGCCTGGTCACAAGCCTTTTAAAACTATTCAGTAGACTGCTAAATTAGAAAGCTGTGCACTCAGAGTAGCGTGTGACTGAATTTTGTGGCAAGTTTAGGCCTGTGCAGAGCATTCTTCTTCCCCAGAGTACCACCTCCACTTAACCAGGTTGTGCTTTGCTGGGCTACTGTTTGTAAACTGGATATAGTCCCTAAAACAAGCTCAATGTCTGTATTTTTTCTGTCTCCTAGGTGTGGAGGATCAACACAAAACATGACATTATTTATGTAAATGGGTCTGTTCCAGGTCACACAAATTGTCTGGTGAAGGTATGTTTGCTAGTTTCAACTTACTGGTGTTAGTGACTCCTAAGGTCTCTCCAACTCTCTTCTTACAAAAGGAAAAACATTGGTGGAATGCAATCTTCATTTCTTCAGAGTCCCATTTTGTACTATTGCACAATTACAGGACAGTAGGATCAGTTTCTGTAAAAGAGGGTGATTAATAGGGGCAGTGGGTCACCACTTACTCTAAACAGCTCATTCTTAGCTTTGGACTGGGGTTGTGCACACACATGTAGCATATGATAAACCAACACAGTCGCTGTAACTCTGTGGTAAGTGTCCCAGGGCTAGGTCTAGCCCCTTTTAACACTAACCTAAGTCAACAGCATGGTGGTGAGATTTCCAGAGTATTATTTAAGGGCTGTATTCGTGAACAGAAATACACAGCAAGTACTGCTTTAAAGGTTATGCAAAGCATTCCCATACACAGTAGCAGTTACCTTTCCAAGGCGCAGGTGACGTACAGGAGGAGACAGCTGGAGCTCACAATAATGATGTGAATGAGTTCCCTTTGCAATCAGTATCAATGTGTCAGTGTTATTTTCTGCGGCATTCTACAGAATTAATTTCAAATTTTATGGAAATTGTTTTAGTTTTTCATAGACAATCCTGAAACAATGAAGAGTCTAATATGTGTTCTAACAATGTAAATAATCCACATCAAAGCAAAAAAAGTACTTTTAAGGATTTTTTTCAAAATAGCCTTTTCTTTCTATTTAGGTCCAATCTACACATGTTGTTTCCTTTCTGACTTAGTAGATTACAGGGTATTAAGCATCTTTATGATGAGTGATTATAAAGATTTTGTTGTACGTATACCTATATATCTGATATATATTTTAAAATCCTCACAAGTGTTGTAGGGATTTAAATGATCCAGTTCTTGAAAAGAACAGAGTTCAGAAAGTTCAGGTGTCTTGAACTAGTTTATTTTGTTAATTGTCGTATTTTACTATGGGCATCCAGTTTCTGTTATGTATTTCCTAGTTGTGGAACAGAACTCCACAGTTACTGGGCATTAAGTAAAGCAGTGCTAGCTTTCAAATAGGTGTTTTACACACAGAAAAAGGAAGTTCATTTTTGTGTTTCTCTCATTGGAAATAAGGCCTTTTTTAATGAGTGAGGTATTTCTAAACTGCTTTTGTTGTAATATCCAGCCCAAACCTGGAGAATACATTACACGTTTCTCTCCCAGGATAGTGAAAATCAGTTAACAGATGTCCAGGAGAAGTAGTTTTCCGGACAATTTCTGCAAAATTACTGGGCAGGACATCAGTGACATAGAATTAAGACCATAGTTTGACTGGCTTTTTATGTGTGTATCAGACTGAATGACCTTTTCTTCAACTGTGTTCTAAGTATTTTTTTTCTAATCTTGAGCCATGAACCTGAGTGTTATATGTTAGTCTGAGGTTTAATTAAGTGTGAATTTGTTGTAGGATGTTATTTTTAAATTATAACATATGTATACAAGCAACATAATTTAGCTGAAAAAATGAGTAACATTTGATGCCCAGATTTTATTCTTTGATCTTAATAGTACTCTTAAGCAAGAGCTGATTGTTGCAAAAGGTTTGCATCTTGTTTTCCTAGTCATGCTGTTAAAACCCACACTTATATGGCTCAGTGGCAACTGCATGTACACATCTCAGATGTCTTCTCTGCAATGATACAACATTTTATGAAGCCACTGAGACTCTGAATCTGGTACTTACTTCTACCAGCTCATAACTTTTATTCTAACAGGAATCAGTAAATTATTTTTTTGATTTCTGTTAAGTGAGCTAAGAAAACAGTTTACTAAACACCTGTAATATAAACTGTTTTTAAAAGCAAAGCTATGTGTATTAATACCACACATTCTTATGTACACTGTGAAGATCTCATTTAAACAAATCTATGTCCCCTTGCTAATCAGACACTGCACACTTCCGCTCGAAGAAGAACACACTGGAAGTGTTACTTGCTTTCTCTTACGATTGGGTCACTTCCAGCTTTTTCTCCCACCCTCTCTTTTTCTTTACTCAGACATTACTCTTGCTTAGGCTGGAAAGCATCCCCGTTACCACCTTGGATTTACTGGTTTTTTTTCTGAAAGCAGACCTGCTGTTAGCTTAAAAAGATCCTTGAGGCAGCAGTCCTGCCATAATCAGCAACCTTGTTAACAGGAGGCTGCTGGGCCAAGTGTTTTGTGTGCTGGCCAAGTGCTGGGCTGAGCGTACACAGTAAAACAACCATGTTGACATCTGTGGTATGAAGAGGATAATGGACTTCGATTGCCATGGCAGTCTGTTGCGTACCATTTAAGTGCTTGCCATGTCCAGGGCTGATTTCTGTTCAGTTCACTCACCATGGATGATGACTGGAACTTTAGCCTAAGACCAAAAGTTAAAATGGCTCCATTATGGTGGGTTTTTTTTTCAGGTAAACTTAATCTGTCGTTATTAACTAAGTGGCAGAATGGACATTTTTGACTGCTTTACTAAGTCTTGTACATAAGGTCTACAAGATGTAGAATCTGTATTAATTGTATTTGGAAGTTACCTATGTATGAAAATGTTTCAAGTCATAGTAACCTGCAATTTAGAAGTCCCAAATATCTTCAAGTGTGCGTTTTGGTATACACATTTCAGAATTGCAGCCAATTCCATTATTAGAAATGAGGGTTGAGGATCCATGGGCAGAATGAGGGATTTCATCCCTTAGAGCTCTTTGAGTAATACAATAATAATACAATATTTGGAAGATCTTGATCAAAGTGCTTCACACTCAGACTTTCATCGTTTTTTCGTAATAAATAATCCTGTTTTGAGATGAAGATACAGGAGCTGGTATTATTACTATTAGGAAATAGATTTAAAAAAAATTGTTTCCACTCACATATTTGGTGTTTGGAGAAAGTGTGTAGTCATCAACAGTTCATTCCAGTTCTTCGAGCTGGTGAATCCATTCTGTTATTTTTCTTCCATAAGCCCCAGGAATTACATGTATTAATTAAAAAAAAAAAAAATCTTCCCTTATATTTTCAAATACATCTCTGAAGAGTAGAGAAAGCTTTAAATAAAAAAGCACGTAAAGCAATACTATTTGGTATGAGTTCTCTAATTTCTGAGGTTTTATTCTCTGTTTAATCTTGCTGCGCTCATCTGTAGTGTTTTTAGTTGGTATCTTATGCCTTTCTTCCAGGGTGTTTTCTTGTTGGATATAGACTTCGACATCCTATACATTGTTGTATATTTGTTTGGATCTGTAGCTGGGGAGAGAAATTATGGGATATTAGTGTTCATAATTACTGTTCATTCCACTAAATGCCTGCCTATAATTAGGTAGGACTAATGTCTAGGGGATGTGGATCTCTGTCTTTGAGCTCAAAAAGTGGAATATCACATAATGCTTTTCTCTTGTGTGTGTCTCCGAGAGGAAGGCATTGGTGTTCAGTACCCACTCTGTGTTGCTTGGTAACCATTAAAACCACAGTGCACCTTGAAGCATTTATTTATTTTGTATGTTATGTATTTTTGGAAACTTAGTGCATCAGCAATGTATCCAGACTGAGATGAAGCACGTACATTTTTCAGGTTTCGTTTTCAGCAGAAAAAGTGCACATTAGTAAGATTGATGTATTCCTGGTATAATTAGGAATCAGTTTTCATTTGATATTGGACACTGAAGCATGCAGGTAAATAACTGACATAAGTAATGTTTCTAGCCAACTGGAAAACTAATCAAAAAAGTTTAGCATAAATTTCTCTCTCAATGACAAGGTCTAATAAAATAAAGACACTGTAGCGCTATGCTGGAATGTATGGAGTTTCTCTGTTACAAGAGCAACATTGCAGAGTAAGCATCTGTAAATTATTGTGTTGTGCCTATCGAGATAGCCCACCTCAGGTAATACCTGCTTCCCTTGGTGTATATTCTTAGATTACAGGGCCTAGAGCTACCATCCATTGTGTTGATCCTCTAGGAAAAAAGCAAATAGTTTTTTCTGTTGGGAGGTTATGACTCTCACTTTCTCTCCCAAGTGAAGTTAACTCTTCTGTCGTTCCAGAGAGAAGCACAAGACTAGTTGCCTTTTTAAACAGATGCTTTGTAATGGAGGGGATACTGTAATATGGTATATTATAAGACCAGATGTTATAGTTTATATTTGATAATGTTTTATAACTGTCCTAATTTTAAGGCATCTGATTTTCTTAGGACATAAAATGTTGATCCCTTTGAATATATCACTTGTAGTGAAAGCAGAAATTCTGGCAAATCAATGTAACCCATAGAACAGTCTGTAGTAGTTTGCATCCTACTTATTTTGTCTAACACTTGCCAACATTACTGTCTGTGTTTCTGACTGCTGATGCCAGAGTTTGGGTGTGCTGAGCTCAAATTAGGGACATGCAGAAATAGTGGCATGCCTTGACATCTTTCATGTTTCCTGTCTGGTACCTTGCGCCCCACGATAGAGTTGTGTGGCGGTGTTTTTTTTAGGATTTTTTGTTGGGTTTTTTTAAGATGAAATAAGGCTGGTCAGAAATGGTTCTTTAATTCAATTTTCTGCCTAGCTTCAAAACTAATATGGGCGCTGAAGTGGGAAATGTATAATACCTGAGGAGATAATTTCTAACATTCTGTATATTTAAACACATTTTCCTGTTTAGCAAACAACTTGCATTCTTTGCTGTGGTTGCTAACACAGCCTGAAGCCCTGTTAAACTGCAAATGTGAGTTGTAACTTTAGCATCAATTTTTGATGCCTGTTTAAGACTGTATTAAGTATTTCATGCTGATAGGTTTCTGAATTTTTATTTGTTTATACTACATGTTATGCTGTCAGTATATGGGACACGCATATGTGCATTTTAAGTGTCTGCAAAACCCCATATGACTGTTTTAAAGACTTAGTGACAAAATCCCAACCAGCTCCAATATCAGCTTTCTCTAGTGTTTTTCTCAATACAAAACTTCACAGAGAATGTACTGTAGTATATATACACTACTATATACACTTTCTGTCTACAGTATAGTGTACTATAATATATAGCAGTATTAATAGAGTAGTTAAGCAAGCCAAGGGTTTATGTTACATTGAATTATACAGTGAATGCTTTTATGGATTGTAATAACTAGTTGGCCTCTCAGCCCAATTCCTTCTGTGAGTGAGAGGTAAATTTACAGGATTTTAGTAACACGTAGCATTAAAAGTTATTCTGGTGTCATAGCATTCCTCTTTTTTTTTCTTTTCTTTTTTTTAATAGTACATTGAATGGGATCAGTGCTGTCCATTGTAATCACATTGGATTTATATTAGCAGGAAACCTGCAGAAAAATACTTGTTTGAAGTTTAATGATGTCATGTCCAAGATTTTGACTTGTAGACATTGTTTTTTTTCTTGGGGCCTAAAAGCAATTATGAGAGAAGTTTGCATGTACAGTCTTACTGTAAAAGCTTACCAAATCAATTGCTTATAGCACAGTTTCAGCACAGAATGTTAAAAATATTTTATGAACTTCAAATAATTGGGAAGGAAGAAAGTGAAATCTTACTTGGTACAGTTTTCTATTCTTTGTGGTGAGGCATTTTTTTCATAGAATCATAGAATATCTCAGGTTGGAAGGGACCCGTAAGGATCAAGTTTTGGAGATGTAGGGTAGGGAGAAAAGGAGGGGAAAGGGGAAAAAAGACTCCTGGGTTGAGATAAAGACAGTTTAATAGAACAGTAATGGAAAAGGAAAATAATAATAATGGTAAAGGAATATACAAGACACAAGTCACTCTCACTGCTTGGTGAATTGCTTACCCAGCTTGACCTGAGCAGCGATCGTGGATCCCTGCCCCCTGGCCAACCCCCATTTATATACATGATGTCTACGGTATGGAATATTTCACTGACCGTTCCATTGTTCTGTCTGTGCTCCTTCTCAGCTTCTATGGGAAGTTGAAAAAAAGTCCTTGAATAGTATAAACATCACCTGGCAACAACTAAACCAATATACATTATTGACATTCCTTTCATGCCAAATCTGAAACCCAGCATTCACTAGAAGTAAAATTAACTCTATCCCAGCTGAGACCAGGACAATTGTTCCATGTTTTAAGTTGCTAATAGCTACTTTCAGATGTAAAATAGAATTGAGTTCTTCCTTTTGATAGGAATAATAATATTTGTCTGACAACATTTGAAATTTAGAAGGGAGAAAGAGGCATGTTCATTCAGTTTGGTAGTGATGCTCTGAGATGGTGCTTCAGAAGCGGAACTTAAGTTGCATTTGAAAGCAGTGAATGTAGAAAAAGATGGAAAGAGAGCCATAGTTTTCACCAGTCAAAATAAATACTATGTCAATTTTACCAATCAAAAGAAAGAGCATATCAGAAGAAAATAATGTTAACATCAGATGTGGCTCGTGCTTCGGGGATCTATCAAGCTTCTGAGGAGTTTGGAAGGGGCAAAATGAAATAGTATTGTACTCCACTGAAAGCAGCAATGGTCTGTTGAAAATGTTTCATAAGAATCTACTTTAAGAATTCTCCTTATCACACAAGAGGCACTATCTGCAAAATGCCACTTGACATTAATATGTAAAATGCAATGTTAAGGCTGAACAGAAATCTTACATTTATTTAGATAAACTAATACAGGACAAAGATGAGGCGGTTGGGCTTGCCTTCAGTTAAGAGCAGATGCCTTACTCTTGAGTCCTATGATAAGAAGTTGTTTTAAGAAAAGGAAAAAAAATTAAATTCTTTTCACTTTCCAGGTGTCCAAAACTGCCTGTGATAACACAGTCTGTATGTAAAAGCACATGTTACTTCATTATGAGAATAATCTGAAATGACAAAGAAGTACACATGAAAAACATTTTAATAAGATACATGAGAATAAATAATTTTATTTCTGATATTTATTTCATATCTCCCTAATGCTATTGTAACTCGTGTAGAGACCAGGGGGGGGTTTACTGTTGACAAAGGAGGCTTATGATGTGTAATAGGATTAGGGAATAAAAGAGAAAGGGGCAAGGGAAATAATAGGTAACTGGTGAAGTTATTAAAACACGTTTTCATATAGAAAAAGAAACAACAGCACTGTATTGAAAGGGAAGGATGACTTCTCAGCCTCAGCAGTTCAGGTGGCACTGCTGAAGCTATCTGACTCTGTTTCCTCTGAATTCACTGCTGCTGGAACCGTTGCGGTGAAGGTCTTTGGACTTGGACCTCAGCCTGGTTTATTCCATGTAGATATGTCATGAAAACTGCTGTCTGCCCGGGCTCCAGGTACTTTAGTATTTATGCATGGCAGTTTACAAGTGAATAGAGAACACTTTTAATAGGGAGCTGTATGGTAGAAGAGGAATGATCTACTGAAAAGCTAAGTAGCCATCCTAACCAATATGTGTTGAGCCCTTCACCCCCTCATTCTTAGTAAAAGGTTTTCTTTTGTTTATCAAGCCTGCAGTTAGAAAACTGTTTGAACTTCCTCAGGGGAAAAACAAAACAGTTTTTCAGAAGCTGAAGTTTAAGTCAAATTTATTGTGCGCTTCATCTGCAGGAATCCTGATGGACTTTGGGAAAGGCTCAAGTAATTGCAGATATGAATCTGGTAAATATAGTGCTGTCAGAACAGAACTGTCAGCAGGCATAAAATTGTTTTATTTAATTTCTGGTATAAATCACAGTTGTCTTATGTAAGGTTTTTGTCCAACCAAGTAAGAACAAGCTTCCTGTTCTTTAAAAGCCCACCAAAAAAATAAGAGGAAAAGCTTATCTTCTCTATAATAAAATTCTGTTTAATCTGTTTGTACTTTTTTTTTTAAATCCACTTGAGTGTAGTGGCTGAAAGGGATTATTACAGCTCAGGAGGAAGATCATAGGTAACAATACAGAAATAAATAATTTCATTTTAAATAAAATTTCATTGCTTGAGAATTTGTAGCTTTTTTTTTCTTCAGAGATACCAGCTTTCTATCTTCTACCACAGACAAACTGCTTTTTGCTGATAATTCTAGCTACTAATTTTCTTCAGAGATTGGAATTTCAGGGGCTAGATTTTAAATCTTTTCACATGTAGAGAGGTCAGTAAAGGAAAGTTATTTCTCTGTAGCACTACAGATCTTCGAAATGAACTTTCTTGAAGGTTTGCGTTCTACAAACTTGGGTACGGATTCCTGGGTGAAGAATTCTAGATGCTTAACTCTGCAGTCACTGAATAGCTCTGCAGTAGCTGGAGGGACTGAGTACCACACATGCACATATCTTTGCAAAATTAGTTGCCATAATTAGTTTGTATCATAAATACAGAAGCATGTCTTGGTTGTTGAAGAGGTGATTGCACTGCATAATATAACTTGATATGTCATGTAGGAAAGTACTGTGGGATGTAAACAATTTAAACAAGCCATACTGACATTTATTTTAATAACATTTTAAAATACTGACCAAGGAATTCATGAGAGTAAGTTTTGATTCAGTATGATACAAGCGATAAATTCTCTTTGGGTTTTTTTGTTTTGGGTTTTTTTCAGAAGCTCCCTAATGACAGTGTTAAGTTCAATAGCCAGGATTGATATTAAAATAACTGATGATTATACATGGAATTCTTCAGATAAACAAGTGTAATGTGAATGCTGTTGAATTTTTTCTTATGCATGCAAGGTGATTTCTTTAATTTCTAGTGTATCACTGTCTGAAAGCCTTCTGGAAGATTTATTAACACCACCCTTCCCTCTCCTGCTTTATAGGTCCGAGATAGCAAATTGCCTACTTACAAGGACTGCAATAAAAACCCTCCATTCCCTACATTTTTTGCTGATGGGGATGAAAAACTGCCAGAAGACTTGTATGATGAGGAGATTTTCCAGTTCACGGATCCATCTGTCACATATGCATAATGTTCTTCACATCTTTGAAAAAACACGATTTTGTTACTTTCACGAACTTTGCAATGCTGTATAAGAGTAAACCTATGAATTGCACTCTGGCCAACTGACTTGAACACTTCAGATATTGCCATTTTGGTCAGGTAATAAGATTTACCGCTGTCAATTTCAAACCTGTATTTAAAGTAGCAGGTGTGTCTGAAGGGCAGGTTGTAAAGCACACCAGTTTGTCTACAGTGCTCTTTAGCTCTGTCACAGGCTGTGAAAAGTTACGTATTGCTGAAAAACTGTTCTTTTGAAGATGGTTCCATTTAATTTTTTGAACGCTAGCAAACTTTCTGTTTCTCTTCTGGAAAGTATTCTGGCCAGCTCTGATAATCAAAAAAACTTTCAAATCTGCTTTGGCATCTGGGGAGATGGATAAACATGATGTGAGTCCACCTTTGTGAAGAATTATCCAAAATAAAACAGGAAAAGGCATTGCTCTATAGGAGCATGAGCTTGTTTTGTTTCCTTCTTTTCACCAGAGCTCTTTCTCTCCTTTCCCTTTAATGTTGTGTTGAGTTTAATGTAGCAGATACCCAACATATTTTCTAGAGGAAAGGTGATGCCAACCACTGTCTGTCTCTTCAGAGAGTTCTGGCAGTGTGTGTGATGAGGGGGTGTTCGGATGGGAAATGTTCGGTAACAAAGCAGCACTAAGACTGTGGTGGCCACCTGTTTGTCGCCTTCGCTGACAGCTTGTTCTGAACTTCACAGAGGATCCCTTGCATGATCTCTGAAGAAATATTTCCACATCTGCAGTTGTCTCTGTATTGGATTCTTATGCTGTTACAGGAGAGCTGTTACAAGGAAAACAGGCCAAATGTAAAGGATTTGTCTTCATGATAATGCTTATTTTTCATCTTACGTGATTTACTACTTATAAGTCTGATCTTTTGAATGCTGTAAATCCTCTTATGTACAGAAGCAAGTACCTGCATAACTGTCAGTGCCATCTGAGCACTAACAAGCCCTGCAGCAGTTCAAGAATTTGCATATTCTAAGCTACCGTTCATACTGTGGCAGTGCTGTCTACTCATCTTCGCAGCTTCATCACAAGACACCAAATATTTAAAGTAAATATGAGGTTTCTAAGGACCCTACTAATACTATCCAATCTAAAAGGTGATGTCCTTGTCATTATGGTGTCTCTCAGTTACTGAAGATGTTTCGAATTTTTTTTGTAATACCTTGGAGAAACCACATGCCATCTTAAAGAGGCTATATATAGCTACTGGCTTACAGTAGACCAGGAGGGATCATTACAGGCTGTGGTATGGAAATGTGAATTGGTAAATATCTACACTGTAGGGTATTCTTTTAGCTGGATTCAATCATATTAAAAATGTGATCCGAGTGAGTTCATCAGAATGCTGAATAACAGCACCACCTTCATGCTTCCCCTTCTCTTCAGTAATACTGGCTATGCAAGTGCAGACATCACACACGCACAGCAGATGTGATGCAAAAAGCCCATACGTGTAGCAGATACCCAGTGGGATGTTGGTTTTGCCCATGATAGTAGTACCTGTAGATAGTAGAACCTGTCACCCGTTTCAGATAGTTGCTATTTCTTTAAGAGGTGTTTGGTGTTCAATCTCCTGATTACAAAATAGATTTTTAAAAGGCATTTCAAGTTTACTCACTGTCAAACATGTAAATCAGGGTGTGTTCAAATGAGTAGTCTGCTGTCCTCCTCTGGTTTATGGGATAATTCTGGTACACTATGCTTTCCTTGAGGAGCTTTGTTGGTGGTGGTTTGTTGGGGTTTTTTTTGACTTAATTGGTAATGATCCTGGACTATCACTGAGATGACCAGACAGAGAGATGCTTTCTTCTACTTGGTTTCTCAGCCAGAAGTTCCAGGACTGTGGGATCCTCTCCTGTAAGTTGCTGTATTTTGGGTTTGCTTTCAGTGTATGCCTTGGAAGGCACCAAGAATCCAATGTGAGCTCAAAGGGAACCAGGGGTTAAAAAAAGTAAATTAAAATTAACTCTGTGTGAGATGAGCTTTTAGCTTGAGGGGAAAATGGACAACCTACTTCAATTCCTGTTTCTTTGTTAAGAGGAACTTCTCCCTTTTTGGCATAGACAGTGAAATTCCAGTGATCTGGTCATGTTACTTTTTAGCTTCATTGTTCAAGGGATGACTGCAGTCATTCAGGGAATTCTGTAGTTAACGTTGCCTTCCGTTTGTTTAGCTTTCAAATTTCTGTTGCAGCTTATATACTATCAGAGTAGTCTCTGCAGTTGTGCTTTTGAAATGCGTGCTGGATGTGAGCTGTATGATTTGTCCAGATGCTGCTTATTCAGGTAGGTGTTGGTCTCATTTTTTCTTGAGATGTACCGGTGAAACCTTTTCCATCTTTTTTGAGGAAGAGTTCTTGGACGCTGAAGACAAGAGCTTTCATAGCTCAAGTAAAGACTTACATCCTGAAGGTAAGTATTTTCTGTAGAGCAGATGCAGGGTGAGATGGGAAAGTTCTGTTGATGTGAGCTCAAAGTAGTGCAACCTAGATTGGAACATAAACACCTATTAGACCTGTTCTTTTGTCAAGCACTGGCTGATGGTGTTTTGTATTTAATTTTCCACATGCTCCCCATCTCTCTGTCATCTGCTCTTCTGACTAATGAAGGGACTTTGTGCAGGAGAAAGGCGTGCTGAATTTATTTCAAGGAGGAATATTGTTCAGAAGTGTAATGACACCAAATGCTTTAAGCCCACCTACAAGTTTGTTCTTAGAAAAGGCTAAGGGTGCTTAGTGAAGTATTTTTAGACTTTATCGAAGGTGCTGGAGCTGAGGATTTATTCTTGACTCCCTCAATATGGCCGGCTGAAGGTTGCTGTGGCTTGTTGAGCAGATGTGCTTCTAAGAATCAAAGAAAAGCAGTCAAAAATTAGGCAAATATCAAGTTCTCTTGTCTCACATAGGCCAACAGTTTCTTGTGCTAAAGGATGCATTCATTTTTCTGAAAAGGCAAACCAAGAGCTCTGTTGCACGTAGATATCTGTGTGTTTTGTTGCTATTGCTGAGTATTGAAAGTTTAGAGCTGTCAGGGAACATATGCCCAGGCAGCAACAACAGCAACAAAAAGAAGCTCTTATTCCGTATTACCTGTAGATTATTAACGAAGGAGCTGAACGTGTTGCCAGGAGTCTGAATCCTGTAGGACATCATCTTAACCAATGTTGTAGTCTGTTTTGCTGTCTGAGGAAGTAATTGTGGCGAGCTCTGCTACCACCGCCAGAACTTGTGAAGCAGTTGAGATCTGCCGTGAGTTGTGTACCTGTTGCAGCGCAGAGAGAGAATAAAGTATTGATACCCTCTGGGAGTATAATGCTTGAAAGTTGTGCCCTCTCTCCTCAGCCCCATCCGTGTCCTTGGGCTGGTAAAGGGCCTGTGCTTTCCCTAGCACATACCGTTTTGCTTTGTGATGCTGAAAAATCAAAGGGATCCAGCAAAAAGCACGAGTGCTTTTAAAACCATGAGTGTGAGTAGGTTTATTGTGTCCTCTACTTTATTACCATCTTAGCAGGAAACCTGTTGTGCAGCTCATCTTTTCTTATGTTTTCTGGCAAAACACTAACATACACCGGTGCCCATACACCCTGGGAATTTGACTGTGCCTGGAGCTGCCTGTAATAATGAGGCAAAGTGCATATACCAAGCAGTTCCTTCATACTTAGTCTGTTTTCTGCAGGCATTTGTGAATATAAGGGTTGTGAGCGAGGTGCTGAACTGGGGTTTGCATGTCCAGGAGCGTGTTACCCCCTCCTTAGACTTTTCTGTTTGTTTGGGCTAGTGGGGTGTTTTTAAGATCGCTAACACGCTGCTTTGGAGGAGGACGTAGGGTTAAGCTTTAGCTGTATCCATGGCTTCATGGCGTGACTGCTTTGGAAGATAACTACTCTTGATTAATAACCCTTCTCAGTGGTTCTGTAATAGTACATGAATAAACAGTGGCAAGCTTACAATATAAGTTGAAAGTAAAAAGACAGCAGGAAGAGGAAATCAAAACACTCATCTATCACTTGACAACATAATTGCAGTCATTGATGATAAACAAGGAGAGTTTATTTCCCTTGAATCCATACTTTTAAATACCATTGCTCTGGCATTATGTGAGAGCAATAAACATTTTCCTTTGCTATTTTCACTTGATGTGGAGAAATGTGGTTTGTTCTGTTAACATTTAACAAATATTACTCTAGTAAGCTGAAGGGATGGCGGGAGTTTATATGTAGAATTTCACCTTCCTCCGCCCTCCATGTGGATTTCAGAGCCTGGTGTGGCCCAGCTTTTCCTGAAATCACTGCTTGCGTGCTGAATTCTAAAAATTCTGGAGGACTGAAAGGAGACTGATTACAATGTAAAAAAGCAGTGCCTGGCAGTGGAGAGCCCAACCAGCAGCTTTGTGCCAGCAGCCTGGTGCAGAGCAGGCAACGGCACCAGTCCAAGCGCCGTTGTGAGCTGCGGCACACAGGGCTCCTACATGATGCCAAGGTAATTGCTCTTTAAATTAAATTGCTGGCCCAGTGCTGGGGTGCTTCATAAAGGCTGGCTGATAGAGGGGTGTTTCCTTTCCTAATAACCACAGTGAGGACAGTGGTGGGGTTCATTCATTTTATGAGTGCTGTGTCTGTAACTCTCACTTGGCTTGGATCATTCTCCTGATTTATGTCATTCCCACATCTTGAAATTTCATGTGGGAGTGCCTTGGTTTCATAACTAAGCATTAGTTGTACTCCGTATCTTCTAATAATTAGCTTCTGTGCCCTTCAGTGCACAGATAGTGCTTATTAATAGCATTTAATGAGTATCGCTCACCTGCAGTAAGTTGCCCTGCAGTGTTACGCACCTTAGTGTGTAAGAGCATAGTATGATTTGTTTCTATAACATGCTTGATGGCACTTAACAGCTGTAAAAACATGCAAAAATGCTGACCTCTGTCTAGGGTATTTACCGGTTTTGGAGAAAGGGTGGAGTTTCTGGCAGAGGAATTTCGATCGATTACATGTAGCCTTACACCAGAAAGAGAATTAATTTCAATTGGTGAAGCTCTGCTGTGTTTGCGGTGTGGCAGCAGGACAGATAGAAAGCCAGCAGTTCTTCCTGGGGGCGGTGCCATTAACATATTTGCAGTGAGGTGTGGTGCCAGGTAGTAAAGGGCTACATTAGGACTGACAGTCTCCAAATTAATGCAGCCTGCTGACCTCCCTCATGAAGTACCCAGAAGGATGTGTGATGTGAACCGGGGAGGACTATCACACTGGTTCTGTCACCAGTCGTTCTGTCCGTGCACTCCTCCTTGCATCTCTGCCCTCCTTTGGCAGAAGCGTGTGTGGTAAGTGTGAATGTGTCACTGGGGTGGGCACGACAAGAAAGATTTCCAGCAGAATCAGTGTCCGTGATAACGTGAGGACTAATAATGTTCTCGTTCTGTACGTGTTTGTCCCACTTTCCTCATTCCGGTAGGATATCACGTGTGGGTTCCCACCTATGTGTGTGGTTGATATGCCATAGACTCGTTTCTGTTTGAATACTGAAGGCCTGTGGTACGTTCTTGCTTTCCCATCTAAGTGGGTAACCAGTAATTTGTGGAATTAGAGGTCCTACCTAGCTACTGCCCATGATAAACTGAAAATCACTGCTTGTGAATAATCTGATTTTTGGGTTAAATTAACATTCACTTTCATGGCAGTAACTTGGAGCACTAGAACAGAACCTGGAAGAGGCAATCAGTTGAGAAAGCGAGTGCAGTTTCCAGTGCAAATGCAGACAATGGCTTTGAATTATTTGCTGTAATCTGATGAATATATGCTGGAGATGGGGCATTCTGCGCTCTGGTGCTTACTGCTGTGTCTCTAATTCTGGTGTGTAAAATCTTCTGGCATAAGCTGTACATATTGAAGTCAAACTCAGGATGAATCCAGCTTTTGGGGATTTGGGAGGGGTGGGATTACAAGGGGAGGTTGTTAACAAAAAATTGGCTTAAACCAATTTCATATCATTCAAATTGCACTATATAATTTACTTCACATTTCCCTGGGTGACAGAGTCTTACAGTCAGCTAAGTCAAGTTTTCATCTGTCTGTTTTCATCTTCTTCCTCATTTCCTTTCTAAGTAGTGGAAAACCTTAAAAAATGTGGGGAGGTTTGCAGGTACTCAAAACAATAACCTTGAAGAGGGTCCCTTGGCAACCTGCTGCTCTGTTGAAAAGCAGTATGATTCATCTTTCATAGGCAAGACAGACATTTTATAAAACTTTCTTTTTTTATTTCTCGAAGATCAAGAGGAAAGACATTGCTGAAGCGGAGGCTTTTCTCCCTGTCGCCTGTCTGAAACCAATCTTCCACAGATTCATGCCAAATCCTGCCTGAAACATGTTGTTGCTCCATGCAGCAATGGACTCACAGCATGAATTCCAGTTTTGGTGCCTCAGTCTTGTTTAAAAAGCATCTGCCCAGCATCACACAAAATGTACATCAGAGAATTTGGCAGTGGGTGATGAGAGGCTTAACACCTGGTACAGATAGTTCAAAATCATGGTACCTTTCTCTGCAGTTACCAAGAAAGGCATTTTTGTCTGCTGGTTTGTTCTCAAATAGCACCAGCTGTTTCCAAAGGGAGATTTTCCTCAGGGCTTTCCATATGCTTCCTTAGGCTAGCCTGAAATTTTCCTTTATTTGGCCTGAAATTTTACAGTTGCTTATGGAGAAATAGCCTGATAGAAAAGAAACAGATTTGATTTCTTTTCCTGCGTCTTCATTTCTCTTGATCACAGGTTGACAGAAAACTGCTTTCCCCGTATGCCACTTAAAGAGAAAATCAATTGTTTTCCATGAAATTGCTGGTTGATTTCTAGACTGCTATTTCACCCCCGCAGAGAAGGTGCTGTGAAATGTCCTTCAGCTCTTTGTCACCCTATCTTGGATCCATAAGGCCACGGCTCTGAGCCCAAAAGCTATCAGCCTGCAGGCGCAGCAAGCACCAGAGGCAGAACGTTCCAAGCTTTGTTATACGAAGCTATCGGGCTATGCAATGGTGCAGCCACTGAAGCTGGCCTGTTATGGGTTGCACTGAGGACACTTGCCCACCCTGTGTCACACACATGGCGTGGAAGGAGTTTCAGGGAGGCTTTGTCTTCTCATGCTATTGAAAAAGCCAAGAAGTGCTCTTGGAAGCGCTGTTTGCTAAGTACCCTGCACAGTGGCTCTTCTTATAGCTGTGAAATTCTGCAGCTCTGAGTTAGTAGCTGAATAGTCCAAACAACATGGTGCATACACTCTGTGTGTGTGTGTGTGTACGTGCCTGCCCTCTGACTCTTGCTGTTTGTTCATTTCTGATCGGGAGCCTCGGTGACAGGCTTTCAAGCATCGCCTGTTTACAGTTCAGTGAAACTGCTCCAGTTGGCAAAGCAGTCTGTTCTCTGTGCTCTTTGAAGGAATTAAAAAAAATATATAATCAGACGGACTCCTGGAACTTCAGTGTAGACATGTAGGCAAAAGAGTTGGCCTTCTCCCCTATTGTGCATCCCCCACAATCAGATCTATCATGTTTACTGATGTCCAAAATGCGTGCTTTGACGTGACCACGAAACTTGCTCTTGTCTGAAATGCAGCCTATAGCAGAAATATCATCAGGTGGTGTCATCTGTTCTCATTGAAGCCAGTGTTTTAACTGGTCATCTTCTCTTAATCACTTAATGAGCTTTATTGTGGATGATTAAAAGTAATTGCTTATTTGCAAGCATAGAGAGATTCTGACAAAACAATTTCATAGTTATTATACATCAAGTTAAAATAATTGCTGTTTTATAAACATATAAGTAGCTCATCTGTTAATTCACATTTAGGAAACCTAATGAATTATTAGTGCCCAACTCTTTATTTATAAAGTATTTTTACAAGCACAGATTCTTATCTTTGCAAATGCTGTTCCATGTGTTTAAATTCAAGCTGGTAAGCAGTGGCTGCAAGAGAGAATAAGTCTGTGAGATCTGAGTAAAATGCAAAATTTATCCCCCATCCCGCAGCCTGTGGAATTCAAATGAAACAGGACCAGTGTTTTGTGAGGTCCTGGGGAAGCAGGGGCTGCCCAGAAAAAGGGGTTTGAAGGAGAAGAGAGCAAATACCTGGCAGCTGTGCTGCACTGAGGGTCCCACAGCTGAAAGCTGATGGAGAGAGAGGAGCAGTGAGGGAGTGAGGAGAAGGGTGTATGAGGAGCCCAGCCTTGCAGGAACCGGGGAAGCGCCATGATAATGAGCAACCAAGGAGGGAGACGCAGAGGGCCAGTGGGGGAATTTGCAGAGGAGCAGTTCACCTGCCAGGAGAGAAACGTGGCTTCATGCTGTGGGTTGGTGGGAGCAAGGGAAGAGGCTGTAAAGCCAGGATGGATGTGGGTAGTGAGTCTAGAAAGTGTTTGTAGCTAAGGACTGCGTTGAAAGGATCCAACTGGGCATCACCTGAGAGAATGACCCGACAGAATCGGATAGATAAACTCTCAGAANGGGGGGGGGGGGGGGGGGGGGGATAAAGATGCCCCATGCCCTCAGTGAGCCTGTTTTAACCCGGCTGAAAAGATAAGCAACCCTCTGGAAAGGAGAAATTCAGGCATGTAATCTTCAGAAGGGGAATCCAGACACTGAATTATTTTCTGAGGAAAGTGCCTGCCGGTGACCCGCAGCTAGGCCTTCATTCCTTGATTAAGGGCAGGATTTAAATTTAAGCCCCATCCTTGGTGATTGCTATTAGCTGTCTTAAGTAGTCCACTGCTTGTTGTCCTGGCTGCTGTGCTCTCTTGGTACTGAGAGTATTTTGGTACGGGGCTAGCAGGACCTACGGACTTCACATTTTGAAAGCTGAGTGCAATGCAAGGACAATCTGTGCTGAGGTGTTCATCAGCCTCTGCTTCTCTGTCCTCCTCTCATTTGCCTCCCTGTGGCAGTGGCTGTCAGTCATTTAATAACAAACCTAATTACTGCCAGTGACTTTTTGGGTGTGTAATGGTCAGTAAACTTACTGCAACGGCCAACAACAAATAGAAAACATGCAATATATTAGATGGGTGGAGGAAGAGAAAGTTGTGTGGAAGGAGTTGAATAGAGAAAAGACATCATTCTGCATCTCATACATACCCAAAATTAGCTATAGAAAAATTTTTGAGTAGAGAGGGAATGCAGGATCAGGCCTTGATGTAACTATACCTCTGGTGCCTGATGTCTGTGTGATGTTAGGTATCATAATCCCACTCCTGATACTTCTACAGGTTCACCTGGAATTTAAGACAGGCTCTGTGACTGATCACATTGTTGCCTTCCTGGCAGTTCTTACACAGCACAGATTAGGTTAACATCTCCAGAAAGCTGTTGACAGACAAAATCCTAAAAGTTGATAATATCTTAATAACAGCTAGGCTTTCTTCTTCTCTCTCTCTCTTTTTTTTTTTCCTTCTAATCTTTTTTTTTCCTTTTCTAATCTTTTTTATTCCTTCAGTACCTCACTGTAACTGCCAGCCAGGTCTGTAAACCCTGACTGTCTGTGGTCAGGCACTGCAGGTTTGGTGTGACAGCAACTGTGCTTGGGTTCTGCACATGGAAGTCCACCAGTTTCTTTCTCCTGTGAGAAACAGAGGATGCTTGGCAGCTTCATTGCAGAGAGCTGGAGGAGAGATTTTATTTCACATTAATTTAACCTGCTTTTCCTCAACTGCCTCTCTCCCTCTCTGCTTCCTTCAGTTTTCCTATGCATTTAAAATAGGGAACAGCAGGGCAGGATCTGACTGGTTTTGCACTCTGTAGGTTCAAGTATCCAAAACTTAAAATTCTCCAAGGCTGATTAATTTACAGAATAGAAATTGGATCTCATAAAATCTAGCTCCAGATTTTATAGGTTCACAGATTAAGTAACCAAATAGTCGAAGTTAACTAAAATCTGCCTCGTACTGATACAGATTCTTAATTTCATACCATTTCTAGCTGTAATTCCTAATTTCATACCATTTCAGTGTGAAGCCACACTTTTTTTTAAAAAATCCCTAAATATAGAAATACACATTTTCGCATGTTCTGCTGCGAAGCCTGACCCAAGGGAACCCGCGTGAAAGGAGCGAATGTGGGTGTACTGTCTCCACAGCAACAATAACTCAAAAGAAAGGGGAGGGCAGGCTTTGCTAAGGCAGCCCTTCACCTGAAGGACTGGGATAAGTGGGGGTGACTGGGAAAGCAGTGACTGTAAGACATGGCTTGTACTGGAAGACTGCAGGGCCATGTGTGCTTCCAGCTCTGGAGTACATGTGCTCCTCTCCAGCCAAATGCTTTTCCTGTCACTGGGAGGTGACAGCAGAGTTGTTCCTCCAGTCTCAAAACTGATCCCAGTGCTGCAGCCTCCAGTGAGCCCTGCAGAGCCAAACATCATATCCCAACTTTTTGTCACATCTTGGGGGTCCCTCGCTGCTCTAGCACAGGGAAGCCTTTGGACCTAAATATAACTCTGGTCTGAGGGCTGTGCCGATGTGATGAGCATTATATCAAGTTACAGAAATCTGCATTTTGTTCCTCAACAGCTCCCCATACTCAGGTTACTAAGGTTAATGTATATAACAGTGTCTGCTTGGTCTTACTCTCAGTGGAGGGCTGAAGACTGTTGGCCCCTGTTGTGTACTATTTTGCAGGTTTACTTGTAGGACTCATTTTAGAGATGCAATGAGAGACATGGGTATCTGGGTGCTGCATCTCAGGAAAGTTTGCAGCATCGTTTTGTTTCTGTTTGGTCAGTAAATGTTCATTGGTTCCCATGGGAACGCAGGTAAGCCGATGCTGAGTGCCTTGGAGAAGTTTATGCCCTAAATAACATTAATTATGCCTCCCAAAGTGTGTGTGCGTTAGAGAATTTGAGTTAAATCCAGGCTAGAAAAAAAAAAATCAAGCCTGGAAAAGTTTTGTTTGCATCCAGGAAAACCACCTAACTCTAATGTTAAAAAATTCAATACTTTCCTACCTTCCTCTGATAGTTTCTGTCATTACGCTTCATGCAGTAACTGCAGAATGCTGTAGGCTACAATATTACTTTGAACTAAGGGCTCAGGTGCTTGGGCTTTCAATAAGTTCATCCATCTATAAACTAGCCAGACCTTTATGAGCCAGACCTTTCTCTCGCTGATAATATATTACTAACAAAGCAGGGACCTTATGTATGTACTTTGCATGGACAGATGCATTTCAGCTCTCCTTTGTGTTCCGAGGCGAAGTAGCATAGTTTTCAAAGGAGTTGCAGCGGCACAGGCTGCAAAGCAACAAAGCCAAGCGAGTCCTGAGGGACTTACAATTACTGTTCAGAAAGTCAGAGCAAGCTATTCTTCAGTGTGGAAAAATTTAAGGTCATCAAATTATGGGTTGTGCACCACTGACAGCAACAGTAGAAACCCGAGTGCTTGTTGGAAAATTTTCTTCATCTCCATTTTATCCTTCAAGATGAGTTGTGTCTTGCTCAGTGTTTCAGCATGTGATGATTCAGGTGGGATGCGCAGGAGCTGGTATCAGCTGCACTGCCCCTGCAGTAAAGCTGCTGCCAGTTACTGACTTTATGGGGAGCACTGATAACTCTGCCCCAAGCTCAGAGCTCTTTCCCTTTCTCACAGCCCACAAATGGCTCCCACAGCCCTGGCGGTTGTCCCAAGGCTCTCTGGCAAATTACACCAGCCAAGCACCATCTTATTTACTGGCTCCATTGAACAGATATGAGGGAACAAAACAGATATGAGGCTGTTCCAAGAGGTTTCTATGCAGCAGTTTGAGGCCAGACTGGAGGCTGGAGCTCCCTGTGGGCACGGTGGAACAGCTCACCCTGCACTGCCTGTGCTAAGAGGGCTTGTGCTGCTGTCTGTATTCATGCCCTGGACCCCAAATTCCTTCAGCAGAGCAGGGAGTGATACAACCTCTTAGAAGCAAGGAAAAGCTTATAGATTTTTGCTGATGCCGTTGGAGCTGCTATAGACTCATATAAGAAGATTTATTTGAGTCTTTGAAAGAACCAGAAAATGAAAATAAGAAGCTAATAATTATTTTCTTGTTAAAAAAGGAAACTGTTAGCAGCTTCTCGCTGCCCTTCGCTTTAATTAGTCTCATATTCACACGAACATTGTGAAATCCAAACAGTGTATGAAGTATCTTGTTAAATGCAACTTATATCCAGTCCTAGTCCCACAATCCCACAAGTATCCAAGCCAAGAAAATGAGAGAGCAGCAGACAAGCTCTATTTGCAAGTTTCATTATGGCAACAAATCTTAATAATGCATTCCTTTTCATTGCAGGTTGGCCACACTTTTTTTTCTGGTCGTCCTACACATCACTGTCTAATTAAGGTGCAAAACAAGGTGGACAAAGTGGCTCTCTACTTTCAAATATTCACTTTTCATATGGCTTTTGTTGCTTAGGTTGAATGGGCTTCCCTTACAGAAAAGGGGATACCTCTGCCTTTTAAGGTAATTTGACGTATCTGCTCACTGTTTGTTGAGGGTCATCTCTGGAAATTCTTATTCAGAGTCTAATAGTACTACTTACTATTGTTAATAATACCAGCTGCAGCAACAATAACAAGTGCTGTTTATGTTACCAAAGGCCTTAGGGAGTCCGGTTGCAAAGTGGCCCTCTCCTTTGCTCCCACTGCTGTACCTCTGGGGCCATCTTTGCCTGGAAGAGCTTCTAAAGTCTGCAAGAGAGGAGCCTGAGGAACTGCGCCTCACTGCTGGGTCAGCCCCTCTCTGTGGAGCTAACTGAGCTGAAACCCTGACCTGTAAAGGACGATCCCAAAGGCTGGTGGCCCCTGTGGAAGAGCTGCGTTTTCCAGGTCCTGGGTAGTTGAAGTTAAACCCATATCAGGTTTGGGATCAATGAAGCAAACCAACAGAATAGAAAGACTGAGCAATGTGAAACAGAAAGCTTAAATGAAAATGAAGAGCCTGACTGTGCTTCATGTTCTGCTTGTAGTGACTGATATTTTAAAAATCAATGCCTAAATTTAGACTCCTATATTCAGTTTTGCTTATTTCCCAGCTATGGACTTCTAGTTAGCTAGATGTTTCAAATTATTCAGCTATTTATTTGGGTACCTAGAATTTAGATACAAGAAATTTAAGGCAGTCTTGAAAAAAATCACTGACCTGCTCTGTTCAAATTAGATCTTTGCATTCTGGTCCTCGTACTTGTTTGTGAGCTAGGATAACATCCACAAATTGTGGCTTGGACATTCAGGATGGACATCAGGAAGAAATTTCTTCACACTGGAAGAGGTTACTGAGAAGCTGTAGATTAAGCAAAGCTCCAACTAGTGTCTGAGGGAGAGTCAGAGATGTGCAAATGACGGGAAGGCAGCTGCTGCACATTGGCACCAGTGGTGCTCAGCCAACATTTCTGGGACTCTGTGAAAACCACCCTAGGCTGTCTATATTTCAAGAATAGGCCAGCAAGTTGATCTTCATGGCTATGAAATGGCCAAAGAGAAAATGATAAAAGACAACACAGATTTTTGTTCTACCGTGTGTTCAGAAAGGACAGGGATTATTTTTTTTTATTATTTATGAAATGTGCTATCAAAATCTTTGCAGTGCATTTCCCGTCCCCAGCAAGCCAATCTCACAGTTCTTGACTACAGCTGTGGTTTAATCACTAGCTGTGTTTCAGACTGGAGCAAACCATGTGGCTATAATCATGTTTTCAAACATAAACTCATTCTTAAGGTTGGCTTTATTTTTGCCAACAATCTTTAGCAACACTCGATGGATCTGCCTATCTTCAGGTTTTTCTCTAATCCTTCCTCAGCCAGGCTCTCGCTGGGTGCCTGAGCAAAGGTGAGCAGTGGTGCTGGGGTCAGTTCCTGCTCTGGGCAGGGGGGACATATGCACAGGCTGGGGTAGCTCATAGGGATTTTACAGTAGAAATCACAAACTGTGTGATTCTTTGCTAGATGCCATGAGATACGGCCCCAGAAAAGTTACTGATAACTTATAATTCCCTATGACAGTCCCTAGGTAAGCTGTCACCTCTGAGCTGCCGAGCCCCGAGTCATGTTCAGCCTCCCAACTTTTTGTTCCAAGAAACTGCACCAGCTTCTTCCCCACTGGAGAGCAGCTGTTTTTTTCCCTGTGGGAGCAGAGCCTGACACCCCTCATGAACAGACCTGTTGCCCTGCACAGCGTGGGGCTGGATGGCAAAGTCTTGATCGCTGTGAATCGTTTGGGGATGTTGCAAATTAGGTACAGCCTTAGCTGACAGATACTGTCCTAGCTCTAGTAATGCCTCCAAGTAAGAATGTCCCTTGATAAAGCTTCCAGCCCCAGATGCTTGTCTCTGCCTCTTTGGTGAAGGGTGAACTGGTTTTATCACGGTGGTCCATCTTCCTCTGCTCTCCCCTCTCTCCCCCAAAATAATGTATTTCTCCCTCTCCTGATAGATGACTTTGATTTAACATACAGAGGCTGGAGATTTGGTCTCTCTGATTTCACCCATGTTGGATAAAACAGGCTGTTAATTATTTATAGCATCAGTCTAAGTCCATTCCCCCCACACCCCTTTTATACTCGTGAATTAAGCGGAGTTCAAATGCGAGTCTGCGAGAGAGGTGGTGGGAGGCTTTAAAGACATGAAAAGCACGGGAAGGCAGCTGCCACGTTGGCTCCGTCGGTGCGGCTCAGCACCCCTCTGTCGACCGGGGGACGGATCAACTTGCATTAATCAGAATACAGTTAATATTAAAAAAAGCAGAGACACTCTTCTGCTTGGGTGCCGGGTTTCCATTTGTTGTCCATTTTAGCTTTCTCCACAGGCTCATCAGAAACAGAAAGTGCTATTGTGCTGATGATTGCCGAGTTTCAGAGGAGAGGAAGAGGGGGAACGAGATACAATTTAGGCTTTACAATCTGGAGGCACAGAAAGAGAAGTCCAACTCGTTACTGTGCCTATTATAACCAAAAATGCTTTCAACGTCTTGGTAAAATCCAGCCCTGCCAGGTGGGGGGAGGGGTGGGGGTGGAGGTAGCCCTGGGGGTGCTGAGACGTCAGTCCCAACTTGTCTGCAGAGACCAAAGGAGCAGCCCAGGTGCAGGGCTGGTTTTTGGACCCGCAGAGCAGACCTAGGCAGCCCCAGAGGATGCTGTATGAAGGATACCATAGGTTGAGTGCTGCAGTCCAGCTGTCTCCCTGAAGCATACCAAAATGTCATGTCCCAGTGGGCGGGCACCGCTTCCCTCCGGAAAATCTCGGCTGACCTCTGCAGACAGCTCATCTCTTCCTACTGAAGTTGTAAACACTTCAGGGTAGGTGTATTTTTGTCCTTGGTTGCTTGTAAAAGCCCTCTGCAGTTTGGTTGCTCTGTAAATAGCAATAACATTTAGGTCCTGCTGAGAAATGTGCTTGGTACAAAGTCCTGCAGGAAAGTACACTTACCGCCAAGTCCAGATGGAGAATTTTGAAGGGGGTCACAACTCTCTGCTTGTTACGCAGGAAGTGAAACTCTGAGAGAACACGAAGAGCTTGTGCCCAGTGGGATGGACACCTGAGGTGAGGGTGTTAGGCAAGGAGCTGGTGTGGTTCTGGGGAAGGAAGACAGTCCTTGGTTCTGCGCTGCTGACCTTAACCCATCGCTGTGCCACAGCAGCCAAATTCAGCTGAGATGTCTGCTCAGTCGCTGGGTGTGACTACCTCCGTCAGTTCTCCCTGATGTTTGAGGAAAGATTTTTAGCCACCCGAGGGGTGAAGTTGATCCCTCTGTGGTTGCACCAAGGAAGAGTGGCCGAAGCCCAGGGGATTTCCTAGTGTTGTAAGATGTAGACTTGCACCTGAACCTCAAGCACGCCATGCAACCTAGTGACACTCAGCCATGCAACAGCATCAGGTGAGGCCAAGACAAAGCAGAGAGAAAAGTGTGGTAGTGCCTAAGGAGACATCCCTGTAAAGCCACTTGGGCCTGGTACCATGATCTGGCCATTCATCGGGGCTAGCGTGTGCCATGAGTTCCATTTTATTCCAGATGCTGCGTGGATAAGATCATGGAGCTGATTGGTCCCTGCTCCTCCTCTGCCCCCACACATATATTTTTGATTTACTACGTCTGTACCACTGCCAGGCCTTTTATTAGCGCTAGATGAGAGGTGGACATTTGAGTACATGGTCTAATTTTCCATTGTGCAGAAATACTCCTTCTACCCTGTAAGAAGGATGAGCAAGAGGCTCATCAACACATAAGCAAAACCCAGATGTCTTGTGCTTCTTCACTGCCTCGGTGTGGTGAAACAGTGACTTCTCTATGTACTGTGCAACCTTACACACAACAACAGGTTGGTAAACTATGCCTGTGTTCAAAGCTTGATGTTGAAAACATTTTTTCTGCATTGATTAGTAGGAAATTGCGCTGCAGAAAACTGCCTGAAGAGATGTCTTTAATTTTCTCTGTTACTTTTGTCATTGCTAGTAAGTGCCCCACTTAATTATCATTGCTTGGTGTGCTCCCAAGGATTTTGTCCTTTCCTTTCCTCCTTCCTATGGGGAAGTGTCTCAAGATGGGGCCTTAAGCGAAGAAATTCTCTGTAGGACCTTTGCAAGGTTTTTTCAGGCTCCTTTAGGTGAGAGTAGGGTTTCACCCATCCATCTCAAAATGAGCAGCTGTCACCTCCATGCACTGAAAATGCCTAAACTCTGTACTCATCATCACTGGAGGACTCTGTACACAGATGTATCTGGGGAAGCCAGGTGGGGATGTGTCTGCTGAGATGGGTGATCCCTTCTGGTGTTTTAGCTGTGCTGAATTCAGCATGTTTGGTGTGGGGGTTGATTTTACTGCATCCTTCAATGGCAACTGAAGCTAGCTTTTGATCAAAGCCGAAATTAGAGCCATGTTGTGACATTTGGAAAGGATAAAGTGAAAACTCTTTAAATGTTATTGGGTCACTGAGAAAGGATGGTGTTGGTGTTGGCACAGACACAGCACTTAAGGAGCTTGGGTGTTTCTAAATAGGCTTCTACCCTCTTTTTTCCCTTTTTAAAAATGGCGCTTGACCCCACTATTGTGGAGCCAGCTGGGAAAGCACAGATGAAGGAGAGCTATAAAGATCTCTTTCCAACATCCCTGTTTTAGGAACCCACCCACTCAGGGCAGAAGTTGAGAGAAACTCGCTTTGCTGAAGAGGGTCACCTGAATAGGCATGAAAGCAGGCCAATGCCCACTGGTCTGAAGGGCTGTCTTTTAGAGAGTTTTGTTGTATCAGGCTGTGATTCAAGAGCCATATTAACCCATATGGTGTCTGGGAAGATAGTAGTATTAGTGTTTCCATCCGTTTCTTAACTATTTCATAGATCTTTTTATAGGGAGGATGTACTTTTGAAGGCTATTGCATGTTTCCCCCCCCTCCCCCCCAAACCAGAAAATTTACTATTTTTTATTAACTATAACAACATTTTTTTCTACAGGACTTGAAAAAATTGTTTGTTTCTGGTACTCCTGAACTCCATCTGGTTAGTTTTTCTCCATATGTTTGTTGTTACGGCTGCCTTTAAAAAGCACTGAGTGTTATGTCTCTGCTTCATGCTCTTGATTTTTATTCATGTCACTAATAATGGCACTGGTTCTGATCATAGTGGCTTGGTGTTCACAGTCAACGGATACGTTTTCCTCCTGCAGAGAAAAATTAATTGTTTGTCTAACTTCATTCATAAAGAAAATATTATCTTACAGCCATCAGTGCCTCTGCCTTCCTCTCATTAGACTCAGTAAAAACTTCCCTCTGATTCCTGGGGCCTTTGGATTAGGCTATTAAAGAGAATGGGGCTTCTTGAAATAAAAAGTATTTTTCTGTTCTCATAACTTACAGTCACAAAATTGCTCTATTTGATCACTGGTGGTTTTGAAGCCAGTTTCAAGAAGATCAGTTTCAAATAAATGACCGTTCCCAAATTCATAGGATTGTGGGTTGTTTTTTTTTTTCTTTCATTATGCTGTACTTATCAAGGCAAGGTTTATTTTCACCCTGAAGTGGAGTCACGCTCCCACTTCAAGTCTGCCAGGTTCAGCAGCAATCCCTGTAGAAGTGACCCAACTGCGTAGACAGCCCCGTACACATGAAAAGAGGCTTCAGGAATAAAAAAAGAGTCAGAAAAGGATGTGGTCTCCATCTGACTGAGGTGGATATTCTCAGCAGCGTGTATCTCAAAGGCCAGAAACATATGGGACAAACGAAGGCAAAGTGGGGCAGAAATCTGCTGAGATACTTTGCCAGGGCTGTAAGCTAGAGCAGCTCCTTTGGCAGCTCTGAGCCATAGCCAGGCTTGGCTCACACAGGACCAGGGGGACACATCCAGCTCCCTCTCCACTTCCCTTGGCCACCCCTTGTGCTCAGCGGGCATTCAAGAGCACCAAGCCTGTACAAAATAACAGGATTGGCATCGCTTGCCAGCCTGGGACAGCATGTTAACAAAACCAGACACATTAAAGGAAGGGCTCAACATTTTCCTGGGGAGCACTGAAATTTAAACAATCATCTTCAGGCAGTCCTTTTCAGAAAGCCCAGCTGGGAAGACCACCTGCCTTCTCTGGGCCATTGTGAAAAGATGGCAAACTATCTCGGAGTGCCTCCTCTCTGCAGGTGGCTGCTCAGCTGGGTCCTCTGCAAGCCTTTTGATGTGTTGGGGAATCAAAGGGGGAGACACAAAGAATAGGCAGAAGTCATACATATGAATGTGCACATACATAGACAGTAACCTTTCCTCCTCTGATTACCCTAGCAATAAATGCTTGTGACATCAATACTTTATGAGAATGAACCATGAGTGATTACCAAGTGCTGCTTCGGAATTGCAGGTGGAGGGAGACGATTTAATCACCTTAGCTTAAGTTAGTTTAAGTGACAGCTCAAGTTTTATAAAGTTACAGAAGTTGGAGTGTGTGAACACCATGCAGATAAATCATTACTTCTGCAAGGAAGTTTCCCGGTGCAAGATGCATTATATATTAATTTATTGTGTGGCTGCTCTTGGTTGCATGTTTGACTTCATGTAAAATAGCACAGCGAAGCACTTATGTGAGTTTATTTATATATTTATATGTGTGTGTATGTATGCATATATATGCACACACACATTTATATGTCCATGTACATATTTTGTACGCATTTTACATATGTGTGTGTATATGTAATATATACACATTTTTTGGAGAGAGAGATGCACACATACAGAATGCAAAAGTGCTAGGATGAAGTGCTAGGATGCTTTAACACTGACAGCTATTTTTAGTTGAGTAAATAAGAACAGGAAATGTTTCTAGTGTCTGAGTTCTTGCCAGCTGTTAAGATCTAGCTAAGAGCAAGAGGTGTGTGTAGGTGTTGAGACTAGATTAATTAACATCATATTTTTACTCCCAAATTATGCTTGATTTTTGTTAATTTTTGCACTCTTCTACATTTTATGCCTTACAGTAAGACTTAGCTTCCAGGTGTTTTCAGCAGAGAGACCAAAGCCTGGAGTATTTTCTGCAGCTCTGATTGCCAGTGCTGAAGATGCAGTTCAGTGGATGCAGGTGCAGATGGGGCCACAAGGACAGGCAGAGGGATGGGGATGTTGCCATGGAGGAGAAGAAGGGCCCTTTCACCAAGGAGGTATGCTTGTTCTCTAGCAATTGTGCTAGAAGGTGGGGAAATAAACACCAAGAAAGAAAGATGGCTTTAAGATGGCCAGGGATAAATTTTAGCCTGAAACAGGCTTAAGCAGTAGAGACTGAAGTACTTGTCTGTTTTAACACGCAGCTTTTTCAGCTTATGAAGCCCACCTACTAGGCCTGTGGGGTGTCTTCCCAAACTGTGTTCAGAGCTAACCACCTCTACTTCTTCTGTATAAATAATGGGGATTTAGCATCTCAAAACAGTTAAAAACCTGAGAGGGAGATGGCAGCATACAGAGAACATGATGAAATCAATCTGCAGAACTGGGTACTTTTGGGGCTCTCCTGGGAGCAGAAAGTATCACCGGTTCCCGAGATCATTTTAGCTTTGACTGGCTGCACAGATGTGCATTGTTTACACTACCAAAGAATATGTTGCCTTTTAAAACGGTGTGGTACATCGTTC
The DNA here is from genome assembly GCA_003993805.1 of Himantopus leucocephalus. Taxonomy (NCBI): domain Eukaryota; kingdom Metazoa; phylum Chordata; class Aves; order Charadriiformes; family Recurvirostridae; genus Himantopus; species Himantopus leucocephalus. The sequence continues at coordinate 49,744,392 of RSEF01000002.1, forward strand.
CTCTGAAGCTGGAGCATCCTCTGGAAGGGAAGATCATGGGTTTTAAAATGGGACATTTGACCAGTTTGAAAAAAATCAAAACTGCACATCAGATGGGTCCTCTTGGCTTGGATGTCCCAGTTTTAGGAGCATTATAAAATCTCTTAAAAGCTCTTACAAGGGCTGGGTGACTGAGGACTTTCTGAATGAAACATCCCACAGCCTTTGTTACAGTAGATCGCAGGTCAGTTATCCTCTGCTATGAAGTTGAACTAGAGTGGCCCTAAAAAGCTTCCCCTGTATCAATTACTGGGAGAACACAGGGTCTTTTCCTTGTAGCTGGGGCCCTACTTATATAGGCTGCTCAGTTCGGGGCGGCAGCCTCTGAAGCTGGTCCCAGCCACACACTTGGTCACCTTGCGGCCAGCGGAGAACAGCCCCAGTCCCTGATCCATGAGGAGCAGGAGGTCTTGGTGACAGTCAGGCAGCATTCACTGGGGGTGTTGTCACAGCCAGAGGCTACAGAGCACAGGGATGCCCTTAGCACCAGACACACTGAGGAGGGTTTTACTCCAGGTCTGGACCATCTGAGGACCTTCCTACTGAGGGGTAAAAAGACCCTCCAGCATTTGGGCTGTCTGCCAAGCAGGGTAGCAGTCTAGTGAAGCTGAGAGTCCAGCCAACTGCTTGGGGGCTGGGGGGAAAGCCCTGGGATTTTTGTTAGATATTGCACTAAACTATAAGTACTAAATTTACGTTAAACATCGTAATCTGCAATGAAGAAGCAACTGAGAGATCCACTGAGTTCCTTTTACAAAACCCCTTTAAAAATACCTATCAATAATGCGATTTATTTCAATATTTCCATAAAGCAGTTAACAAAGTTCTTGAGTAATGTGCTGTAAAAAAGCAGATACAGAAGAAATATTTGGAGCAGCAAAGATGCAAGATGCACTGTATTGTACAATATTATATTTAAGTGATCTTAACCCTAGGAGAGGAAAGAGAGCAAGAACTCAAAGCAACAGTGATAAAATATTAAAGCTCTGAGAGACAATGTGGTAGGCAGCAGTTTTTGTAGTCGTTGCTATCAAAAGATAGACAGTGAGCTCTGGGGAAAAAAAAAAGTCTGGTTGGCTGTGATGAAATGCCTGGTAATTGTCTGTCAGTTTTAGCTGGGCAAATTAGCAAATGACTCATGGGCTGCAAGCGGTGGGGAGCTCAGGGAGACTCATCCATCATCTCCAGAGCAGCCTTCACTTTCATACACTCTCTGCTGTTGTTTAACTGAAGGGTGATGTAAAATAAAGTGCAAAAGGTCATAAATAAAATGTTTCAAGAAGGTAGCAGTTTAACCCGAGCAGGCACAACCAAGGGTGTTGCTAATGGTTGGGGTTTTTTTTTTATTATGGCTGATGTTCAGAGAGGATTTCCTACAAGCCTGGTCCCTGCCATGGGGCTGGAGAGCTCTGGCAGCACGAGAGTCACAGCGAGCCAAGCAGAAGGAGCCAGTGCAGATGAGCATCAAATAGGACTGAACTCCAGGGAGCACAGAGGTTTGACTCTTCTTCCAGAGCGATGAGAATTAGGTACATAATTAATGTAGATGGCACTATAATCTCAGCTGGGAATTTCCTTGCATCTTTAGGTGAAAAACTAAAGGCTGAACAGCCCAGCCAAATGCTTCTTACTAAGAAACACGGGATGGGGTGTTTCATCTCATCATCAGCTCACTCAGCTCACTCAGCTCATCCAGTGGATTTTGGAAGAGAAGTGACCCATTGCTTTTGTTAAGATGCAAACCTCTGCTCTTACCTAGGCTAATATGGGGAATATCCTGGATGGGAGGAGGGCAGGGAGGGATGAGTAATAGGCTAAAAGAAAGAATTTTATTAGGTAGAAAGACTGGAAAAAAAAAGTGTTACTTAGTAATAGACTGTAACAAGCATGATTCTCCCTTTATAAAACCAGTGCTGTTCTGTTGTAACTCCATTGACAAAACAAAGTGTAGGTGGACTGGTGAATCAAAACTTGTGTTTATTTATAAAAACAACCAAACCATAAAATGTTTTCCCTGGCAAAGCACCTACTGCAAATTCAGCCTCTGAAATTGTGACTAGCTCTGTTTATAGGAAACATATCAGGTAGATGAAGCAAGGGCCCTTTTGAACCCTCATCCCCTGTAAATGCAGAATAGAGGCAGTCAAACTGAGCCTTATTTTGTTTCTCATAACAAATTGGTATGAGATTAATGATATCATTTTCTACCAAAGAATTTTCCAAGAAGTGGAAATACACAAGTAGTCAGGTAACTGTAGTCTCAAACAACATGGCAGCAAATCAGTCACTCCTACATTAAATGGTAGAGTAGTTTAGCAATATTGAAAACTGCAGTTGAAAAGAACAGGTTTTCAACTAAATTCCCTCAAGAAAAGGACCCCAGAATGTGCTTCAAATTATCACCTTTCTTTACAAACCAGCAGTAATTATTCTGTTTCACACCAAGACTGATACACCTGGAGAGGGGATAAAAAAACCACCAAACCTCAATCAGAAAATGTGCTGAAGAGAACTCCTTTGATAGCAAACTGCTTTGCTTTTTTCTGCTGCAAAAGGTGTAAATGTTATGTTTTCTTCTGAAGTGACTGCTAAATTACCAGGAAAATGGCTGAGTATCTGTGCATTAGTTTTCTAAATGACCTAGATCCATCTTTTTTATATTTTGTCTTTTGTGTTTCTTATGTATATTCTTAAATTACGGTCAGACTTCTGAGTAAGAAGTTCATAGATCTCTGCTGCGGAAGGAAAAGTGGTATTTTTTTGGTAATTATGTATGATTATGGGAAAACCAGCATTTCTCATTGTTTTTCACAGATGATACCCCTCTTATCCTTTCCACAGCAACTGTTTTTACAGTAGATCCCATTAAAGTCCCCCAAACCAGAGGTAAAGATGAAAATGCATTAGTATGAGAGCTAGCAGAAGCTCAAATGTTGCATGAATCCTATCTTTAATAGGGATATCTTTAATGTGCTTTTTCAGTTCTCTGCCCAGAACACAATCCACAATTACTTGACAAAGCCACATTGATTTTCCTTTGTTCTCAGCACTCTCCAAAGGCAGGAGAGAAAGTCAACCAGAGAGCAGATGGTAGGAGGCCAGGGTCAACCTGCTGCAGAGGGAGTTGCTGAGAGTGTATTGGGTGCTGCTATGCTAAAGATGCCCTCCCAGCTGCCTTGTCAGAAGAAGGAGAGCTCCAGACAGGTGGTGTTTAATCCCCAGGTGAGCAGCTTGGGATTTATTTGGCATAGAGAACAGTAGAAGGTTGGTTCATGGTATTAGGTTGGTTAAGTCAGCCCTGGGAGAAACAGTCCGCTCCTGGTGAGGCCAGGCCTACTACCCTAGCTGGAGGTGCGTGCAAGCTGGCAGGGCTGGGCTGGACTCCCCCAGCTTTGGTGACGAACACCTTGGCCAACTGCTCTCTCCTCCCAGATGTGGTTGTGGTGTCTGCAACAGGAAAAAACAGGATAAACAGTGAGTGGCAACAAGAACCGGGAGCAGTCACTCATGCTATTGTGGACACCACTCAGCAGTGGCTAGCATGCCCCCTGCTTTGCCATCTTTGCAGTCCTCTTGTCTCTGGTGTCCCCAGGCTGCCACCAGCGAGTGCCGCAACAGCATTACCTCCCTTTCCTGCACACAAGCACCAGTCTGACTTGCTGCAGCCCCAGTGACTGTCATTCACTTTGGCTGCCCACAATAACTTCATCTTGTGCTCCTCTCAGAGGTTCCTCAGATGTCACCCAGAGATAAGCAAATGGGGGAAAAGCCACAGTCTAGTTGTAGGTCATAAAGGTGAGGCATGGGAGAAGGTACAGCCATCTTCAGAGACTGGAAACAGTTTCTTTGGTGAAGCTATTGCTGCCAGTGTGATTTAAGGAACCTGAACAAAGCTGTATCCCAAGGCCAGGCTGGCTCTTGGATAGCCCCAAGACACACACTGCTTAGCCAAACTTTCATCTCATTCCTGGCCAGACACTGCCTTGGACTTATCAGCACCTTGCTGCACCAGGAGACAGAGCATATGGGTGGGAGAAGTCTGTCCCAGTTACTGCGGTGAGTTGCACTTTCCTGTGACGGACATAGTTTCTTGCAACCAGCAGCTTGTCGCCTGGTGATTTTTCAGTGTCAGAACACGAATGTTATTTGGTAAATGCAGGCAGAGCAGCTGCCAGTTGGAAGAAGATGGTTGGAAACAACTGTAAACACAAGGTGATGAACAAGTACCAAGAGTGCTCAGGAGACTTCAGGAGGAGCAAGGAACCTGCACCTGACCCTATGGAGAGGGCAAATGAGCAATTCCAGCATGGTGGGGCATGACCCAGGTGCCAGTAGAGGTATAGGCTCTTTCCTTCCAGGCTCTGCTGACCCAGGATCAACCTGCTGCTGCCCAGGGACCGTTCTTTAAAGGTATTGCCTTTGGGAATCACCCCCCTCTGAGTGAAACGAGTCACTCTGCAATCAAGACAGTGTTTCTATAACACTGCCAGAAATTCAAAGCAGGTACTGTAAGTCAACAAAATGCTAATTCCCTAAAGGCTAATTAAACTGAGCGGGACTTGAAGATGAAATACAACAGCTGACTGCTGCAATTAACTTTGGCGTCGCGGTTAGCATTAGGTGGCACTCCAGTGTGGGGGAGCTCCTCAGATNCATGTTGGGGGGGGGGGGGGGGGGGGGGAGGTGTCCTGTATATATCAGTCATTTCATTCTTCCCAGCCTTCAGGAGATGGGAATTAGTGACAACCAGTTCAGTCAACTGGGGGGAAAAAATGCATTGCTTCCCTACAACCCCTCTGAACAGAAACTCGCAAACACTGAGTTATGAAGTATAAGGCTCTATTTAAAGTCAGTTTTCTAATGTAAATGTAATATGTAAATACTGATTATTACTGCGTAGCCTTCATCATCCTTTCCAGGTAAAGCTGGAGAGAGCAGATTTAAGAACAGTTTTGTGGGCTTGGGAAGGCTGGGCAATACCATTAGTCCAAGCAGGGCTTTGCAGCCAGTGACAGGGAACACAGAAGAGGGGCCTTTTTTTCTCTCTAATTTATTGACATTTACTCCCAATGTGGACGTTCCAGGAAACAGGGAGCCCTGAACCTTTCCTGCTCCATCCCGCCAAGGCAAATGTCCCCTGTGGGCCCTTCTGGGGTATCTGGCAGGAAAGGGGAAGGGAGCCAGGAGCGTAGTGCCTTGCTGACTCTGCGACCGTGGAAAAATGCCCTGAATCCCCCTCTCCTTGTCAAATCTGGGGCATTTCCATGGATGCCTGTGGCAGAAGCAGACAGGTCGTAGCAAGCTCATGCCCAATGCCTGCATCCTCACATGGTGGTGGAGCCCTCCCCACCTGCTCTGCTCCCCTCCATCGCCAAGCAGCGAGCCGAGCTGCTGCGATCCAGATTGCTGGGCTGATGGCAGTATTTGTCCCTTGCTGGTGGAGGGTTTTTGCTCCTGGTCCTGGGGAGGGGAATGGTGCATGCACGGGGGTGCTGCTTTCCAAGCTGACTCACTGAGCCAGTGAGACAGATGGAGCCGACAAAGTTTGTCTGCCCACGCTCCGCCATTCTCTTCCACAGCGAAGAGCCAGAGCACATAACTTTCCCAGGTCCATGCCAGCTCCTTGTGGGCAGCTCTGAGCCCCCTCTATGTGGGACTGTTGCCTCCAGATGAATAGCTATTGTTATTGTCCCCAGGAGGTACCTGCCACATAATAACATCCCAGGAACTCTTCCAATTACTGCCTTTGTATAGAAATATGAGGAACAATTACATAACAGCTGCATGCAATTACTACATCAGGTGATGTGACCTTTTCAAAACCAAGAAATAATATAATTTTACAGGTAGAACAGAAAAAAAAGTTTTTCATTTTGAATATAAAAAAAACCCCATGAGTTTGAAACAAAACCCATTCTTTTTTTGTAGGATTTCCTTTTAAAACACAGGTGATGGTTGTTCTTTCAATTACATCTCACACCATTTTCTGGCCATCTGGAGACAACGGAATAAAAGTAAGTCATAAATAAGTAGCACTGTGAGCAAAAGTATGAAGCCTATACTAAGACCTGGTGCCTTGAGGTAGAGCCCTCTTTTCTCTAGGAGGAGCTGAGTTTAGCTTGCAGCCTGGAACATCCATTGGTATTCTTTGTCAATTTTCCCCCTCTTTTTTTTTTCTAATTTAACTAGTGGAAACTTCCTTTCTGAAACTTCAGCTTGCCAAGTGCATTTATCATTGACCAGTGGCTTCAGAAGTTATTGATAGGCACCAGGACAGCATTATTGTGTTCAGATTGGTTCCTTAGGCTAATGCACAGTGTAGTTTTCAAGGTGGGGTTGTAAGAAAAGCAGTGGCAAAAGGCAGTGGATAAATATGTAAATAAACAATATACAATGTGTGTCTTGAAATCAAGGGCTGGGGAGAAGAAGATTTTTTTTCCTTCCTACTTCATCACCAAACAAACTTTTGTATGTCTGGGCATTTCCTTCTCCATCGGGTCTTTTCCCTTTGCAGAAGATTTATCCATTATTCTGATATATGCTTTTGTGCTCCCTTCTTTTCTGGCCTTCATTCCCTTGATGTCTGGCAGGGCTGGTGTACAACCAGGCTGTCCTGGGCCGGTCTTGTTGTGTGGGGAAGGTATGGTTAATATCGGGACAGGGAGATGCCTGGCTGGAGGATGGGGAAAGACTGAGAATGGAGCCTTACTTTATACCCACAAAAGACCATAACACTACTCTGACTACTCTGAACAGGGCCAAAGGCAAGCCCTTTCCATGCCTTTCCAGCCCAACAGCCCCATATGAGCTTTGAAGTCCTCAACTCTTGATGCTTTTTATATAACCTCTGTGTGTGTGTTTGCAATAAGCAGTTATCATTTAAGTGATTAAATGATAACAGCAAGCAGTCATCATTTCAGTCTAATTCCCATAAAAATCATTACAACTTTCAAGACCCATGCCTTGCCCCTGAACCTGGCCTACGCCACACAGAGCAGCATGGAGAGAGACTGGACCTCTCCAGGAACCTGAGCACCTCTTTCCTTGGACTGTAAAAAGACATCAGACTGCAGAACAAGTCACCATCACTCCAGTCTCTCCTGCTAATCTCTCTCCATTCAGCATAGCTAGGCAAGGGTGCAAATATAGGTGCAGGCTTGTTGAGAAAGTGGTCTGAGAAAGCTGATCCAGGGTGTCCTCCTTGTAAATTAACTCATTAACACACCCTGGTGTGTTCAGCAGTTTGTTTAGCTAATCCCAAAGCACTGGAAGGTCATGAGATCCCAAGAAAGAGCCTTCATCCTATCAGTGGCTTGTTTTCTTCATTTAATTTGCTCTCTGGTATATTTCCCTTGGACAATATTTTCCTTTGGAGAAATCTTGTTCTGAAATAAATCTGGAATTACACATATCTACCTAGGGGAAGCTGAGCATGGGCAGTATAGGATGGCATATAGATGCCATCAAGCTTATTAAAAATTGGCACCGTTCTATGTATTTTCCCTAGAAGAAAAGTAACTTTACTACTAAGTTCCTGAATGGCCTCATGAAGACCTGTAAATGTCCACTTCAGCCAATTTATATCCATGTGGATGTGATCTGATGTAGCTTATTAGCCAAACATATTCAGGTCTGAAAGCTTAATAATTAATAAATAATGCATTCTTTATTTTTAGATCTATCTATTAACACTCCACATAGCTCAAATGGCATATGGATGCCCAGGACTACAAAACATTCAGAAGTCTCTCTGCTTTTTGATAATCCCTTTTCCTCCTGCTGAGAACATTTCCATCCTTGTGATTTCTTTTATGTGGCCCCATCCTCTTGCATGAAAGCAGATACCACAAACAATATTTGAGGAGGCTGAAGGACCAGTGATGTGAAAATTGCTCCAGTGCTAATTCTACTTGCTAAATATAGGCACAATTTTTCCTGAACACAAGGGCAAGACAAGAGAAGGTGAATGGTACTTTTACTCCTTTGCAGCGGCTTCTGCAATATATACTTGGGACTGCTGGGAGGAGACAGATTTTTATACGATGAAGCTTTCTGTATAGGCATTTTACCTATAGGCCATTCCATCTTCCATGATGCTGAGGAAAGAAATCTATATGTGTTTGTGTTTACATATACAGGTATATGAAGAGAGAGAGAATGAGACATACATACATTCATTACAAAATGAGGGTTTTTTTAAAAGCACATGGATTTAATGTTCTTAAATTGACACCTTCTCTCTATTTAGAAGAAAGGTTTGTTCTGGGCAGGAGGCATGATGTTTATTATCATCTTTTTGTCATGTGTTGATCCTATCCCTAGTCCCAGGTGGAGTTTTTCTAAGGTTATTCTTACAGTCAAGTGGCATTACAGGCTGGACTCGCTGCTGTTGTACTTCAATATGTACCAATGATGTCGTTGCTGTCTTTCATTATTATTTTTTGATTTATTGATTTATTTGATACAGTATCTGCTAATATGAAAACTTTGTTTCAGGCATCTGTTTCTGTCCACTTGCTGAATGCCTCTGCTGACGCTGAGTTTTCCTTGCCAGGATGTAAGATGCATTTTGATAACATCGCCTTTGCATGCCATGGACCTGATGGATGGAGCAGTCTCTGCATTTTGATGTGGACAAGAAATAAATCCACCTGGGGGAAAAAAGAAACACAAATGAGAGCTCATAATGTAACACTTCTGCCAAGATGCTAATGCTATTCCCCAGTATGCATGGAGATGAACTACAAGTAAAATTAAAGGCTTGTGTTGTCACTTTCCATAGGCTTGTAGCAATCATTTCTGAAACTTGAACAGCATTTTAAAGGAAACTTGAACATTGTTTTGCAAAAACCTGTATTGTCCATAACACACTCACAGAAGACTACAACTTAGCAACTGCAGAGGGAGGGGTGAGGTGGTCCTTGTAGCTGGTAGGTAAGCATTGCATGTAACCTCTCTTGTAGGTTGCTCTACCTCCCCATTTCTCGTACCTTGACTCTCAGTTTTCTGTCCTGTGTAGGAGACCATAGTCCTTCAGGGACAAGATCACCATGGGTACCAGGTCCCACCACCTTCACCCAGGGTCATTGAGGTGGTTGGCATGAAGATATCCTCAGACTGAAACTGTTGAATTGGATAGTACTACTAGGACAGGCAAGATTTCTCATGGGATCCAAAAGAGTTGGAGAAGTCTCTTGGCTCCATGCAGAAATCTTCACTGTATGGTAAATCCCCTGGGCTAAAAAACTAGGACAAGTTAAGTCTCTGAGCTTTCTCCTTGGAGTGATAACATTCCTGAAAATGCTGACTTAACGTTAAGGTAGCAGCTCGATTTCATGAGCTGGGAGAAAATAGTACTTGGGTCTGGGAAGACAGAGTTGTGGGGGGTCAGTGGGGCAAAAAGGGAACCATATTGAAAAAGTCAATGGGTAATATCTAAATGAGTATGACCTTGACCACTGGATCCTAATTTCCTATGGCATCTAAATGAGTATGACCTTGACCACTGGATCCTAATTTCCTATGGCATATAACTGCTTTCCCATAACTCTCTTATAACTTCCTCTTCTGTGGAGTCTCTAATGTTTAAAATAGAGACAGTACGCTTGGACCCGAAGGAAATTTTGTGGGCCAAGTATTTTTTCCAACTATATTAGCTGATTTTATGAAAGGAACTTACTTCACCTATTTCTATGACTATTTTCTGTCTGTTTTCATGCAACTTGTACCAAGTTAATGTTAAGACTCCTGAACAGCTATCAAATCTGTGGGAAGCTGAGATGCGCACCATCAAAAGTTATCAAGGGGGACAGACTAAACACAAACACAGCACAGCTGTGCAAGGCTTTCTTTGGAAGCCAAATTAAAAAGCATTTAAATCTGAGACAGAAGCTCTCAGAGCTTTCTGACCCAACAGATTTAGCATTACAGAAAAAGAGAGCGATTCCAGCTAAAACACTCCAAAACCGCTTATGTAATCTGCTGGTTTTCTGTGCGCGTCGTCTTGGCTCCCTCAAGCGGCTGGTCCCAGAGAGCGGACAGCCTTCCTCATGTTTCAAAGCACAAGTGGTTTTCTCTTAGCTTAAGTGTTAGAGGCCTCTGCTTCAGGGACCACAGCGTCAGGGTCTACTAAAGTGCAGCGTGCGTCTGTGTGCAGCCACCATTTTTTAGAAATCGGTATCCAGTGAATAAGCTCCACGTAGTTCTGAGGTCTCATCATCCAAGAAAAGACTGAAGGGACTGGGACAGTCTATATTTTTTTTCATGTGCTTTTTCTTTTTCTTGTCAGCCTCCAGGGGTCTGCTTTGCCATTAGTACTTTTCTCTAAATTCAGAGACATATCCTAATGTTTTTGCTGCTGATTGCGGTAAGCCTTCATTAGCAATATTGGCTGAGGTCTACTCTAAAAAAGGCTCACTGGGAACCCATGGGACCACATCCTGGCTGTAACATCCTGAAATTCAGCAAAAACAAATGCAAAGTCCTGTACTTTGGACAGCCCTGGAGCTGGGGCTGACTGAGAGGACCAGCTCTGTGGTGGAGGAGCAGCTGAATTTGAGACATCAGTGCATCCTTGCAAAATCTAAGATCAATGGGCACAGGCTTCATCAAGGAGAGCTTTGGACAGAGGAAGAAAAAGAAAGTCACCATGGGAGACATCAAGTGCTGGACCTTCGAACCTTTGAGATTTTTCAGCACCTGGCTGGATGGGGCCCCCAGTAACCAGCTCTGACTTGGGAGTTATCCCCGCTGTGGATTGGAGTGGGACCTGATGATCCCAAGCTCCTTTCCAACCTCTGTTATTCTGTGATCCACAAAACTCAAGCAGGGCCTAAACTTTTCTGTTGTTTGCTGCAGGATTGCTTTTCAAGTCCTTGCACGCACTGCTGCGGACCCCAACACCCAGCCAGCCGGCAGCCAAGCTCAGCCTTGCACTTGACTTCTTTCCCCTCTCTCTGCCATACTGTGCAAGGAGTCAAGCTTTATCCTAAGTGCTTCAGCCAGGTTTTGACCAAAAGATACACCTTGGCTGAGGCCACAAAGTTGTACCTTAGCTGGCTTATCTTAAAAGTCAACTGCTTTTAGCCCCATGGAGCTTAGTATGTTCTGACTCCCTCAGCACTGACCCAGCTGCTCAGGCTGGCTTTGCTGTCCCCATTGCATGCACGGCTGCCTGAGCACTGAGCAGCACCTAGTTTCCAAGAGCTGCTGCTATAGCACAAACCACGTTGGAGAAACAGCCAAATCCTTCAGGGATGTTTTGTTATAGAATCATAGAATGATTTAGGTTGGAAGGGACCTTAAACATCATCTAGTTCCACCCCCACTGCCATGGGCAGGGACACCTCCCAC
>RSEF01000002.1:49755882-49778191 GCA_003993805.1 Himantopus leucocephalus
AGCTGGACACAGTACTCCAGGTGGGGTCTCATGAGAGTGGAGTCACATGAAACGTGAGGCCGCAAGGCAAATTGACAAGGGTATGAGCCTAGTTTTGTTGCAAGAAGTTGCAGTGCGAGAAGATGGAGACAGGTCGTCTCTGCCCTCGTAAACAGGCAGGCTCTTTGAGTTCCCTGGTACACACACTTCTGTTGAGACAGATCTCTGAATTTATCTCCTTTCAAAAGGAAAGCTTTTGTAAGTCAACTTTAATTTATTAAGTCTTTCCTCAAAAAGAGGCCTCATCCTACAGCCCCTTGTCAGCCACAATTTATCTTCTCTGTTTTAACAGTTTTTCATGTCCTTACAGGCAGAGGTTTTCCAGGTTTCTTCAAGGACATATAAAGATTGCTATTTAATGCTCACCAGAGCAATATGCGTTGCTTCAGTCTTGTGAAGTAGGAATGCAACTTCAGCTCTTCAGTTTGGAGATCAGGTGGATGGTAAGAGGAATGGGAACATAAAGCAAAGGGGAAAACTGTAATACAAATGCTGAACCTCAATTGCAGCTTTCATATCATAGAGTAAGACCTCCTGAGTGTTTACTAATTAGTCACACTTTTAAGCTAAAAAGCCACTGTCACAGATTATCCCTGCTTGTGCAATGTCACAACAAGCTCCTGGACTTCAGCATGCAGCTTTACATGAGCATAACTCCTGGAGACCTCTTTAAGTGAAGGCTTCCCACTTTATTTATGCATTAGAGAACACAGAAGATGCTGCAACAGGTGCTGAACAAACTTGTGAATTTTCTCTGTCCTCAACTTTTTTGCTGGATGCGAGAACTGGGTATGGACTGGAAATACGTGATGTGCTTTAATCCGTGTGGGTTTTTTTCTGCTTTGGTTCAAATTTTAGAGAACTTTTCAAGCAAATGTCCTGATTATCTTCGCTTTCCACTCATTGATTTACATTGCAGCATGATTACAAAGTGCACAAACTGGGTTTTTTTCAGATTAAACTAAACTGGAAGATGTGGGAAGTCCCTAATGAGTTCCAGCCTCTAATGGCCATTGGCAGGACCAGACTGGAGCTCTTCCAAAGTAAAGCATCCTGACTCACGGATGGTGCTGACTTCAGTCCTTGGTACCAGTTCTATCACTGTTCGACTCCTATTGCACTGCATTAGTTTTAAATATAGACACAGCCTTTTCTCCACTGATTTTCTGCCTTCAAATCCTTGTGCACAGCAGAGTCTTCATGACAAGCCAGGTAACAGTTCTCTTTCTCAAATAGTAAAGATGAAAGGTTTTGTATAATCTTCTACCTCTCTACTCTCAGGATACGCATACGGCAATAACCAGGACACTTCGAAATGGAACGAAGATATTCAGATCCTGCATTTTTAAAAAGTTAAAAGGCAGGACTCGTCAAGGATAAGACCAGGATATTTTCAGACATAAGTTTAGGCTCTTCTTGTGCTGACTGAGACAGCTAATAAAATTGACTTGGTATTTTTTTCCCAAGGACCGAGGCACATACAGTACCATTGACTGTGAGGACTTGAAATGTGCTTTCTGAGGACTTGCAGTACCATTGACATCTGCTGAATTTTTAGTGCTCAGCAATTTGGAAAAATCTAAAGAAAAATATAATTTTGCCTCAAGCACCTGGCTTTGGGCTTTGATCTCTGGCTTTAGACTTTGAAGAGGAAAAACGTTGGTCAACATGCCCTTAGTAATCTTCCCTTGGTCACTGCGTGCAATGCAACAAAACAGAGTAACGTGCGTGAGGGCTGGGATTGGGCTTTGCTACTGTGAGTGAGAAAGGCAAAGGAAGGTGGAAGGAGAGACACTTTCTTCCCAAGCCTTGGACACCCACAGTACTGTTTCAGTAGTGTGATAATTATGGATTTACTTGAAAACACACTAATTGGCTTATCTGGTTTAAGTAGCTGGTTCACTAGTTCAAATTGAAGGATCCTCCAAACATGTATCTATTTCCATTTCCCTGTAGGGACGTACGATACATGATACAGAAAATCACCTGAGCAGCTATGCCTTCTTATTTGTAATAAACTCACATTTCAAAGCAGTGGTGACCAGGGCAAGTAGACTACAGAGAAAAAGATGCATATTGCCACTGAGAACCCCAGATATGTTGAGTTATCCTTGGGCAGGCTTGACAGGGTGGGTCCATCAGCATAGGTCAGTGCGGCCCCACTGTCACAAGCTGCAGCCTGGCTCTGGTGTCCAGCAGATGTCCACGTATGTGCAGTGGAGTGTGACAGCTCCCATGAACCACAGCGCCCCATGGGCCTGCAAACACTGCAGTGCATTTTCTCCAGGCTTTGCTGTTGCAGAGTTTAACCAGTTGCCCAATGCAGCCAACGCTTCGGTAACCTTTGCTAATTAATCAGTTAAAAAAACATGTTTCTGCTTTTCCACATGTGAGGGAATTTCTGCAGACACATACTACTGACTCCCCGGAAAGACCAGACAGGCTTTAACGTTCCCAGCAGTCTTGTCTTGCCTGGGTAAGGGTTTAAAATCTTTCTTGAGAAGTCAGGAAATCACCATGAATATTCTCTGAGAACACTTTGCTGGACGATGTGCAGTTCCCGAAAGGCAGCCTGCGAGGGAGAGCCTGAGCATAGAGCGCTGAGCATTGTCATGCAGGAGCTGTGATAAAGCTGAATGACATTTATAACGCAGCCCAATGTTACTCTCATGTTTGTCATGTGATTAGATTCCTGCCGAGTCGTTTCTCACCCCCATTTGCATCTTTGTGGTGAGAACAAAGCAAAGACAAATGATGGTTCCCAGTGGTGGGCAGGGGACAAGAGCTGTGCCCTCTCTGTCAAATAATTCTTACAGGGTTTTGTGTGAGAATAGGCGTGTGTGTATATCTTTGATTTGTTTTAAATGTTGTCTCAGTCATTTACTTCTGAATGACTTCTTCTTTATTACGTGCTCCCCATTCCAACATAAAAAGAGCTAAATTACCTCTTTCCTCCTGCTCATCCCTCCTTCCCATCGCTGTGACAAGAGGACTGCTGTTTGTTCAATCATCTTGGTAATGCCACCAGGCAGCCCACACTCTGGTCTGTTTTGGCAGATTAAGAGTAATTCATTACTCATTTAAAAGTGGTCAATACATGTGACAATAGAAGGTCACTCCTGAAATTATTCCAATGCATAAAAATATGAATGCTAGGGATACCATCAAGTCCACACCAACCCACTGTGCAGTGGTAGCTTTCAACAGTAAACTGAACACACATCAAGCCAGTCTTACACCATGTATGAGAGAAATGCCACCATTTTTGACCTCTGAAAACTCAATCACAGCTTATTCCTGAACCATTTAACCACCTTAGACTTGAATGGGGTCCTCAATACACATCCGCAGCATCTGGGACAGTTGTTGACATCAGAAAAAAAGGAGAGCAACAATCATGGGAAAATGTGGGTGTCATTTGGAAGGCACCCAGGATCCCAGGGGAGAGAAGGGCTGACAGCAGTGGAGGCAATGCTGAGATGGAGGAGAGTCCACACCTGATTCAGGGTGAAAGGGTGCAAACCCTCCAGTGCACATTGAGTTTGGGTGGGAGTGAAGGGATTATGTGGGACTGGGGGGTGCATGACTCTGCTGGGGGAGTCTGCCAAACATAAATGGTGGAATATCAGGTACGAGAGCAGAGAACTGGTCACCATGATGTTCCGAGAGGCAAAATCAAAGAGTAAAAAAAAAAAAAGTAAAAAAATAAATTTCGCAAAGTAGCCCAATTAAAGCCTGACGAGACAGCCCTGTGAAACCCGGTGAGAGTCGCCCTGGCGCTGCGGTGTCCTGAGGGAACTGTCCTGTCCTCACTGCAAGGCAGGCATGGGGGGAGTGCAGCTCCTCACAAGAATGGCAGATTGTGGGGTTTCTCCCCTCCATGCAGGTGGGTCCCCTCTCTTCCTGTCCCCTCCCCAAGAGACAGAGTGAAGGACAGGGAATGAGCACAGAAGCCGAAATTGCAGCTGGCCCTCATGAGAGCAGGGCTGGAGAGAAGAGGCCCAAAGGCGAGCCCATAATACAGAATTACTGAGAAATACCCATAGGCTGTACAAAAAGTTCCTGGAAGATCAGTCAGTCTGAATTACATCCCAAGTGCCCCTGCTTATAACCACTGAAAAAGAATGAAAAGCAGAAGGAAGACACTAATGGATCCTTCCATTGTGCCAAAACACATCTTTCTTCCATCATAAAGGTATGTTTATCGAGTTTCACATGAGAGCAGAACCTGGCCTAGGCCTGACACACGTTAAGGGGTAAGTCTCATTAAAATGCACACTGGGTACCATTAAACAACACTGATGTTAATGAATATATATGTGGCACTTGGGATTTTAGGCAGACTGCAGCTCCATCTCAGGATCTTGCCCTGAAGCCACTGTGCACATACATCAACTGGCACTGGAAGCCTGGGAGCCCACTGCCCCGCTGTAAAACAGCACTGTTGACCATGCCCCATGACTTACCGTGCTGAAACATGGAGGCAGTGGGATCACAAACACCCTGCTACAACCATTATTGACACTCATTACCAGCTGAACTATGAAAAATGAACAGTTTAGTGCAACAACATGAGTACAGCCCAGAGAAGTTAGCCTCAAGGAGTGGAAAAAGGAAATCATCAAAAGGCTGATGCATGTATTTTTAGGAAAAGGAGATCAAGGGTGAGATGTACATAAGAGCCACGTAAAGGCAGAACTAGCCAAGCTTCCATGTGGAGAAGAGGTGATAAATGCACTTTATTAAGTTGTTTCTAAAATTGGAGCAGATGAGATAAGCCTTGAAGGAGATACTCATTTAAGATTGATGTGGAATAAGTGTGGAGACATAGCTGTTGAAAAGACTGCCATAAACCAGTTCTCCAAGTTGTCATTCACTAACACTCCCCGGTGTTTTCTAATAAAAAAAATCTGTTAAAATCAGACTCTGGAGACAGCTTGTCTTTGGCTGCCAGTGCAATTTCTCATCATTGTTTCACATAGTAAATGGTTTTGGAATAAGTCAGGGATTGTTTTAAGAAGAGAAAACTTTGAGATGGAATTTTAAGTTATTGTTATTTATACTGGCAAAGCACTTTTCTACAGCTTTAAAACAGAAAAAAATGGTTAAAAGTTATGAAGGAAGAAGGGAAAGTCTTTTTGTTTTAAAAAATTGCAAATAGCTGGTTAGAACCACTTAAGTTGCTGACGGATATTCCTTCCATGTACAAGTTTGCAGTACCATACAGGTGTAGAGGGACCTAGCCTTGCGCTAGCGTGGGACTATGAAAGTACTGGAGCTAATGAAATGCTTGTAAACCCACAGGATAAACTGATAACTAGGAACTGCAAAGTACAGTGCAGACCTCATGCCAACACGCTGCTAAAATCCTTGCTGACACAACTGATGCGAAGTTAGTTACCTAAGGTAGCAAAGGCTGCATCGCACAGAAGTGAACAGAAACTGTAAGCAGCCTGGCTGGAGCTAACTGTACACGTGATAGTGTCCTGGGGCAGGGAGACAAAGTTACGGTCCCTCTCTGCTGGAACTGGGGTCACAGAGCTGCAGTCCCTGGGCTGTATCCTGAACCCACGGATGGTAGGCTCATTCTGCTGCCTGTCTTCAGTTTCCCAGGATTCAGGAAACAGGTAGGAGTGGAAAGACCAGACCCCCACATCCTCTCTCACATTTTTTTCACAATCCCTCCTCAGTAAAACAAGAGCGCAGTGACATTTGGGTTTTAAAGCGGAGCTGAACTGAGGCTAGAAAACCTTCATGAATCCGCAATGTCCATTTCTTGTATGTGCCATAAACTTCTACTCATTATTTGGCCATTAAGTTTGAGAGATGGACAGCAGAGTCTCTCTCTTCGTTAGCGGCGATGCGGTACAAGGACAAGCCCCCAGCTTCCTTGGTGCAGTGCCAGGCCTGGGGCAGCAGTTAATAGTGATTTTTCTGAGAGGACAATTTGAAATTCCAAGCTGGTTTCACTCACAAGCCGTGAAAGTAATTTTTAACTCTTCCACATTAGTCATTATTTCAAATCTTTTAGTATGAAAAAAGCCATCCTCCTGCTTTTCAGAGCCTTGAAATGATTGCTAGCAGGGTTCACCTGCAGGAATGTTTTCAACTGTACAACTGTGCAACAACCACCTTCCATAAAACTAAAAAAAATACTAATTTTTTTATTAGGGTGATATATCTCAGCTATCTGGAAACAATTCTGCTGTATCTCACTGAAAAAAAAAATCATCACCTGTTAAAATATTATAACCAATTCTAAAAGAGGCTTTTAGGTGCTTCTATAAAGTGCAATAAATTATCTTATTGCTATAGCAGACGCCACTTAAAAGTAAAGAAGCTTTTATATGCATTTTGCATATATACGCAATTTGCAAATTTGAGGATTTGTTCCTTTTGGGCCATTCTCAGCAGGAGCAGGATGTACTGTCTAATACAGCTCCACCTGCTGCTGCAGGACCTGGGAGGTGTGAGATTGCTTCAGACCAATGTAAATCCTAAAAGCCAAAAGAGGGTATAGGGGACAGCCCAGACACTCCCCCTGGCTGGGGAGTCCCCTTGGAGAGAGGTAGAGTTTGTGTGAGTTGGCCAGCAGGAATTCACTTCTATAGTTCTCCAAGTGATTTGCAGGCTTATGCCTTACTGTTAAGTGGCTTTCTACGGACAGACTATGAGCACCAGAATGTGGACCATGCACCTCCAACAAGAGGCATCCACATCTGCAATCCACAGCCTCTTCAGGACCCGCTTTCCCAATAATCTCTTTGTCCCAACTTGTCATGGATGCATCTTTTGTATGGCCCATGTGATGTCTGCAAAGTGCTTTTCTGTGGTGTGTGAATGAAAAGGAGCTATATAAATGCAAATTTAATGTATTCATTTATTCTATACTGAAGGTTGTACTGAAGGCCAGGTAAATTACACCCACGGCATCTGTCTGTCAGCTCTTAATGTCACCCACTTCAGGAACAATAAGTTTCCATATAATTTGTTAAGCATGATTTTCTTTTGTTAGTCCTTGCAGACTATTTTTAATCAAATTACACTTCTCCAGGTGTTTTCCATCCAGCTGGACCCGCTAGCTGCTGAAATCAAGGAGCCCGATTCATTACTAAGTGCGTCATTTGCCTGACCTTGCCACGAGACCGCAGTGGCAGCATAACGAGGGAGGTCCATCCATCTAGCACAGCCCCAGCTTCTTCCAGCTCACTGCTGAGATCCTCAGGAGCTGAATCCTTGCCCTGAAACTTTAACAACCTCCAACAAGAGCAAGTCCTTTATCACTCACTCTGGCTTTACCTGCAGTCCCTCCATTATTTCTTTGACTCCCCTTGAAAGTGTATGGCTGTCGCCAGCATTGCTCTCATTATCCCTCTGTGAACACTGGAAAAAGAATATATTTACATTTCCTGACATGCTCAGTATTCCTGTCATTGCCGTCTCCCTGAGTGTGCCCTGCCCTTTGCGATGACCTTTTGCAGCCACTCTATTCCCTACACTTTTTCTTCTTTGCTGCCGTTTCCTGTGCAATTTTAGCTTCATTTTTCCAGCTCTATTTTTGTTATTATTTTCTTCTTTGCTCTTTTGTACTCTGCTGTATAGATCCCTGGCTGTTAGTGGTGACCCGGTGGCCCTTTCAGGTATCACTTTCTGGCCTCAGAGCTCCCTGCTGCAAGCCTCATTGTCGTCTGTAATGCTGCTGGGTACTGAGTACAGGGAAATTAATGTCAGCTACAAGTGAGGCTCAGCTCATGGAAGGAAGTTTTCCTTGTGTAACTTCGGAAAGCTCAGCTATTCCACTGCCGGGATGTACGTGCAGCTGGCCTCATGCAGAGATGATATGTCAAAGGAAAGAGAAAGCTTACAACTGCCGGCATCACTAGCGCTGTTGTTTTGGCCTCAGGCTAAACCCAGCTGCAAGATCTAAAGCTGTGTGCACCTGTGTCCCAGATCAACGTCCCTTCAGCTTGACACACCTCCGTGTTTCTGAATCCCAGAGCCCACAGGACTGCACACTCTTCAGATCCCCAAGGAGTCTGTGAGATGCAGGGAAATAATTTTGCTTAGGCGATCGCAAGATTGAGTTTTTCCAGCTTGTATTACACAGGAACACATGAATCCTTGGAGAAACAAAAGGTGTCTATAATACCCTGACCTGTGCAGTAACTCCAGACTGAGCCCTGAAATTTGGGAAAAGGTCATTTGTGCTGGTGTGGACCTCTGGTTTTGTTTTGAGGCTCATCTGCAAGTAGCTGCAGACTCACAAACCTTGTTAAGCAAGTTCTTGGACTTGTCTGTAGAGTCAGTAAGTGGTGGAGCCAGACCTTCAGCTGCCATAAAGCAGTAAAACTTCAGTGAAGGCAGTGGATTTGCACTGATTTACATTGGCATAGCTTACTGTCCACAAGAAAGACCCAGTTTGTTATATTCCTGACAGTAAAAGATATATTCTCTGGAAAGCAGATAGAAAGGTTCTGTGATCCATCCTTCTTTACTGGTGCAACAAGATTGCTGTGATTCAGAATGGCACCTATTAATTGTTTTCATTATCTTATTTCATCTTTTTTTTTTTCCCCGCTAGCAGGTATTATTTAACCAGCAGTGCTGCTGGAGAAGGTTGGTACTCAGGTTTTTTACTATCAGTTCTATGAGTTCCTGGCTGATCAGAAAGAATAAATGCTGCTCTTGCAAAGGTCTCTCCAAATCCTTGGAAGAGGCACCCTTGATCTCTCGGAGCAGCCCAAGAAAGGCAGATGCAGAGCTGGACAATGCAGGTTATAGCCTCACTATTGCAATGGGGAATTCAGCTAATGAGCTTGGATAAAGCAATATGAGGATTACAGTGAATAAGAGTGATGAGAGCAGGAACAGTACAATTTCAGCTAGGCAAACTGAACAGCGAAGACTTCAGCAAAGGCTGACGCTCTTCCAGTGCTGAAAGCTGATATTTTGGTGATGCAGTTAAAGGCACAAGCCATTTCTCCCCTGAAACCAAACAAAATGCTTTAGGCTTCTGCTTGCTTTTGTAGTCTCACATTTTTTTCTCTATTTTTGGGAACAGATGGAGTGCAATAATGCTAGTAACAGTTCATGCATCTGACTGCTGCTATGGGAAATAGATGGTGGGGAAAGCAGTTGAAGGACACAGGGAATTTGCCAAACAGTTCCTTGGAAAGTGGCAAATAGCTCCAATAAGAGCTCATACAGCTAATAAATCCACCTACCTGTACGTGCCATCCTGCCCAAGAACTTCCTCCTTAATTGCATGACTGTTTTTATCTTCAGACAGGAACCCAGTGCTTTTCTCTCCCTCTGGATTAGGGAAGGAGGTTTGTGCTGACCACATACCAATCTCCTCACATGGCTGCAACACACAGAGGGGTGGCTGGCAAAACAAGGAGCAGCTGACAGTCAAATTGCACGGGTTGTTGCAGGTTTTGTAACTCAACAGAGTGAATCTTACTTTCTTCATTTAGGTTAGTGCAAGAAAGCAAGGGGGAGCAATCATCTGGCCTAGCAGCTGCCTCACCAGAAGAAAATACAGTAAAAATTCTTTAAGTTCTAGCTCTGCTTGAGAAAATAGTTGCAATGGTTGCTGCTTACCTATCTTGCTAGAGCTTTGTTGTTCCCTTTAACAAAAATGTTCCTTAACCCATCCGATTTCTCTTTGCAAGTTGCAAATATAAACTCACCAAGGACAACAAAATTTAGTAGATCTTTGCCTTGTTTCTGGCTCACACCATTAAGCCTGAGTGCAGTCCTTGCTGTTGCCAGTTGAGTTCTGGCAGATGGGTTACACTTGGAAACTGAGGTTTCCAGAACTAAGCAACAGCTGAAGAAGGAGTGTCAATACTGAGATTTGGAATCAGGCACTAAATCTTTTGGAAGACGTCACCCTTAAAGATTGCCTGTTTCTTTACTGGAACAGTGTGAGAGGCTGCAAACTTGATGCCGTTTTTCCTGGAGACCAGACACACAGCAAGTCCTCTGCCTGGCTGGCCAAATCCAAGCAGAAGGTCCTATAGGCTCATTAAATCTCAGTTGGATGACTTACCAGCCTCTTACAGAGCTGCTTATCAGCTGCCCTTTCAGTTGCCCAGTACTTAGCTAGAAGAAAGAGTTTCTATTGAAAGCAGACCTTCTGCTTGCTGGGTGTGCTCAGCAATGCCTTAGGTTATATATTATAATAAGATCATGAGAACCAGGGTGTGCACTGGCATCCCAAGACAGACTGTTGAGAGAGCACTAAGTATTCTAAAATAGATACAGTTTTGCTAATTCTGGATAATCTAGATAGATTTTGGAAGACATTGTACCATGAGTACCACACCTCTGTGGACAATTGAACATATCGGCAGTGAAGTGTAGCAATTTATAGAGTTGTTCCAATATACCCGTGGCAAAAACCTGCCGCATCTACAGCATATTCATGTCAAGACCTCAACAAATCCTTCCCAGGGTGTGTGAGCAGTGTGGCACTTGAGCTGTGCCAGTGCTGCAGGGCTCTCAGCTTTCCCTTCCTATCTAGTCTGTAGTGTCACCCAGATGAAGCTGTAACTACATTTCTTTCCAACCGTGGCTTATACTTTCCATGAAATGAAGCAAAAGGATGAGCAACAAGAACTAGCGCTTCCCAATTCTGCAGTCTGAGACAGGGGGGCAGCACATAATCTGGTGGGTAGCCTGATATACATGTAGAGTACATGCACATGTAGAGTTCAGACAGAAAATATTTGACTGTGCATGTTTGCCATGCTTACGGTGTAATTTCCAGGTACTGTTCACTTCTCACACATCCCTATATCCTGTCCCTCGATCTGGTACTCCCTATCTCTGGCTGCAGGATATGCTCAACCTGTGTTGGGGATTAGCGACAACTTCAGTTCCCAGAATACAGTCAAGACCTTGTCTCAAGGAATAGCCATGTTCTGAGGATTTAGCCTGCGTTTCTCAGTCTGCCCATGAGCAGTGGGCCTATTCTGACAAGATATTTTAAATAACCATTTTGGCCTCCACAGTGGATACTCCATCCTTTCTCCTTTGTTTCTGTACAGAGCCAGGGACAGTTGTAGATAATAGCTGGCCTGAATTACTGGAACTAAAACATCAAGAAGAAACACTGTCTTAATCTGAATAGGCTCGAGCTAATCGATTAATGTAAATTAATGTAAGCAGATAATTAAAGCAAGTAATGAGAGAGGAATAGGAACTGCATAGCTGAGTCCAGTTAGTGGCTTTGAAATGCTTTTGAAAGTCTGAGTCATGCACAGGGTGCAGATACTAGAGATTTTGTAGTTAGCAAGGGGACACTGTCTCTGACAGCTTGTCAGTGGGTGACTACTCAGAGGTCTTTCTGTGCACACCCTGCTGAGACCTGCCTGCCTCTCTCCTCCGTTCTGGGGAAGTTCAGACACATCTTCCTGCCCCAGCTGGGAATTGCTCCTCTCCAGAGCATCTGCATCTCTGTGGAAGCACATTGTCACGTGCATCACCTCTGCACACCTTCCCTTCCCAACATGCAGCTGGAGTTAAGGCTTGAATGCTCCTCAGCATGTGGTCTTCTCAAGCAAATCCTCTGGTGAGCTCTGTAGGGAGGGGACGCGCACATGGGGATTCTAAAGTGAAGGAGAAGGGGGAAACCATTTCTTGCACCACTGTCATTTTAACTTTGAAAACTTCTCTGAGTCTTAGTCTCTGGGGAATGAAGCCAATTAAACTGCAGTCTGGCAGGCCTACAAGGCATCCCCTCCTTTCAGTGGAAGTCCTTTTCAGAGTGACATGAGCTGAGTCGGGGAAGACTAAACAGACAGGAGCAGCAGCAGCAAGTTGTTTCAAACTGAATAACTGCAGGGTTTCATATTCTGGTGCACCGTCAATGACAGGCGATCATTTTTTCAGAAGCAAATACACTGAAGCTAGAGAAGACTCTGATTTCTACTTTTGCAATCTGATGTGGCAACACAACTGAGCCTTTTTTTCCCCCGCCTGATTACCTAAAAGACACTGTAGCAGAATTCAAAAAGATGCAGTCAGTCTGCATCTTTTTTGCTTGGAAGAGAAAAACAGATAGGGTTGACACTCCCAGTGTGATGTTCCTTAAGAGTACACCTCTCCAATCAGCTAACATTCACCCAAGCACTTTCAAACACAGAAAAGACCCTGCTGATGAAAATAACTGCTTCTTGCTTGTATTGCTGCATAAAAATCATACCTGCAGAGCTGCCCGGGAAGCCAGAAAGGCTACTACAGGCTGCTACTGTGATATACAGGCTACCCTGCATAGGTCTTTTTATTTCACCTACTGGACTCTGCACTGAGCCAAGTGACGTGAACCTTGTAGTTGCCACTATTCATACCCACCTCAGTGCAGGGCTAGAGCTTGTCTTGCACTTTTTGATTTGCAGACCACCAGAGGCTGAGAATCAGTCTCCTCCCTGATCCTTGTGGTTAAACATGTGGACCTCAGCATGGCTGGACTCTTTGCCAAGTTGTAGATTTTGGTATGTGTTTTGTCTCGAGATACAAGAGAGCTTTTGGTACTTGGTATTTTCCCCAACATGAGGAATCTACAAGTCATCTTTCGCCCTTCCATCTTTGTTAAAATAACCTGCCTGAGCTATGTGTCTCTGTCTAAGTGCTCAAACACCTATGTGTATCTTTTCTGCCCTTCTTCGTTTTCTTCAAAGGCATTTTCAAAATAAGACCAACAAAATGGTACATGATACACAAAGGACAGTCAGTCGGTATCTCTCACCTTCCTATTTATATGCACCAGTCCTCCACTTACACCTTAAAAAATTCTTCTAGCAAAGGTTTTATCACATCACTACATTAAAAATGCTTGATCAGTTGCTGGCTCAGTAGAGGCCCAAGAACCCTTCCAGGGGTGATGTGATTCTGCTTCAACTGACTGTAGCCCAGGAACGGCACATCTTGCTTCCCACCATGACCCATTATAAATTGTTGTGCAGTCACATTTTGTCAGCAGAGCAATTATACTCAATTTCAGACTGCTGATGGAAACACAGATTGGTGTTGGCCTTGTACCAACATTTGCAAACCCCACTAGAAAAAAAGCAGTTGGATGACAATTCCCCACTGACAGGTAGTTTTTGAGCTGTCAGTTAGACAGTCTGTGAGCCACTTAACAGGTGCTTCAGTGATACTGCAAACTGCTTATTTCTTTGTGCTGCTTAGTACCATCCCCTGTGATTTCTGTAGGATCTCAAGAAATCAATGATGTAGGGTCATCTTGGTGGGAATAGAAATTAGTTTTGAGCTTTTGAGACAGGTGGTGGCGGAAGCAGAGGGGGGAATACAAACTAACTTCTGGTTCAGCATGGAAGTGTCTGCTTGTCCCCAGACACTGCCTACCCCACCATCATACGGAGCTTCCTTTGCCAGTCCCATTTCTGCCCAGCCACCTTCTCTGACCACCCCAAAACCCCATTCCACCAGTGGCTTGGCAGTTTGCACTCTCCTCTTCTCCCCAGACCGACTTAGAGAAAAACCTCCCTTTGCTCCCCATTTTGAGAGCTGCTGCACATGTCACCATGCTAAACTCACAGACTGTGAAATGGCCTTGAGAATGCTCTGCCAGCTCAGTTGCCACCGAACTATGCCATGGCAGTGGTTAACTTCCAGTACCCTGATATGACCAATGTACAGGGTCTTGACATGTAATTTCAAGTGATGAACAAAATTTTTCACCGAGGAAATGAGCTGAGAAGATACCAAACAGAGCAACCCACAGGTGAGTAGGCAAAGACACACTCGGTGTGAGTCTTTCTATGTCAAACCATGCTTGCAATTAGTTATGATGTACACCCACACACAGTGATTGAAGAACTTATTCTCTGCATCTCTTGGCCTATCAAAGCTATAAAGTACGTCAGACTCCAACCTTATCTTCCAGAGCTCCTGAGTTTAGGTCAATTCCTTCATTACCACCTCATTTTCTTGCCTTCTCTCTCTATTGATGAGAGCAGTCACATATAGACAGATTCTCCAGCCAGCACCTTTGACTTTCTCTATTGCAAACATCCCTTTTCTGACTCCCCCCCCAGCTTCATCCTTGTGGACTAAATGCTCTCATGTGATAATAAGTCAGGGGCTTTTCTGGGAGATGAGTGGTGCATGTAGGCTTGTCTGTGCTGATGTATCCTCCTGGTTTGCTCTCTTGCCACTCACCTCTCATTCATTTGTCCTGGCCACCTGTCATAACTTGTGTTTTCACCTCTGCACCCTTTGGAGATGGCTCTGCTGCCAAACAGGTACAATGCTGGTGATCCAGCCTCTGGGTAAAACTATAACACAAAGCTTATTTAACAGGAATAACATCTCAGAGCGCACTTCTTATCCATGGTGCATTTTCCCTAATTTCACTTAATGAAGGAGCTGATATTTCATTGATAATGATTTGCTGAAGAACACAAGCTTCACCCTCACACCAGTAAATCTTAAAACAAAGGAGTAATTCAAACGGCTTTCAGTCAGCCTGCTGCCAGATCAAGGGCTTTATTCTGAATTGAGTTCAAATTCCTCATGGTGCCAACACAATGAAAGGCACTCGGTTTATTAACATAAAAAGAATCGTTTCTACTTCAGTATATCTTATTATCCTGGGAAGGGAATTCAGGCAGTCTGCTCTATTATGTTTGATGGCTGATATTAAACTCATCAGGCCCAGCTGTAAACTCAGATGCATTTAGCAACACTCAGATACTAAAGAAGTCCTGACATTGTCAAATCTCTTATTCACGTTTAATTTGCTGGGTAGGATGAGGAAGACTGCCTTTTCTGCAGTGCTCCCCAGTGCCCTGCTCTGGCTGAAATCACGTGAGTTAAGGGATGGGCCCTAATGACAATAGCTATCATCAGAAACACCAGGTCATCTGTGTCAGGCCAATCCAGATTTAAAAAGGCTGGCATGTTTATGGTGTTATTGATACTCAAAAGACTTAATTGCTGCTTTGTTTGAAAGAGAACTTTAAACACTGACAAATACCCATAGGGATAGTGGGACTCTCTACTCTCTTCAGAAACATATTTCTTTTTCTGGGCCTCCTACCTGCTGATGGGAGGTATTTGTCCTCATTTGCCAGGCTGACTTTGAGCTCTGCAACTGTCATCAAGGCATTCTGCCTCTTCCCCTCTTTATCCTCTGCTCATCTGGAGTTTCTGTATCTCTCTTCATGCATCCCATTCCCAGAAGCAGTTTCCTCATACATCTTTGTCTGCATCATTTTTGGAAATATAAACATCTACTGAGTCCAGGGGGGGAGCTGCATGGCCCACGTGGAATGAAATATTCCTTCTGACACAACCCACCGCAGACAGAAAGGTGGCACAACCAGCAGCAATGACCAAGAAGTCACTGCTCTGCCTGGACAGCCAGCAACTTCTGCAGTGTTTATGCAGAGAAAGAAAGCTGGAAAGTCATAAATCCAAGAGCGAGAGCTCTTTTAGAGAGTAAATGCCTAAAGCTCACCTCACCACCCAATGTGTTTTTGTCTTGCTTCCACAATGAGTGTTGAGGCTAGTGAGTCTCAATGGGTGTTTAAAGGCTAAATCAGGGGGCAATGGCACACAGCATATGAGCACATGGTGTACTGCTTTCAGGGCTCCGTACCTGCAGGCTAATCAATGCAAGTCCAGTTCCCACTGGGAGCACACATCTACCCAGCAGGACTGCTGTACTGGTTCCCAAAACAGAAGCCAGGAGACAAGCAAATCTGCTGCCAACATACAGAGCATAATTGGAAACCCTCAGCCTAGTTGCCCGCTCATTAATAAAAACAGATTCATAACGTACCTGGCTCCTTCCACCTGCTCCTAGTCGATAGTTAGCAACTTGTGTGTAGATAACGGCACCAGTAAATTAATTCCAGTCTTCGGTGACGGTAACTCATAACCATGAGAAGGATGTGACAAAGGCACAAGGAATAGGGATAAATGGCTATAATAATGCAGAAAGTCATCAGCACTAAACAGCAACAATAACGCTTCGCATGTCGGTACTGGCTCTGCCTTCATTTGTATGAGTCTCTGTTGCTTTGTTGGAATTACAGACAGATGTTAGCAGCTGGGAAAGGCAGGCACCACACAGCAGTCAAGCAGACTGCTTTTACACATGTAGCACCAGCATTAAGATTTTACCCTTTGAGTCCTCAGAAAAAGGTCTGGGGGCTGAACTGGCCGTGGACCAGAGTGCCAGGCTACACCGACCTGCTCAGCCTGGCTCGAGGATGTTGGGCAGTAGTTCACCCCATCCTCAACATCTGATCCAGTCTCCCTGCTCTGTGATCCAACAAAATCACACCACCTGCGCCCTCGCATTTCCCTTGATAATCTCCTTTCACTGACTCTGCAACGAGACGTCCTGGCAGAGACAGGATCGTGTTCTGCCTTAGGGGTGCTGCTGGTGGTAACATGACCCATGCAAGGTCTCACCATAGCACCTGCAGTTCTCACAGGTGAAGATGGGACTAAGCCTCTTCTTTTGGCCTAAGATCCTGTTGTTACTCATCCTCACCAGGTCCTGCCACCATGGACCTGACACGTGGTCCACATAAGGACATCTGTGGCTCTTCTAGTTGGTGACTTCACAGGGAATAATTTCTCCCTGCTCTTGGGCAGCTTTAAGTGAGTTGGTGCTCTACTGTAGAGAAATAGAAACGTTCACAGATGTGAGAACACCACTCATTATAATTCATTGGAACTGTCATTAAATCAACACATCCTCAGGTTCTGCAAATCCCTGAATCTGTTGCTGCAAAAAAAGTCAAATCTGTCTAGTCTTTTTGATTGCAAATGAACATATTGAAAGTGTGCCTCATTCTCTTCAAGAAATCAAAGCCCATTTGATTGAAGCTCATTTTCACACAATTAGCTGATGCAGCTCACACTTTAGACATTTTTCAAATTCTTTTTACTTTTCTAGAAAAAAGATATAAATCCTGAAGAAAAGTGTCTTTCCAAAGTCATCTGTCCAGGCTTTCAGTCTCTTACATTTTTTTGCTGCCAAATTAATAAGATGAAAAATTGTGTATTTTCTTAGATGACAATAGCGGGATGACCTTTCTCCTGCCTCTTCTGACTATAAATGCAGTAATAAAGTGTTTTGATGGCAAAGAATTAGATTCTGGTGCTGATAATACTAAAATACTATAGAGTTATTTTGTAAGAATAATGCCTAAATCATGCTTCCCATTTTTCTTATAACCTCTCAGATATTTCATTATGTGGCAAGAATTCTGAAAACCAGTTCCTTCTTTTGGTAGTTGAAAACCTGGTTCTTTTATTCTGACTTGTCTCTGATGTTTTGCTTTGCAGACTCTCTTTAGCTGGAACGGTATTTTTGTCTTGCTGTGAAGTATTGCTCAATGCTCGCCTTTCAACCCTCAGAAGAATCCTTGTTTGTAATTATTTCAAAAGTTCAAAACTAATTTAAAATGTAGGGAACACTTGAAAAGTGCAAAGGAAAAGTTCAGATCTTAAAAAAGGAGAGGAAAGGAAGAGAGCAGGATGTAACAGAAACAGTTCTGGTGTCATTTGAGAGGTAGTGATTAATAAATAAATAGAAAGCGTAACAATTGATCCAAAGTATCTGAAAATTTGTACCTATAAGCTTTATGCCTGTCAGAAGTACAGAGGGAGAATTTTCGGAAATGTTACAGGGCCGTGGACACCCAGTACACCAAACTCACTCATGAGAAAGCTTCTTAGAGCTAAACACAGAAAAAGACAGAGAAAGAAAAGAAGAAAAAAAATAGTTCATTTTCTTTCTGAAAAAATTGGAGCCCCAAGTATTTCCTTAGGAGTTACCAGGAACTCCAGCAGAGTACCAGAGACACCTGTCAGGTTAATGCCTGGTGACAAAATGTATGACATGGAAGAGAAAGAGATGACCAAAACAAATGGCTATTGTCACAGACACCACCACGACCAGGGCATAGTTTTCCATTGGTTCAGGTTAAAGCACCTCACAAATGCTTACCCATCAGAACTGAAAATAGTGAAATTAAGGGTGTGCCTGCAGGCTGCGTGTTCCCCAAAACCCATGTTTTCTGCCATCCATCTTTATGGGGACTTCTTTTGATTTATGGGCAGGTGCTGCCTTAGGTAATTTTCTGGCATTAAGAAGGAACTAATGACAGATGCTCCTACTCCCACCAATGCTGCTCGCTGGGGAGTCCCCGCTGTCACACCATCAAACACTACAGCTTGTTAGAGCAGAAGGGAAAAAAATCAGCCTGTGATGCATGACCCTGCAGCCCAGTCAGGTGAGATGGCCAAAGGGAGCTAACCCACCTGAGAAGAGTGGCCTGCTCTCCAGGACTTGGTTGCATTTGATATTTAGTCAATTATGAACATAGAAAAAAAATGGAAAAGGGGAGGTCAATCTCTGTTTAGAGGACTTTATTTAATCTACGTAAATTTTAATTCAATTTAATTTATCTTTTTATTATATAAATCTGTATTAATATAGTTCAACTGATTGGACCACCAGGCTGTGGCACTGTCAAGATGTCCAGCGCTTGGAGGTCTTCTCAGACCTCTGAATGCCCGTTGCTGTGAAGCTGGGGCTTCAAGCTCTAAAGACCTAACTCTTTTAAGAGTAAAAAGTCCCTGTGCTGCATTTTCTCCCAGTGCTACAACACCAGTGGTATCCGCTCCCCTGGCAATTGTGCAGCACTGGGGCTGACACTCAAAGCTAAGCACATGTTTAAATGCGTGATGGATTTAGGGCGCATTTTGTCTACTATCATTTAGGCCCTCCTGCAGTGCACTGCTCCAAGTAGTGTGTTCATTCAATACAGTGGAAAATAATCTACGCAGACACCACTAAGGGCACAATGCTAAAGAGCAACCTCTGAAAAGCCCATCTGCACTGACCCGGTGAGGTGGATTGGATTTTCCATACATTGGTAATTAACCAGTATTTCATTCAGTATAATTTTAATTACCTCACTGATACACAATAATCTATTTTTCTGCCAGATCATGCTGAAAACAACTTCAGTTCTTAACAATTGCAAAAATGTACTTTTTATCCAAGGAGGTGGGAAGCAAACAGCAGCAGTGCTTTCTCTCGTTACATTATTCTTGTGGTCTTTTCCACAAATGCCTGGGTGTCTCTTAGGTACTACTTTTTAATCATCCACTCTCATTACATGTAGTGTTTGCTCCTTTTTCATTTTATAGCACAAAGCCAGAAAGAAGGCAATTAAAATTCAATAATGGTGCAGTGCTTAGACACTCATTAAGCAGTCATTAGGTAGCCTGGAGGCTCATTGTCTTCATTAGAGTTTGTTTTCTCGCTCTCTGTGAATCTCCTCTCTGCAATATTAGCTCGAAACAGCAAGCAGGATGTGAATGTGAATCCAGAAGGGTTCGTGAGCCTCGCAGCCCAGGCACAAGTACTCCACTGCCTCCTGGACACCCACCACCTCAGATACAGCAAACCCCTGGGGCTCCTCCAGCAGCACTGAGGAGATGCCCAGGACAGGGGCTGCCTTGGCTGCCCCCCGTCCTGCCCTGCTCCCTGGATGGGACTGATGCACTCTGGCAGTGATTCCTGTCCTCCTCAGGTGGTACAAGGACCACTTCAATGCCCTTGCTTATGCTGGCTTGACTAAAAGCCCCTCCCAGAAACACAGCTGCCCAGTTGCCAAGACAGCTTGTAGAAGGACACACTTCTCAGCATGAGTAATTGGCAAAATCAGGCCTCTAGGGAGGCAGGATCATTCACTGTCAGCATCAGGAGCCCAGCTCCTGCCAAAAGAGCATACAAAACACGAAAGCTTCATTTTGAGGTGGGAAAAAAAAACCTCACTGGCAGAGATAGGATGGCAAGAGTATGCCACTGATTCTCAGATGCATAAAGGCACCAATAAAATAATGTTCACACTCAAAAACTGTCTTAGAAAACAAGAGAAGCAGCCTCTCCTGATTATAAGGATTGCCTCTGGACACTAAATAACAGCATCTGTTCTCCAGACTCTGAGCATCTTGAGTTTGCTTTGCTTTCTGTCCTTGAGGAGGCGGGGAGGAGCGAGGAAAAGACAAGACAACTGGGACAGTTCAAGCTAGGAAACCTCCACAGCAGCTTTATGGTGCAGTTTCCTGGAGCTCTCTGAGAGCAGAGGGAGCATTATTTAAGACTACCCTGACACTGCTGATCCTTTATAGATACAGATCAATATAGTGGCCTCTGCCAGAAAAAGGAGGCTTCAATATGAAAATGACTAAAATAGAATTCATATTAGAGGTGCTGAGGGGAAATAATACATCCCAAGGGAATATCTGCATGCCATGGTACAGTAAGGCAGTCCCTGAGGGGTCAGCAGATAGCAATGGATGGAGCAGAGCAATTCATAGATTCCCAGCTTGTTTGTAGCACTCAGTCACCTCTGGGGGATAAAGCTCTGCCGTAGAATCATTTCATCAGTAGTCCATCACCTCCACACTTGCTTGCACAGCCACAGAGTCACATTTCATGAAATAATGGGTTTCTGTAGTAAAACTCATTTCACCTCTCACTAAACATTGTGTTGTTCTTTATGCCTTGCCTTCCCCCGATACCTACAAGTAGCCACCAACCGCCTGGCATGGTGTCAGGTGAGGAGCAAGAGGAGTGCTCTACTTTGTAGGCTGCTTGTTGCATTTTGTTACACATGCTCAGGCTTCTCTGAGCCATCCTCCATTCCAGTAGCTGATCACGACTTTGGGGTTTTTTTCCCCTCAAGGTGCATTCACCTGCTTGTAAGAATTTTTCTGAGCAGTTGGCAGTCATTTTGTTTATCGAGAGAGAAAAAGTATTCTTGAAGATTTGGTGATGTGGAAAATTATCTGTAAATAAGGACTTGCATCTTGTTTACTGTGACAAATATAATTGTTCTGCCTCCTAATCCAGCTGTGGACAAGAAATTGACAGCTCTGCTTCTTGTCAAAAAACTCAAATGTTCTTTTTCCCTTTATAGTTCAAGCATCTTTTTACCAGGTTCAAGGCCCCAAAGCATTAAATAATTACTCACCTCACTTCCTTTGCTTGCAATATCTCTGCATCAAGTAATACAGCTACTAGCACTTTTAGGAGAGTCAATAAAAAAGCAGCAAGGTTGTCTGATGCTTGTGAAGCTTTTTGGTACAAATATGTAAGTCAAATGGGACCTTTTATGAAGCCCTATCCACAGCAATCTAGTATCTTTACATTTATTTCCTCACATTTACTTCCAGCAGCTCTGTTGCTTTTTTATTGCTGAAGATCCATGATACTAACAATCCTCCTCTAGAATCCTTTTAGATTTCTACTAATGACCACCAGCAATGGGATTTTGCTGGAAATGAACTTGTTTGTGTTTCATATGTGTTTTCACATGTGAAATGCATTTCATATCTAAAAGACAGGGACTCAGTCTTTTCTTCATCTTAAGCCCTTTTTCCACAGCAAGCAGAATAGATCTGAAAAATAAAATTTATGTTATACAAGATCCAAACTTTTAGGAAAAGATTTTTTTTCTTTTATGGCAATTCATTCCATTCGTCTAATAGATAACGTAATGAATTTGATCTGTTCCTCTCCTTCCATCAATGCTTTATTAGGTTAGAAAAGGACTCTGCAGTTCTCTCTGTAGATTGACATGTTTGTGGAAGAGTAAGGCCTGTTAAAAGCCTGACTGGGTTCGACCATTGCTTAATGGACTTTATGATACAATGACTCTTTTATCATCTCCTGCTTTCTTGAGACTTTTTGTATTTCTAAGGACCTACTGATGTCCAAGGATTCAGCACCGTACTTTTTTTGTTAATTCAAAATTTACTACTTTCTTTTTGTACTAAACTTGATTACAGAAAAATAATTAATCTGCTAACCATATATAGAGATTGTCAGTATGGCATCTCAATAAACACTGTCGCCTTTCATGCAGCTTCACTAAGCTCAGCAGAGAGCCTTTCTGGCACTGCGGCACCAGCCTTTCCACCCCAGGGTGTGTAAGCTGTTCTCTGTCACTATTTTTGATTCATGTGTCAATATATGGTTTTATAAAATCTTCATTAATCCATTTAGTTTGAATAGTCAGGATTGGTGGAGGTTCTTATAATTTTTAGCTGCTGGCAACCTCAAGGGAAAATTTGATAGGAGACGTGCGAGTGTGCACACGTGTAATGCAACAAAGATTTATGATAACAGTATTGTTAGGAAACACAAGAATTAAGTAGCATGCTGTATGGTATATATTAGAGTATGTTCTGAAACTTGTAACCA
>RSEF01000002.1:49778291-49802879 GCA_003993805.1 Himantopus leucocephalus
AAAATCCTTTTCCCCCTGTGAGACAGGCTTTTACCATCTGTTGGTGTCTTGAAAAGCAGCCCATCCTTTACAACTCATCCTTTGTCCCCACATTTCAAGGCATCAGCTGTTGTACCAGGCCTGTATTTCTCTATATTAATTGAATTACATTAGTTAATTAGAATTAAGTTAATAGATAGAAGTCTATGATTCAGTGGAGATAATTGCTTCACAACACATAACGGCTTACCAAGAGATGCAGTAGATGTCTATCACCAATGATTCGGTTGTTAGCAGAAATGTTGGTAGGAATGCCTTTGGGCCATAATGTATGGAAAAGTCTCGCCAGATAATCATAATCACCTGTTTTAAATGTAAGTACCTGTGAATAAATGTCAGGCAGAAGATTTGTTTCTATACATATCCTTTCATCTTCCCTTCAACAAGTAGGAAGAATGTGGTGAGAACTTCAAACTGGCGCTCCATGACCTGAGAGGACAAATATCTTTTTGTCATCTTGCCCTATGTTGTTCTCTGCAGTACTGGGCTAGATGCTGGGAGGGTATTAATCTTTGAAATACATTTAGAAAGGCACAATACCTGGTTTTGAAGTCAGTGTTTTTGTTGATTCGTTTGATTTTGTTTAATGAATCAAGAATGATATATTGCATAAAAAATGCAAATAGTTATCTGGCCACTTTTTGAAGAAGCATAGTTTCTTGTTCTGTGTTGATGTATGGGTAGGCAAGTTGCTCAAAGCTGGGTGCAAAACATATTATTAAACAAGTAACTGCTTCTAAGAAAATAGCTCTGATATAGAAGTTGGTGTGGGTTATAAATCACCCCAGGAAAAGTTTTTGAGGCCTGTAGCAACAACGTGAAAAGCTCTCAGCAGTTTTCACTGAGAACTCATTTTTTAAGACTAACCACACCTTTGCAGCATCCTGCAATCTGTAGTCCCTGCAGCTGCCTCATAGTACCCAGAAAATCATATTAAATGGAGAGAAAGATAGATACTAGTTTGTGTGTAGAGAATAAGTTTTGCTTGGCCAACTGCCGATGTGGAGACTAGACAAGGTATAAATTATTTAGCCTGGAATCCCAGAAAAAAACAAGAAGGATGTCTTTAATAATGAAGTGTCGGAGGAGAAGGAGATATTGTGGCAATAAATAGATTGAACCCACTAAGCAGAAAGAGTATGCTGAGCTCTTACTACAGTGACATATGCTCTAATAGTAGTAATACCAGAATTCAGCTGAGGCCTGTGGTTAAATATACTCTTCCTTGAGAGAATGCAAAGATTATATTTTCCTTAGACCATAGGTGCTCAGGGCATCAATTTTTTATTGCTTTCAAAGCCCCAAAGCTCCACATCTGGACCTTAATTCTATGCCAACTCCAAGAGGAGCATGCCACCCAGTAAGTCATGAGCATTGCTTTGCACAGCACTTGGGGTTTCCTCAGGGCCACCCTGAGGACAGCTGAATTTTCCAATGCTGCTAAAGTAATTGAATGCTTGCAGACCCCGTGTAAAAATGTATGGACATGCATGTGTAGTGTTACAGTAAATGATCAGGAAATGTTTTTTCCATCAATGGGTGAAGTTATTGGTTGCTAGTAGGAACTGAGCTTGTCATTTTTCATCTTTTAAACTACATTAACTATACCTCAGTTCTAATACTTAGACACCAGACAACTGTTAGCCATTAGGTGTAAAGAGAAGTTAGGAAAATGTTTTTAAAAGTCAAATCTTTTGTCCATAGCCAGATAACAGGATCGGGAATCCATTTCTTCTGTGGTCTCTCCACATGCCTGCTTTGTATCTTCTGAATCCAGCAAAGCTCTAATCCAGCAGACATTGTGAGTGATTCAGTAGGATCCCACACGATAGAAACTTTTCATCTCAGTATTCAACCTTATGTGATCAGAATCTTATCACGTAAGACATAGGAGCTTAACTCCTGGGAAAGCCATGATTATGCTTTCCAGGGAAGCATTCGGTACTCTCTGGGGTTGTCTATACTGCTCCTAGCAGGAAGGTAGCTGCAAGCTCCCTATGGCTGCATGTGATCAATATTAACGCAATCCAAACTAAACCACAACTGAGTCCAAGATAAAAACGCCTGCTAGGAGGGGAGAGTGTGTTCATGTAGACAGGGCATTGTGTTAATGTGTTTGTGTGGCTTTCGGCTTGTTCATATCCTATGCAGAGCCCTCCCATGTCTGTTCAGAACTTGGGCGCTGTGTGCCACAGCCCGCACATTTGCACCGGATGTAATTCCACCATGATTCATATTCTCCTCTTTTGGGAAGTGAAATCCTAATGCCAAATATTTTGCAAGGAGAAACTAAAATAGCTGCTTTGTTTAGCATAGCAAATTGAAAGCTGAAGTAGGATCTATTTTTCCAATTATAAATAAATGAAAGGATTATGCAAAAGGGAAGGGAAAAACTGAGTAAGACAAAGAAAAGAACTGGCACAGGAGAAAAGTGAGCATGAACTGGCCAATAAGGAAGTTTCACTGGGAAATTGGAGGAGAGATTTTAGCCAACAGCTCACAGAAGGGCTCAGAATTGGAGCAGTAGGGGCAATAAATAAATAATAGAATCATAGAATTATTTGGGTTGGAAGGGGCATTAAAGATCATCCAGTTCCAACCCCCCTGCCATGGGCAGGGTCACCTTCCACTAGACCAGGTTGTTCAAAAGCCCCATCCAACCTGGCCTTGAACACCTCCAGCGATGAGGAGTATATGCTTATGTATATATGTATTTACATATAAAGGTATGTTTTATATATATGCATACAGAAAAAGAATGAAGGGGAAGGTGATGTAATAAGTTAAATACTTTCAGTTTACAGTAACGATCAAGCTAAAGGAGAGACTTGTCTGTTAGGAAGGAAAGTTCTTGCTCTTATAAATAAGTGCAAAAGCAATGGAGGAAAATACATATTGTCTAATCAAATTTCATTTTGTTGAATATTTATCTGTCCCAGCCCTTCCTCAAGTGATTTTTCTTTCTATTGTAATTTAATTCCCTATACGCTACACAGAAAGAAAATTGTTGTTACAATTCTGGTGCCTTTAAGCTATAAATCTACTTGTGCCTCAGAAAGGAATTGCCCTTAATGTGCATCTAATAATCTAATTCATCTTTAATTAATGTGGCACTACCTTGTGAGAAACAAGGTCTTCCTCTTTCTGACTGCCCTTGACTCTGCAATAGACCTCAGGGGATGAAGGTGAGTAAGGTTATGTGTCTGTGCATTGATTTGTAGGCTCAGGGACTGTCACCGAAGTGTCTCCAGGGGTGCCCCAGGGATTCAGAGCTCTCAACAGCACTATGGCTGGGACCAAACTGAAACGCATGAGGGAGTAAGTAGCATATTTATATGTTACTGATATTCAGACAAATAGGATGGATTAGAAAAACTGCAGAACACAGCAAAGAAAACCACGTGTTTTTTCCCCACCCCAAAAAAGTCCCTTCAGCAAAAAGATGTGGATGGTAAGGTATTTTTTATAGACTGGATGCCTGCTTGCCTCCAGAGGATGAAGTTTGACTGTTGCTTCTGATTGTTTTCTCATAATCTGCACAATCACTGTCATAATTCCAGGATCTACTTTGCCTTTGCTGCTATCTGTGTCATTCTGAACTTCACTTTCTTTATTAGCTCACCACGTGCACATAAATCACCTATAGACATCCATGTTCCCACCATGTTTGCTCCCTCACCCACACTTCATTCTTGCCTGGAACAAAAGACTAATGGATTTGTTTCCCATGATGATATGATGATTTAAACCAAATATGATTGCTGATGTTGGCTGGGATTTTCAAATAAGACAGAGGAATTTACATGTGCATCTCCCTTTGAAACTCATTGTCTAATTGCTTTCAGCATCATTGAAACCCCAGCTTTATTAATCAAGATTTCAGTGTCTTAATAAAACAAAGATCTGTTCTTCCTTTCTAGAAGGTACTGGTTAATGTATCTTGAGCTTTTATCTTGATTCAGTAATTTCTCGCCTTCCAAGATTTATTGTACCCTAATGTAGGTACTGATCTGATAATCACAATGCTATGTATTATTTCTGAACTCAAATTTTCTTTGCAGTGCTGCAACATTCCACCAATCTCAGATTGTAAACTCTTTAAAAAAGGGCAGTTTTCCCTTGTGCAGGTGGACAGTGCCAACAATATGGTTGATGTTATCAGAATACAAATAAGTTCAGACAGTTAATACTAGTAGTTATTTAATTGAATCCCCTAAAGAAAATGAATGCAACCACAACAGCAGTGATGCCAATCACTCTTTAAAATATATTACAGTGCCAAATGCACCATGTATTCAATACCAATCAGATTTACTCCAGACAGAAACTGTTCAGTTTTATGATATTTCAAGATGCAGCAGCTCCTAGGGTTTCACTTAATGGCATAGCCTTTATTGTGCAACCAGTCGGCAGGTCTCACAGCCTGCCACTCTGATTGCTTTCCATTCCCTTTTCATGGAAAGTACTTATAAAAATTAAAAAATGCATCATGTTGTGCCAATTAGTTGGAAGATGAGGTTGTTTAGTCAAAATGCTCACTAATTTTACAGCCTTCATCTTGTGTTCTCATGGTTACAGGATAAGCCTTAACTATTTGAACTTCATGATTATTGCCTGTAGGGCTGACGTACAATTAAATCTCTTGACTCTTTCAAGTTCTGTTTTTCCAGTGCTGTTTCATGGTTTTCACAGTTTGTTGGTTCTGATAGCTGATAGCATAAGGACATAGTGGTGGTTAAATGCTGAAGAATTTGGAATATGATCCTTTGGAAATGCCACATTTCAGAATAGTTTATAAACTAGCCATATGGTAATGAAAAACCTGATTAACTGCAGTAATTCACATTTAATGCATTAGACTTCCTGGTTTTGGAACACTTTCCTAGTCATTTCATTCCTAAATGAGAACAGTCAGCTGGGTATTTAGGCCAAAAGACCCACCTAACCAACATCTAGAGAACTTCCAGCAGACCATACCCGTGACTGCTTTTCAAGTTACATTGATTAAGAGAACAAATTAAGGGGGGGTACCTTTTGGGTTTGTTTGGGTTTTTTTGTTTTGGTAAATAAAGGTACAGGTCTCCTTTTGTGCACTATAATAGCTACTTTAATGAAGTCTATCAAAATATTTTCTCAGATTATTGCCCTTTCTCCTAAACATACTATGACTTTGTCATTTTCTAAATATGTAAAGGTGAGTGAGTATGTTAATTGCTTGGAAGTTAGGGTGTTGAGAAACAAGTGAGTGAGCACAGCACCCAGCAGGTACACAAGGAGATCCCTGCAAAGTCTTACACATGGCCAGTCTGCACACAGAGCACAGTGGGGGAGTTTTCAGTAGTGAGAAGGAAGTACATCTGGCTGCAGAATGATGCATGAGGCCTCACCTGCCCTGCTCATCCCTCAGCAAACTTCCTGTAACGTGTTGTACTTCATCCACACAACAGTGCTGCTTAGGCAAAGCTACTATAATTTAGACTTGTGCTGTTCAGTTTTACTCAGGAAGCCATGGACTTACAGTGGGGTCTTCCAGTTGACAGCTTCTAATGAAAGAGAGAATGTGGGTTTTTTCTCTTAAAGAAACTGAGTAGCCGGAGTTCTTATGAGGAAACAGAAGAGAAGAGCAGTAGCGACAATGTGGAAGCGCAGCGAAATCTGTCTAGGTCGCAAGTCACTACAGAAACAGAAGGATGAAGGTTTGAGATTGGTGCCATTTTCAGATGCTAACAGCAATAGATTCTGATGAGGGACACTCTCTTTTATGTCACAAATTGCTCAGAAAGTAAGCATTGTGTCTACACATTACAAGTAACATTAATGAAAGAAACTCATTAGTTCTGAAAAAATGGTAGATTCATGTAAAACAACACAGAATCTAACAGCAAAAGGGCCTTTTAGCCATTTTTAATTGACACATGTGAATGATAGGGGCTTGCAAATAACTGCAACAGGACAGTCACTTGACAAGATGTGATGTGCTCATTGCTTGAGTTATCGCAGCGTGCTGCACTGAATGTGTTCTTTGACATTAGAGAGACTTGCTGTTTATCAAAGTGCCAATTTAGGTAGCTTCTACTGTATTTTTGTGCAGAGCTTTATACCTATACCTTTCATGTGAAAGGGAAGTTGTGCTGAAAGTCCTTACAGGAATGTAGAAGGAAGCCATGGATGCTCTTGAATATGGTAGGCAGGAGTCCTTTGTCTTCTTCTATGTTAACTAAAAAAAAAAAAGGCTCAGGGCTTAATCTACAGACAGCCTGATAGTGTTTGTGATTCAGTCACCAGCTTCCTTCACTACAGTCCTTGAATATTTTCTCTGACATCTTCTTTCCAATTCCCATTGCACTCTGTTCCAACCTTTTGAATTGCTGTCCTCTCAGTAAAAGTCATGGTAAAATCACCTACTCCAGTGACAACGATTTCTAGTTTGTTATACTTGGTATCATTATTCATTACAAAGCTTATAGCAGCAGAGGTTTAACTTTACCTTTCAAGTGGAGTTCATTCTCTCTCCAAAAACAACTACTTCAGCACTAAGCATTTCAATATGGGGGTCTTCTAGCTCCCTCAAGGTTATCTGAGCTTTTTTTCGTTATGCTCCTTCCCAGTCTTGCATATTGTGATTTTCGGCTGAGGAATCATGTCAGATGCAGGAAAAAGGAGGAGCCATTTCTTGGTATTTTCTGTCGTAGCCGCCATCTTGTTCTCATGGTGGTTCCCATCCATGATACTGGCTAACTTGGTGCATGCCTCAGTCTGGGAAGCTCTACTCTCACATACTATCCAGAGCCAAATTATACTCACTACAGAGATCCATGAGGAAAAACTAATGTTCGTTCCACCAATGCTCCCCTATAGAGACTTTCCAACTATGCGTCTTAGAAGAGAATGACACTGTTCTTCAGAAACAACTCCTTAAGCCAAAGCTTTTTTTTCAGCATCAGATCAAATTCTTATATCACACTTTCCTTTTTTTCCCCCTGAGGTCCATACAGCTTGTCACAGTCTTCTTTACAAGATGTCAGAAGTTTTGGCAGTATTCATTGCCTGAAAGATTGGCTTTGTCGCTAAGGAAAGGCTTTAGAAGAGTCATTGTAGCAAACATTAGCTTTTGACTGCCAGCTTCTGAAAAACTTGGTAGACAAACCTGAGGCTTTCTTCGGGCTTGGACTAACAGCACTGATAGCTTGCAAGAGGCTAAAGAGGTCAAAATCTGCATTAAAAGAGGCAGACCCAACTTGTTTAGATCTCTAGCTGAAAAAGTTTTTCTGCTTCTTTTCAGCTTACTCTATCTTATTGTGAGGCCCTTCCTTCCAAGTTTTTGACCACCTCAGCCACAATTTGACCACAATGAAGGGCCTGGCAGAAGCACAGAAGCCTGTGGAAAGTGTTACGATGCATGCTTGACATCTCAAGTCTGTGCAGGGTTTCATGGTCTAAAATGGAAAAGCGAAGGTGAGAAATAAGACAAGTGTGTGCAGAAATCTGTTGAAAAGAACAAGCTTTATTAGGGGTTTTCATGCAGTTGGCTATATTCACAATTGCACCTCCCTATATTATGTAGTATTTGTATTCCAGGTGTCCAGTGAGTTGAGGCTTTCCCTTGTTGCCTCTTCAGCACTGTAGTCAAAATTCATTGCTTGGCTCTGTAAAATCATAATTCGTCTTTTACAGAGTAAGGCTAGTTTTTGAATAACGGAATAGCTATGGAACAGAATGCATATCTTGTTCTCTCTTTCCTGAAAATGTAAAGAGAAATAAAAACGTAGGAAATGAAGGAAAAAAAGCTTACTACAGTGTGTTTTGTGCTCCTTTGTGAAGGTATACATGAATATATAGAATGAGTCATTTTAATAGCCATGAACTTTAATACGCAGCTTAGAATTCAGTAAAATGTATGTCAGTAAAAGGAAAAGGCTTTTATGCCCCGGATTTCGAGTAAATTAAAATCCTTTAGCACAGCAGTATGCACCTCTTAGTCAGTCTCTGTAGTCTTACAGACAGCAGCATACCATGATCAGGCAAAAGTCTTCATCATCACCCGCTGAGTGTAAGTAAAGCCGTCTTTCAGAAGTCATGGAGAAAAGGCATTTGGTTATATTTTTATTCTGTTCCTGTGAATACTCATAACCCTATTGGTTTAGACTCATGAGCAGTATGCATATATGCTTCTTGTGCTTGTGACATTGGCATCAAATGTATCATTTATCTTAAAAATTCGGAAAGAAAGGTCATACTAAAATCATTGAATAGGCATTGGATATTCTTTAAGATAAGTAGTCCTAAAAATGCCTGAAGGATACAACACTTTTTGTATGTTTACTTCTGCACATTTTTGAACTACTTCAGTAAAGAAACTGATTATCTGATTTAGTGTTTTATTAGATGCTAGGTGGACCTTCTTAAGGGCCAGCTGAGTCTCCTGAAACCAGTCTTGTTATTGATATTATTGAGGGCAGCTTTAAGTGAAGACAGAAGTAACAAATATAGAAAGCTAATCGGGGTTTTTTGACTTCCATAAAAAAGTTATCAGTGACCTTCTAATTGCCATTGACTGTTGTGTTGAAGGTGTCATGAAGTAAACATGCATGAGGAATAAGGCATTTTCTGACAGACAAAAGACATATTTGATAAGGAATTTTATTGACACTGTCTGAGCTATGGCTTTTTTTTGCAGATGAACAGAGGGTATTATTCTTGAGAGTATTGATCCTGGAATGTTTTTGAGCTGGAAATTTCCTCTTAACACACGCTACAGTTGTTCTGTTCAACACTCCATTTTCTTGTAATAATTTCTGTCTGGTGATCCCAAGGCATCTTACAGCATAACTGTAGCTTTTTGCTTGTCATGGGCTAAGCCAAAATATTACTTACATATCCATTCTCCTTGTCACAGTCTTTCTCACACCTCATTTTTAAAGGCCAGTGTCCATCTCTTAATTGTTTAAGGCCAAATGAGCTTACTACAGAAACACATTAACATCTTAGCCCATGAGCTTCTCTTTCTTTTACTGTTAGTCTGTTTCAGGATAATTGCATGCTTACCTTCCAGACCCAAATTTGAAGGTCTGAAGTATTTTGGTTTTGCTGTTTGCTTTACAAGCAAGTGAAGTGAGAATATGGTAAAACTAACAGGGAACACTGGGGGAGTTGAACCTGCCTTTACGTGACCAAGCTGGGAACTTGGTTCTTGGCTCCTGTCAGGGACAAGTGACTGAACCCTCCTGGTTTGTGAGCTGTTGCTGTCTCAAGGCAAGAACTGAGAGAAAAAGTGGGAATGGGTGAATCCTGGGGTCTTCCTGCCTAAGAAACGCAGGTGAGTGAGGCAATGGCTATTGCCCAGGAGCATAGGAGTTGTCTGCAGCAGACGTAGTAGCCCCCGCCAAGGCTGAAGCTGGACCTTATTTCTGTGGGTTCTTATTCACTTTCTTCCCATTGTCCATGCTGTTCCCCTTTCCACAGCAGGAGTTGGCTGCTTCTCTTATTGTCTTGGTCCTCTGTCTCTGTCTTCCTCAGCTAAATGGTTTGGACTGTTATCATCCAGTAGGGGAAAATGAGGCAAAATCTCAAAGCACCCAAAGAGGCAAAGTTCTACTCACTTCCAAAAGGGCCAAGGCACCCTGGAGATGGTTATCCTGTGAATATCTTCCTGATGATAGTTTGCCAGCTACTGCTCAATTCCTGGTGGGGTCCTAATCTTCAGGACTCCTCTAG
The DNA here is from genome assembly GCA_003993805.1 of Himantopus leucocephalus. Taxonomy (NCBI): domain Eukaryota; kingdom Metazoa; phylum Chordata; class Aves; order Charadriiformes; family Recurvirostridae; genus Himantopus; species Himantopus leucocephalus. The sequence goes on from RSEF01000002.1 coordinate 49,788,045, forward strand.
GGTACTATCCTCGTTCTCGTTCAGACTGCATGCATGTAGCATTTCATCCTTACATCAGGAACAGTGTGATCCCTGGTATCCAGATGCATCAAATTACATCTTCAGTATTGGCGTGGTAGGTGGGGAGAGGTGTGAAAATGTGTGATTCTTGGAAAATCCGTTGTATTAATTCAGAGCTTGCCTAGCTTTCATACAAGAAATAAACAAAAATACTTGGTAAGATCCAATTTTCTCCAGAAAAGGTTCATTACTAGTGGCTTCTTTCCTGCCTAATACATGCAGAGTCACACAGAAAGCAATGGCAGACAAATTAACAAACCTCAGGTTTTACCCTTGCACATTGAATCTGTTTCCCTGCTGTAACGGAAAAGAAGTTCTGTGTGTTTGAGTTGGAAATGACATCTTTAAAATGGTCAAGAGCATTAATTCCATGTGCCCAGAGTATTACAGCTGTAGGCCTTCAATTTTAGTGGTTTTTCAGCTTTAAGGCCTCTGTGATTCTTCACAATAAACTCCAATACACCTGAGCTTAGCGAAAGTTGTAAGTGATCCATAATTTGTTAGATGGGGGTGTGCTGATTATATAGACTTTAATGTGCTGCCCTGCCAGCTACAAGCAATGTAGGAATTGAACAGCTGCTACTGAAAGGTATTTGGCAAGAACAGTATGTTTTGCAAACTTTTTTTGTTTGCTTTAGAAGATAGTGTGTTGTATTGCTCTAGCCTGATGATTATGGAAAATGGAATTACATATTAAAATACCAGGTCACTAATCCAAACGTTCTTAGGTTTTCAACCAGTCTGCAATATAGAACATGTGTTGGCTTCTCTGAAGTAGTCTCCAGTATGAAGCCCCCAGCTATGTAGCCCAAGCTGAATCAATACTAGTTTATTTGCTGTATCACATTGTAAAACTGGCCACAAATATTGATGTTTAGTTGCTTCATTTGTTGTCCTAGTAAAGATGCCAAAGATTAAGGCCCCAGTTCAGCAAGGTACTTCAGCATATTCATAATGTTAAACAGAAGTGGTCCATTGTCTTCAGAAAGACAACAAATGCCTAAGGTTATGCAAATATTCAACCACCTGCTTAATCAGACATTGAATGGAGTAGTTCTACAGGAGGATATTCATGCAGCCCAATTCTAGCAAAGGTTGCTATGAACTTCTCTGGGCCCTCTTTGTGGAAAGACACAGGATGGTTCAGAGCATATGTTTTAGGCTCCTATTCTGAATTTACCTGTAAGACTTTTGTTTCTGTCACGCTGGTGCCAAAGGTGGTAGCCAACTAAGGTACGTGTATAAAATTAGGCTGGATGACCATTTGCGTTGCTTTTTCCTGTACTTGTATTTCTTGCAAGTCATAGGTTTTTTCTTTGAGAAGCTTATACTGCTCCTCTTCATCCTGCGTCTGGGGATGGGAAGAGCGTGTCACCTCCCAATGCCATCGTTTCAGCAGTTCTAAGTGAACAAACTCAGTCACTAGAGTGTATCTATTAGCTAACATACAAAAGGGCATGATTAAACTTTGATGTATTTTCTTGGGATGCTCATCCTGGTGCTCATTTTGCATGTTACTTAAACCTCAGCTCCAGCCTGTAAAGTGTAAGATCTTGTGAATTCAGATATATAAAGAAAACTCAGACTTTTTCAGCTTCTCTACTGAGCTGCGTGTCATAGATCCATAAGCCATTCTGTTATCCTGAATTTTTAAGGATTTTGTTTTAAAGTGGACAGTAGTGTCATAATTGCTTTAGCACTAGAGAGAATTTTTATCCAGTAACAAAACACATAAAATTGTAAGTATAGACTCACTCATTTTAAAATGTCAAGTAGCCCCAAACACTCAAAACATTAGGAGAATTAGACTAATACATCTTTTTGTTTTGCACAAAAAGCATGATTTCCCTCATTTCTCGTGCTGAGCATACATAATACACAGATTGAGCTGTTCGGTTTTCTAGCGCCTTGATTTTGTCAATAGTTTGCAAATATGAGAATGCTTTCACAAGGCATTAATTATATAGTCTGTTCTCAATACAGGACCACTTGAAGAGTCTTGACAGTGTTTACTAGATGCAGCATTGCGACCTTGGGAAGTTTACAGATGCACTTGGGAGAAATATAGGTAGGGAATATGCAAAGGGCATTGACCAAAGCCTTGCCAGGGCTATCGATGTTTACTGTTTCCTCTATTGCTTTTGTCTTCATCTGCTTGCTACTCTAGTACTGTACTTATTGTAAGGAAAATCTGTCCTTTTCCTTCTTTCCTTCACCAAATTTTTTCTGCATCATCACATAGTGATTTCTTTCTTTTTGTATACATAAGTCATTAAGGTATACGTCTCATGTTCCCTATGTGGAAGGAGGTGAGCAATGCAGAGTTGGTATCATAAAAAGTACCCATGAGTTAAAACACCAGAGACCCGGGCAACATGTAAACTATCTTGCACAAAGGAGAGGATAGCAGACCAAAAGCACCGCGTTTGCCACCGTTCTAAAGGGAGAAGCCACCACTTCTGAGGGTGCAGCAGTGTCAGGGGTGGCTCTGTTGCAGGTTTGTCTCCTTCTGCAGTGAACCTCATTGCTGAGCAGCTTGTTTTCATGAGTTGTTGGGCTTTGGAGTTTGGAGATATCAAACAACATTTACGGTAGTACACATACTGTGTTTACATTAACCAGACATGGCCAAAGATTGTGACAAAACCAGAGGATACTAGTACTTACAAGGCCTAACCTTGCTCTTAGTTTTAAGTTAACACCTTAGACATATATCTCCATTAACTTTTTTCTGCAGAAAAATAATTTTGAAACTGAAGAGAAGAACTGAGTATTCAAAAATACACTTTAGCTTAATGATAATTTTTCTGGTTCAGTCATGTTTCAAAGCAAGCTCGGGTTTTATCTCTGTGAATCTACCAGCTGAAGCAAATTATTTATACTATATTTTGCTTGTTATGTTTCTGTAAATTTTAATAGAAATCTTTATTAGTCTTTTATATGCTATATTTTCAGGCAGCTAGATGTAGTATTATTTGATTTTCCAAGAGATTTAAGACAGAGGAATGACCAGAGTCTTATTTTGAAAAATGTTGAGGTATTAAAAGCTTATTTTTTGGGAAAAAAAATTAAAGGACTAAACCTCTTATCTGCCTTTTTAAATGCCTAAATAGCTCCGTAAATCTTTTCCTGTTTTGATGAAGAGCCAGAAGAAACTGAACGCATGAACCTTTCTAGGCCTTTCTGTCATAGATCTACTGGCCGTAGCTGGTAATTGCTTTTCTTTTTTCCTCTGCAGTATGGTGTAGTCATTGTGTGGCTCTGTCAGTACGTGAATTGGTCTTAATCCTGTTTTATGCTATGTACATTTTCCAGGGCTACCGATGTGGAAAGGGACCTGAAAGAAGCTGTGGACTTAATCCGCCTGCCTTCAGGCCCCTTCCAATGGATATAGATGTGAACTAAGCCCAAATGTTCGATGTACAAAAACTTTACACAAACAGTTATTTGTGTCTGTGTTAATGTATATTTTTATGTGCACATATATAGATGCATATATACTTGTCATAACTGGGCATCTCAGGATCCACAGCAGTTCTTTTTGGTTTTAACTTTTAAACTGTCTTTTGATTGGATTACTTAAAAGTATTACTACTTTTATGATAACCTTGTGTGGTTATTTAGCATAGTTCAGAGCTTGAGTGTTGCTGCATCTCCCCCTGTTGCTGTACAGTACAGCTGAGGGTTTTCTTAGTAAATTACTGTGGGGCTTGTGATGTTTCTATCAAGAATTGTTCAGCTCCACACCCGATGATGACATTAATCTCTCCACTGACATGCTTGACATGTTGACAGCCTTTTGATGGGATTGGCTTATTGGTAATGCAGAAATGCATTGTTTTACATCTAATATTAACATTTAATACAATGTGGCTAAAGACAATGAAAATATATGCAGTAATATGTAATATTATGATTGTTTCATTGAAATGCATAAGTCTGAATCTTTTCTTTTCTCTGATGGGCAAATTGTTAGTTTTATGACTGTCATTTTGGTGCGAGACCCTAAATCAGGAGAGACCTCCCTCAAATTCAAGCCATGTAAAAGGAAATCAGCATTAACTCTGAGTTACCACACAGCTGAACAAAAGAGATTGCAGTTATAGTGCTACCCTTAAACTCTTACGAGAACCATATGTAATTACTGACTTTTCAGAGATAACTACTCTGTCCTTGCATGCCCACATTCAAGAAGCAGCAGTACATTGTGCTGCTCTTCAGACACACCTGTCTGAAACAAAAGCATTGATAAACAAAGTAGATGGCACCAGCTATGTGTCAAATGTGCCTTGAATTTTTGCTTGATCTTGATCAGTGATAATGAATGAGTTAAACTGATGACTTTTCAAAGAGCCTTTGTATGCCATGACACTGTTAAAACCAGGGTGTTGTTTAAAATAATTTTACCAAGGTTAGGAAATCTCAGAATGCGTATAAAGAGCCTGCAGCCCAGGGAAGTGTGTTTCAGATAATTCTTAATGGGCACTAAACAATATCGTTTTCATCTGTCTTACCTCCTGAGGAGTAGCTCTATATAAGCAAACTTATTTCCTCTCTCATTTTCAGTACTGGCAGTAAATGTGGTGAGATAGAAGACTTTAAAATTGCATTATTCAGGTTTGATTTAAATGATCGTGTTTTGTTGTGACTTTTTTTTTTCGGGGGAAAAAACTATCTCCTCTTATGACAAACTATATTCTAAATAAGTTGTAGTAGCTGGAATTCAACTAGCAGCTCTAAATTCTAATTCACGCTTCTTCCAAGAGCAGATGTCAGCTTCAATTACTATTTTACAAATTCATTTATCTCAGAAAATGAGATGCATGGAGAATATTATTGTTGATATTTCTTCAGCTGTGTGTCTACAGCTTTTAATAATAAGATCCTGCTTAGCTCATGGGAAAATATGTCCTAAATATGCTTTAGATTTTTGCCAGTCTTTGAAGTAGGACATCAGAGAGTTTTGTTTGCAATCAAATTAAGGTGCTTTAATTCAGAAATTATGAAGTAATTAGGGATGAATTATGAAAATTATCATTGTGTCTTCAGGTGAAGAAATTTTCATTCAGCAGTAATATGATGAAAGTCAAAGTCCACTGGGGCTTGAAGGTGAAGGTAGGGGCTAATATTAACAATTCAGATTTCCTTTTACTAGCTTTTATATAACACTTCTTTCATTATTTTTTTTTTTAAAATTAAATAAGCCCCTTTCTTAGACTTCACCATGCTTTTCACATTCCCAAGACTGAACAGCTGTCAGAACTAGAAAGGTATTATTCTAACTTTAACAGTAAGTTCCTAAAAAAAAATAAATCATGGAACTTATAATGCACTTCTCCTAGCAGATCTCAAAGGGTCTTTATAGAGCAACAGACAAGCTTTGCTGCAAATGCAGTCTTGAACCCAGAGCACTTTCTTTCAAGTTTCAGAGAAGTTCTAATCATTCATAGTCGGTAATGCCAACATACCGAATGACAGGAAGATAACTTGAGAGGAAAGGGACCTTTTGTGTTGTAAGCGAGATAAACCTGTTTATTTACTGAACCATGAGGTGCTGTAGCAGATATTCTAAGATTTTCTGGTACAGTCAGAAAACAATATTTTGTATGAGATCAAAGATATGTAATTTCCTGATTCTTTTGCACAGTCATTTCAGGAGATAAATGTAACAATCTTTTTCACCAAGATTCATGTTAGCTGCAAAGTGGCTCGATTGTACTCTGTTTTAAAGAGAAATATAAGCTTAATAAACAAATGCTTAGAAATAGCATGTTCAGGGACAAATCAAAGTTGGATGTATTGATGGGAATCTTAGGTAATACTGCTGTACTCCATAGGGATACCCTTGAGTTATGGAGAACAGAATTTAGTGAAAGCTGCTGAAATTGTTCTTTCAAAGATCCCTGCACTTGCTTTTATGCCCTACAAGCCCTAAACGCGACAGATTTGCCTCCTACTTTACAATATGCTTGTCCGTGTAGGATGCAGGCAGCCTGACTTCATCCGAAAGGATAAATCACTGCAACAGGTTGCCCAGAGAAGTTGTGGAAGCTCCATCCCTGGAGTTGTTTAAGGCCAGGCTGGATGGGGCTTTGAGCAAGTTGGTCTAGTGTGACGTGTCCCTGCCCATGGCAGGGGGGTTGGAACGAGGTGATCTTCAAGGCCCCTTCCAACCTAAACCATACTATGATTCTATGAAATAAATGCCCACTGGAATGGATATTCCATGTGCAGAAATCTTCTTTTTTAAGGTTTACACTGAATAACATTAGTATGTTGAAATAACTGAATTTTCCGTGGTTGGCTTAGGAGCCGTGTGTTTGTCATCTGCAATGGCAGTGGTGAGATGACTGATCCAGAGGCATTTTCATGGTATCATTCTGGTGTGACTTGGCAGCTGCAGGGCCTCTCCTTGCTCCCGAGCACAGACCACACCGCAGCTCCCTGGAGGCACTAGTGAAAACTCTGTGTTGGAGAGCAAAAAGTGCCGCCTCCCTTTGCAGGTGGATGAGGGAGAGCAGAATAGTTTTAAATGATAGTCGCTATCATGCTGAATGACATTCGAAAGTGAGAAGCTGAAAACCTCCTTAGCTGCTGATTTGTGTCATAGTTATCCTTCAAGGCAGGCAATGACAAGCTGTTGAGAGATATTAACCCAGCTGCTAACGCCCATGGAGGAGCGCAAACTTAACAATTAATCTTGTTTTGTGGCTTTTGTCAGTGCTGCATAAAGGTAGGTGTATTGTAATTGATCTCCAGACCAGAACGGAAATGTTAATATGTAGCTAGTAGCAGAATAGTCAAAACAAAGACCCACAGGATCATAGAAAATTCTTTGTTCACCCAGGGAAAGATTTACAACTTCCTCAGCCAGTTGAGAACACATTATTATATTGTCAAATTTTAGTAATTTTGCACTGATGAGTAGGAAATCAACTGCAAATCACCAGATAGCCTGATAAATTCGTTTGGGCCCAGATCCACTAAATGACTTGGAACATTTTTAGACACCCTGAGTATAAAATTGCAGTTCTCAAGGCTCCTGTTTAGCTCCCCCCTTCACACTGGCAGTGAGTCAAAGCAGTAAGTCCCTATGATTTTGCTGATATTCATACTGCTTTTCACACACTCAGAAGCACCTTACCCTTGACAGAACCAAGGCTCTGTCTCATGCCCAAACCCCATTGTTATCCACAAATCAGATATCTTGTCTGCCTCTATGGCCTTTGGGGCTTGTTCTAGTTAATTTTCTCTAAGCATGGATTGTGTGTTGCACAAAAGCTGGCAGCAAGAGGCGTTTTATTTCAGACCACAGCTTCCAGGGATGACAGTGCGGGGACTGGCAATATCTGCTGTCCAGCCAGTAGGTTGGTGGTCAGAGCATGCCTCCAGGCTATGGGAGTGCCCAGCACTGTGCCTCCTCTGCCCTGGCGCATTGGGACTGCTGTCGGCAGCCAGAAGGAATGAGGGAAGTTGGGGTCACTGTTGAATCTCTTGTAATTTGCAGGGAGGGCACTCACTTCCATGTGGTAACCTGGATTTCAGTCCCAAGGACTGGAGGATTCCAACGACTACTCGTGCTATTTTGTCCAGGGACTGTTTCACAAAAATAATGTTTGCACATACCTCCAGTGTTGTCCTTGGTCCTCAATCTATCCAGAGTTAGTCTCCACCATTGCTCATTCTCTTCTGGTCCAATACGTCTGCTTTCATAAAAATCAGAATGAAAGTGAAGTGGTGCCCTTTCTCAGCCAGTCTGACAGGTGATTTTGGTACTGCTTTGGGAGGTGTGGGTTTGAATCTCTTCCTACCCCCAGGTTTCCAGCTCTTCTGGGTGCATGGACTCTAGGATAAAAAGGGACAACTGGGTACCTATGTGTTGAATTGCTGCGAGTCATGGGTGGATAGAGGTGATCCCCAACTTTATCAAAGCCAGACAAGTGTCGGATTTAGGATATGCCTTTCTTCAGTTGTCGTGGGCTGTTGTACTGGGTGGATGCCTTTTTTGGGTGACTGCAGTGTACAGGGAGAATAACATTCAACCGCAGAGCTGCAAATTTCATTGCACGAACAAGATGCTGAAAACTTAGGAAACGGAGTGCTCAAATGCCAGCAATGAATCCCTCCGTATATCTAAGCCTTTGTAACACAGTGAAACAAAATAAAGAACAATCTGAGATATCACATTTAAGCATGTTAGTGTGTGCCACCCTGGGTCAGACCATTGGTTGGTAGAGACTGGTGTAACTCCTTTGATGTCAGCATAGTGAAAAACAATTCAGGGCAGCGTGGGATGGGCTTCCCTCCTCCCTCCATCAGGATGATAGTTTCACTCAGTAACGTCTGTTTGACATTTACTGTCTCAGATCCCACCTTTCTGCCTCTGTCACAGAAAATACATGATGTGGTAGCAGACTCACATTAATGCAGCTCTCAAGTCCAAACAGAGTCTGATGTCTTCCTTTGTAAAAGCAGGTTATAATTTTTGTTACCTGCCCCTTAATTTTCAACCTAGGAACACTTTTTCCCTAATTCTATTGTATCAGCTATTATACAGATCAGCTGATAAGCTGATTAGCTTAGCTCTGCTAAGCCAAACTAAAAAGATTCAAGTGTGCAGGTCACATTTATTAACAGGAGTAATACTCCTAAGATATGTGTTTGCTTAATTTTTCATCTTTAAATAGACAGAAGTGCCAAAAAATTAAACCTACTTGCCTAAGAGGGAGAGAGGAGGCAGTAAAGGCATCGGTGAAGTAGCAGTGATTTAAAAATAGCTTCTCATGTATTGATTTTTAACTGTTGGAGAGAAATACTGTGATACTTCTGATGAAGTTTTGTGAAGAAATGTACATTATTTGCCAAATGAATCCCTATTTAGCTTTCTGTGCTATTCTAATCCCTAGGCTTCCAGTGTCTGAGAATTAATCACTTTCAAGAGTTTTAGTTTTCCCTAAACAGCACCGTTGGTAGAAAAAAAAGTGCTGTTTCTAGTTACAGGAAGCAGGACTGGGTCAGGTCTGGATCTGCAGAGATTCCAGGTTGGCCCTGTGGCTTCTGATCCTGGGTCTTGGCTTCCTCTGCCCCAAGTTCCCGATCCACCCCTGTGTCAGGAACCAGCAGGAGGGGTAACGTGTAGCTGAAGGAGGGATCACAGCTGGGCATGACCAAGCTGCAGAAAAGCAGTGAGCAGACGGGATGTGAGGAGAAGTGTTTTCTCCTAGTGAGATCAGAGCCGTCATCTAGGATATCCTTCAGGCAAAAATACTATGTTAGGTGTATTGTCCATTTTTAGCAGCAGCAGGTCCTACTATATATAACAACAGGGTTTCTCAGAAGTCTCTTATATGCTAATAAAGTGGTTCTGCATTACTGAGGAAACCGTATGCTTTCATACCGAATGAAGTTTAAGAAACAATAAACTAAAATTTTTTACAACGGTTTTCTAAGGATGGAGGAATTTGCATAATGTGGAAACTTTACTGGCTGCAGTCTCACTATGACAATGTTATTCCTCAGCAATAACAGGATGACCACAGACAAAAAGCAGCTACCCCTTTAGGCGAATTATGCTATTGGGTTAGACCTGCTGGCCTTGCCCTGGTGTTAGACAAGTAGCAAAATCAGTACAAAATCAGCAAAAAATGCACAACTGGAGTATGTGTGTTGTTGGGGGACAGTGTGCAGGTTTAACTATGTAAGCTGCTTTTGGGAAGTCTTGTGCGTGCTCCCTCTGAAGCCACATGCAAAGTATTAAAGTGCAAAGCCCTAATGCTGGCACCAGCAGACAACTATCACTTCCTCCTCCCATACAGCTCAGAAAGGGCAATCCTTGGTGTGACCAGAAGCTGAGCGTGTCCCAGCTCCCTGCTGTCCTCTGTCCTGGGTGCTGGCCAGAGCCTGCCTGCAGGCAGCATGAGCCCTGGGCCACCAGCAGCTCCCTGTGGGCAGCGAGCAGGAACGCATGTCCTGCTCAAGCCTGAAGATGTGCCCTGGTCATGCCTGAGGCCATGCTGGCAAGCACACTGTGTGCAGAAGTGGGGAGCAGCTCAAAGCCCCCATAAGAGACAGTATAGACAGTAAATACTGTAAAGGCATGCTAAGTCTTTATAAATAGTAGGCAACTCACTGCTGGATTGATAAATAAGGCAGTTCCCATCCTGGGACAACTCTGGGGGTCATCCTCTGAGTTTACTGTGGTCTAAATTTGTAAAAAGCAGTGTGTGACAGAGACATGATGGAGAGGCAAGATGAGCACATTCAGGCTGAAATTTTTGAATACTATATGGTTCACTTCCTAGTACCTCCTTTTTAACTAAAAGAATTACCAGCAAACAAAGTGTTAAGGCATCAAATATTTTAACATGCTAGAGACACAATATGAATGGTGCTTGAGAAATATGTGAGAGCATGAGAAGCTCAGATACCATTAGTTCATTTTAGTACATAAGACTGATTTGTCAGAGAAACCTTGTTCAGATATGCTGAGGGGGTTTATTGAAGAGGTGTTCATGCCACGATGGATTTTCTGAAAGAAAAAACAAACACCACCACCACCCCCAAAAAAACACCCCAACCAACAGAACCCCCAATATACTCTTGAAATCCTAGCAAAATCCTAGTGGGAGGAAAGGTTGCTTACCACAACTTTACCTAACCTAAATAAGACATTTTTTTAATGCTAATTGCAGATGTTACCCCTAGGTGATCCCAATTAGTCCAGCTCAGTTTCTGACTAAGTGAAGGGCATCAGTACTCCTGAAATGTGCAAGTCTGAAGTCAAAGACAATCAAATATCAGCTGCTCTAACATATAAAAGAAAGAAAACAACACAGTTCCCGTGGCTGATGTGTGCAGAGCTGCAGATAGTTTCTGATATGCTGAAGGAAGATTACTCCAATATTTTCATCAAAATATTATGAACCCATCACCGAGTAGAAAATTTTGTTACCTGTGGTTTGTGACACGTGAATTTAAAGATGTTTGCCTTTAGAAAAAGATCTGTTCATTGCCTTGCAGTTAGCAAATGGATCGTCTTTATAAATCAACATTAAGATCCTGTGAGTGTATTCTTTGTCACTGAATTACAGATCTGCCATCGGATAAACTGAGAGTGCTGTAGGAAAAGAAAAAAATGTCAGTTAGCTCACGCTGAGCTCACATAACCGTTTCCTTGTTATTTGATAGAAGGTAAAATAAAGCAATGGATCCTGAAATGTGTTTGTTCGTGTAAAATGCCACTGGTGTACGGTTGACTGGGGTTGCTCCTTTTGGTTGTAATGAGATCCAGAGGCAATAATACATGTGGGTATACTGGGCTTGCTGTAGGTAAAATGGTATGTTAGATTTGGCATGAAAAAGAATCTTGATTTGTAACACCAACGATGGCTGTGCTTCCCACGACTTTACTGCAGCCAGGTTTTTGTTCCTGGGTTCTTTGTATAACAAACACTCATAGAGAAATTCCCCAGGAAACTTTAGTTCCTTGTACTGTCAGACAAATAAGGGTGCCTCATTATTTCATTTTAATCAAAGGTAGCTACAACATTTAGAAAAAAATCAGTACTAGTTATTGCTTGTATTAACATATAATGTGAAATAACTTACTTGACCTTTATGTAATATTTATCCCCAGATCTGCCATTGGGAAGCTGGGAGAGGAGGTATTTGAGGCCGTGTACAGCTATCTCAAGCAGGCGAGACAGCAGAATGCCAGTGAGGAGGAGATCAGGAAGCGTCTGGAGAAACTGGTTCCTAGATCAAGCGATTGCTTTGAAGTGGATCAGCTTCTGTACTTCGAGGAGCAGCTACAGGCTTCAGAAGCACATCTTGAGCTGTAAAATATATGTCAGTAACAGGACTGGAAATAGCAAGGAGGAGTGAAGGTGCTAAGCTGCCTTCTTCAGTCCAGCGAGCAAGTACGGGAGGTATTTGGAGGAAACTACATGGGTAAACTCCATTTAAGATTCCAGACCACAGTGTGTAAATATGGTGCAGATTACAGGGTCAGGAAGAACAACAAATGTTTGTGACATTAAAGCGGATGATTCACCGTTACCAACATCCCTTTTTCACCACTTAGGGCATAAAGAAAGGTGGTGTCCTGGGCCTCAGCCAGGTGTCAGTCCTGCAATCAGAGCATCACTGGCAAAGCTGCCTCTGATGGAAACAGTGCAGGATTAGACCCCAGCTGCTGTTGATTCCTACACTAACTTGTCCTTGTGATGTTTAGGCCCTCATTTTTTTGTACTTTGGCAGGTTTACCCTTGAACATACATGTATACAAATGGCTTCTTAGCCACTAGTTGTCTTATTATTCAATGTTCAAAAGGACTGCACTTAATCTGTGTGACTTTCAAAGGAACTGTGAAAAAATACATGCCTATGTGCATATTTATATACATATAAGCATGCTCACGTACACAGAGAGAAGTATGTATGTCCATGGAGGTAGAAACATGTCTGCCCATACAACGTGCATGTATAGAGATGGAGACGTGAGGGCTGAGCTATAGATATGTTAGTTAAGAATCCTTACTGTGACTTCTGAGAGTTTTGGATCAAATTCATTGTACACAGATGGAACAATAAACTGGGTTTTTTTGGCTTGCACATGGTTACCGTTAATGTTTTTTCAACTTCAACTTCAACTGTATATCATGCTCTGATTATATACCTGATGTTTTTCTTCTACTTCTTTTCTTTATTCTGCATTCTGAGCTCCGTCATCCATCTGTGTAAAACACTAAAGGATAACAAAGTGGTACAATCTATAGAGGAATCTCAGATGAGTTATGGACCAAATTAATTTTAGGCATTGAGCCGTTATCATAATCCTCATGTTCCTGCTTTTGTGACACAAGTCTTAAGGGACTCGGGGACTGAATTAAATAAATTAAAAGAAATTAATACTATGAATATCAAAAAACACTACTGTTTGACCTGAGATGAGTTATTTACAGCTAAGGATACTGGTATTGATAGTAAATTAAGCAGTGCTACTGGTCCAAATTTGTGACATGCTTTAATAGACTCAAAGGGAAAGGTAAGTAGAGTCATCTTAATCTATCCCAGCAGCAACACAAACCGAGGAAGCAAAGGACATGCCCAGCTACAGAAGATGCGACATTAAACTTCCAGGTCAAAGTAATAGGAGAATGTGGCATGTCTGATTTCAGCTTTTATTCGGAATACAGAGTGGTACACACTGGAGGCTAAAATCTGCTCTGATGTTCACTGAGGTAGGGAAACGTTTTTTTTCTTCTATGTGGTGGTTCAGATGCCATAGGCAGTTTGAAGCACAGGTTCTCAGTCAGGTTTCAGTCTCTTTCCTGTTATTTCTTTTTGTAATTACACTCCCCATCCTTCTGAATGCTGTGTGTGTACTTGCTTCCATATTTTTTTGCACACGACTTCATTTAAGACCATTTAAAAACAGAAGTGCCAAAGTCCAAGATAAAGGAGGAGTTATTGAATGTTGCAGAGACTAAAAAGTTGACAAAGTAAACAATAAGTAACTAAGACATGGCAAGAATAGTGTCAGAGGGAGATAATCTTCACTACCGCACTTACCTCTGGCTGTGATTCAGAGTAATTTATCACAAAAACTTCATAAACAGCCTGTGTAAGCAATCAATTCCTTTTAATTAATGAGGAACGCCTCATCAGACTTTTTTCCTGCAGCATGCAAGAAAAAAGAGCTGCGTAGGAATGGGTCAAGCTCTCTAAGGCATTCAAGCTCTAGGGATATCATTAAAGGGCAACTTTTAAGCCATGGTTTAGACAAGCAGATTACCCTCAGGGAAATGGTTGCTTTCTGACGAGCAGTACTTTTGCTTGTTGCACATGAAAAAGATCACAGTGCCTTTTACAGTTACTTCAGTTGCTTTCTTCTCTCTGCAGGATATAAACTTTAAGTCATATGAGGATCTGGAGGTTATTGCTTTACTGGTTATATGCTTTAAATTATGCTTTGGTTTTGTTTTTTCCATCAGTCATACCACAATTAGGCAATGAGGTATACATATTAAACTCTGCAGGAAACTTTTTGTCTTTGAACTGTAGTAAACACACAGAGATAAATCCCATGGATTTCACAGAAATTCTTACACCACTGTTTCTGTTGAGGGTCACTTCAGACAAGTGTTAGGTCAGATTATATACCTTTGGCTCTACTCTTATTTTCCAATAAAACCCTACCTTTTTCAGATGTCGTCCCTTCCAAAATTCTCAGCAAATTGTTGGGTTTGAAATTGCGTCATCCAGACCAGAGACATTATTTTAGAGACAATGAGATCTATCCCCACCAGGACCAGATAAAACTCAATGAATTTGTCTTCTGTCATTCTACCTTCTGTACCCCGGGGGGAGGATATGCATCAGGAGTTCAACTCCATTCTGCAGCTCATTAAAACCTGTTTCACAGGTTCAAAAAAGCTGGCTTTGGGTTTGTTTTTACAGGTATTTAAAGGCCTCTGAGTACGCTCCTGCACTTCTGCAGCTGCATAGTGAGTAGCTTTCAGTGGGGATTTTGTGTGCTGTCTCCAGGCCTGCAGACGGGCATGTGGGTGTATAGAAAAAAGTTACATGGTCTTTTCCCAGACAACTGCCATATTTTTCTGTTTTCCAACATACAACAACTAAATATTCTCGTCATGTTAGTATTATCTTGATAACTTATAGCCTACGCTATTCTTGTTTTGTATGATACTGTTAGCGCGGAGACAAACACGTAACCAATTTTCTTCGGTTATATGCGGTGCTTTATTTCAAGGC
>RSEF01000002.1:49814723-49825669 GCA_003993805.1 Himantopus leucocephalus
TTTTTTTTTTTTTTTTTTTTTTTTTTTTTTTTTTTTTTTTACGCTATACATACAACAAAACCACAAGGCTTGACCTGGTTTACAAAGTAAATATTAGAAAACTCTTGTTTTATTAATATGACTGAGAACACTGTTTAAGAGTTACAGCTTTCATGGAAAGTTATCCTGAGAAAAAGTTGTGAAAAGTTAGTGAAGCATGAATTGAGAACCATCAAATAGCATGGCTAAAGGCAGTATTTGCAAGCACATCTTAGGACCATTAGAAATACTGATGAAAGTGCAATAATAACAAAGAAATATTCACAACTGGGGAGGTGGGGGAGTAATTCAAGTGCCCCGTTTCTGAGGCAAAAAGAGCTTTTATTAATAAAAGTCATACATTTTGTCAGCAATAGTATTTTGACCAAATGTGACAAATACAAAAATAAATGAGAACTCCTCCCAGTTGTTTCTTGGTATTTCATGTCTGCAATCAAATTACTCAACAGTTAAGATGAAGGCAAAATTTTCAGGCAGCTTAAAACCATTCACAACATTTCTACCAGCAACAATACACAAATGTTTGCAAAGGCACAGGGAAATCTGACAACTGAGCACCCAGCCCAGTTCTCTCCTTCACAGGTACAAAAGGGAAGATAACATGCATAGTGCTGCTTGCAGAAATACTGATGTGCACTAACCGAAGATGGCTGCTGGAATATGGTTATACAAAAATTGTTCACAAGAAATGAACAGAGTTCTTCAATCATCTCCACAACCTCTGATCAACTGGAAACTGAAACAGGATGTAAACACGTAAGTACCGGTCACTCAGATTTTCATCTAAGCTAGTACAGTATTAAACTGCATTTTTAAGCTGGTAACTATTTCCTGATTATATGGTCCCACAAGTCTTTTGATTCTTTCATTTCCATGGCTCTCCCAGAGGCAGATTTACCAGGCAGAGGGCTCCTGGAAATTGGCCCCAACAGCAGATCTTCCCAGTAGAGCATACTTCTGGCCACAGGAACAGGGAGAGACCGTGTAGCTTTTACCACCTCTCTATAGAAGCGCTCCCTCCTGACTTCCCAGGAGTACACTTGGTTTTATTCATTTATGTAAACTATGAGAAAAAAAACTCTTCACTTTGCCATGACATGGAGACCTGAAGAGATTTAGTTGGACAGATACAGCTAGAAGCCAGTCTCCTGCTGCTGCTGCGGCAGGGGATCCCGCAGCTCTGGTAGAGAGGAAGCAGCCAGCCCAAACACGACCATTCTCAGTAAGAAAACAGACTTCTACAAAGCAAGTTTTCTCTTTCTCTCCTTTGCGCATGCATTACGTTTCACAAACTGCACTATAGAGGCAGAAAATGCTGTTTGAGCTAGTGGAACATTATGATAGTTCATATATATTGACTCAAAGTGACAGCATTTGACTTCAGTTGAGACGATCTGTCTGATTCAAATGAGTTCAAGTTTAAAGACTAGTTGATTTTAAAAGACAGGAAAAAAAGCACTGTGGCTATGTTTAAATGTTGAGACAAGGAGCAGGCTCAAGAGAAAGCAGCAGTGATGGATGAGATAAAAGCAAAAAAGAATTATTATAAAATGGATTTAAAATAAATAGTCACTTATTACTACCTGGGGTGTAAAATCTCATCAAAACCTAACAACGTTCATGTTTCTGAACTAGGCACAGGAAGAAAAAATTCCCCGTACTAGCTTCTAATCAAATATTTGCCAACACAAAAGATTTACAGCTGTTAGTGTTCAGACTTCTGACTTTGCATAAGTAGTTGGAAAAGACCTGGGAGAGGAAGAGAGTTGTCTTTCTTTTTAAAAAGAAGGGTAATATAAAATGCAATTCAAGGTTTTGAGTTTATGCATACGTGTTTGTAAAAATGTACTCAGTACATTAGGAGTTGAACAGAATATTATGAAAGATGTTCTGTAGGTATGGAGGAAAACTTCACAGTGGATTCTCTCCTGCCTTGATTATAATGAAATGGTTTTTAAAAGAGCACATACTTTTTAAATATACATGTAAGGCTATGAAATTACAAGGAAAGTTATCAAGTCTGTTTTTCTCAGAAGACAGCTGGTGATTCGCTGTCAACATCAAGGCTCTCCTCTGCTTAAATTGTTGTAGAACAGGACCATGTCCATGTGGAGAACTTTTCTTTTTCCAGAAAGAGTTAATGACAGGAGTTCTTCAACAGGAAACCCTTGGAACAGAGATGCTTCCAAAACATTAAGGCTTGGAAAGTAAAATATCCAATTAGATGAATTCAGGCTGAGAATGGACCAAGATAAAATATTCAATTAGCCTGCAGCCTGACCCTGTAGACTTCCAGTCGTGTTTGAAAAAGATGAGCTGTCTTTGTCATTCGCACCATACAGAAAGACTTCAGGGAAATTTACCAGCAGCAGAAAGCAGAGGCTAAAAGCAAATCTTGGCAGCAACAGAGGTTACCAAGTAGTTTCGAGCAAAGAAGCATTCATTAGCACCAACATACACTTAACGAAAAAGGAGAAAGAAAAGAACAATATTGAATTATGAGAATGCAATAGCCTAAAAAGCCATATACACAAGCACATTGCTGTGGCATAAATGAAATCACAGCTTTCCATTTGACGAGTTAGAACAAGAGGGCTCTAATGGCACCTCAAAAACTCTTAAGCATGATCATCTAGGAATACTCCCTGACAAATGAATGCAGCAGGACTGCTCCTGTTTCTTCTTCGGTCCAAAGGTCAGCAATCAGCACTCCTGCTAACAGATCATCACCTGCAAGATATGCAGGGCACAGAGCTGTGCACAAGACTAAGTGCTCCAAAGACGTGAGAGATCTGGGTAGTAGGGGCCAATCAACTAGACTGCCAGCTCCAAGTTGGGAATGGTAGAACCTTGGCCTCATGGTGGCGTAATTCAAAAGAATCTCATTGCCCATCTTTTATGATGAAGGTCTTGATCATCTCAATTAAAGACTCAATTCTTGCCTGATGGCTTTCATCAACCAAGATTTGCATGAATCCAAAAGTATTTTCAATAAATCTAGTATTTCATTAAAGAATTTGTCCTAAGCTTTGGCCAGTGAAAACGCAGGTAGCATTTCCACTTATCAGCATCCAGAAGAGAAGAAACCCAAAATCTACAGATGAATCAGAAGTTTCTGCACAATGAGAAGAGCAAATTTCATAATATATTCATATTCAGTGAAAGCACCTCCCTGCCACCAAATTCTGCATAATGTGATACAAAAAATTTCATTGGAAATTTGTAACTCCCTTTTTTTGTCAGAGAAAAATCTTCATCAGATGGTATGTTCATCTTACTGCTACCTCATTGGTTACAATTAATTTTGTACAGGATGTCTGTTCAACAAGTTGAAATCTTACATGGAAATCAGAAAAAGAATATCTAGAATCTGCTCTAGCATTGACTAATATTTAAAAAAATAATAATCCGAAAAGCCAAACATCCAATAATCTAATTCATTCTGAAGCCTTGCAGCTCTTTAAAGCAGAGAATAAATCCCAAATCACTGCTTGAAAATCTCTACGGGAATACAGCAATAGCTTTTGGCGCTGCATCCCTAAAATGTTCTGAAATGAACAGGTTTCAAATAACCATCTGATCTAATCCATGTTTCTTGATGGGATAGATATACTTAATCTTCAAAATATAGGGCATAATGGTTGCCTTCTTATACAGTCATAGACAAATCATAAGACTAAAATCCCAAATGGCATTGAGAAAATGATTTTCAGGGATTTTCACAGTGTCTGCTCCAATACAGGAACAAAGGACTTAAAATGAATCAGCAAGTGGCAAGTTCAAAAAATACAAGTAATACTACTTTTATCAACCAACACTTAAGCTCCAGAACTCTATGTCCCAGGACATCATGAAAGTTTATTTTTTAAATACAAATACTTCTAAAATTATTTGCACAAAGTTATGGAAGTTAAATCTGCCCACGTTTTTTAATTACAAAGACACGAATTCTCGTTTGAGAACTCCCTGAGCTGCAGATTGGCACAGCAAGGTGTAAAGACACTTTTATATTTCCATGATCTCACACTTCTTCGCTGTCACCAACTAGCAGATGTGAGATGGGGTTAGACAGGCCTGGGGCCTGATTCTGTATGGCTGCTAGTGGTGGTAGTTCTTGTTTCTGATCATTAAACTTTCAGTTCCATCCAAATACTTCATCTATTACTCTGTTCATCTACATAAACTGAAAAAGATGTATTTATTTGGGTTTATTTATGTATGTGGGGGTTTTCTTCCCTCTTCACAGTGCTTTTGTAGTTATTTTGGAACAGTTTGGTAGAGTCATGGAACATGTCAACCCACAGACTCCCCTAATCATGGCTTGTTGGCCTCTGCGGTGGGCTGTAACAACCACAGATGGATAACGTGAGAGAGACTTTTGGGTATCTATGGAAACAAGTAGCTGAAGTCTGCCTCAAGGTCTTCACATCCTTCCCCCGTGGTAGGAAAGGGAAGGGAATCTCCTCCATCCTCCAATATGTAGAGGAGCAAAACAAGGCAGCAGGTGCTGGGAATGGAAAAGCGGAGCTGAGGCAGGTGAGGAGGCAGAGGAAGAAGAATGCTGGAATTAATTCAGAAATTAAGCAAGAGAGAGCAAGCCTAAGGGAAAAAGCAAATAGAGACAAAGAGCAAGACTATGTCCTTCCTATAGCTTGATTCCTAGGTAGCCTGTTTAGTAGGCTCTACTGGTATGCTACACATTACTTAGTTCAACGTGTTTCCAAGCTAACTGATCTCTACTGTCTATTTGCATGAAGGTCTGTGTGGATGTGCAGGCTTAGTGCTCAATGAAAAAGAAAAAAAGAAAACTGAGTTTTGTTTTTTTAATCATGCCAAGCTGATCCTTGAAATCAAATGTCATGCTAAGTGACAAGTGAATGCCTTTTATTTTAAAAAGACCAAAATGAAAAGTTGTGGGTTTGCCCAACACAGTTTTATTAAGGCTGGGTTTCACTAAATCTGTGACCTCAGCCAGTATTTTAATGAAAAAACCTATTTCAGTCAACAAACCTACCCAACAAAAAAAATTCACTCAATTCCATCAACATGAATTTTAGCAACTGCATGTTGTCTCTGGGTGCCACTTTATTTGCTCTGCAGTTACTTCAAGTTTAATAAAAACTGAGGGGAAAAAGCAAAAACTCTGGCTATTCAAATCCACAAAGTAGCAAATGCTCTATGTCCTGCTGCAGAAAGCTGTAAGAGTACAGCTACAGGAAGCCCCCCCTGATTTCCAAATGTGGCGTCTGTCTTCTTAAACTCATACAGACATCACGTTTCATCTGGCTACATCAGACTATATTACACCTCTTGATCTCATGTAAATCTCGTATGACCAGACACAGCTCAGCAACTTATTCGACTTTCAAAATAGTATGTTACTTGCCATATGCAGATAACAACCTGTGAACAGGCCAAGCTACTTTCTTAGGAATAAGAAGTTAATGAGAATTTCATTGCTAGCACATCTCAGCTGAAGACTGCAGTGCTATACGCAATTAACATTTATTACATGAGGACATTCACACTGCAGGTGGGTAAAATAAGAATTGGAGCAAAGGAATTTATCATCATGTACCTTTGCCTGATTCCACTACCCCACTCAGCCATTCACCCTCTGAAGCTTAGGCCAGTAATTAAACCCCCTGAACACATTCAAATCAAAATGGAAAAACCCCCATTAAATTGTTATCTTTAACAAACAGTTTAAGAAGTACATTTGGCCACCCTGCAAGTGTACCTGCCGAAAACTAAGGCCAGGAGAGCTAAAATTCAGCCCTGGATCAGCAAACTGTCTTTTAGTACATATGGATAGCATAATCTTAAATTGTTATATCACACCCTGTCATCTCAGGCTAAAAATACAAACTTCATGTGAGAGAAAGAGTAAACTGCCAATTTTCCTGGGAGACACAATATATCATTTTAATTCTAGATTGGTGGAGATAGTGATTTTCAGACAGCTTCAACATACATACACAGAGAAATGTGGGAGGGGAGGTATATGTGCACATTTGTGCATGTGTGCATGTGGGTTTGTTTATAGGGAAAAATCTACCCAGACAGGAAGAGAAAAGCAGAAAGCATACCAGGGCCGGAACTGAGAACGACACTAAGACTTCTTTGAGTACTTTTCCATGTCCTGCCTGTGTTCCTAACAGTTTCATATCTGAGGAGTAATGTGGCCATCCTCCATTGGCCCAGGGAACTACAGGACCGTCAACCTCACTTTGATTCCTGGGAAGGTGATGAAGTTAATCCTGGAAACTTGTCCAAAAGAACAAGAAAATCATCAGGACTAGTCAACATGGCTTCACCAAGGTGAAGTTATGCTTGATCAACTTGAGAAACATCTATCATGAAGTGACTGGCCTGGTAGATCAGGGGGGCAGAGCTGTGGGTATCGGCTACTTGGACTTCAGTAAGGACTTTGACACAGTCTCCCATAAGATCCTCATAGAGAAGCTGCTGATGAGCGGGCTGGATGAGCAGACAGTGAGGTGGACTGAAAACTGTCTGAATGGCCAGTCTCAGAGGCTGGTGATCAGCAATGCAAAGTCTAATTGGAGGGCAGTGACTAGCAGTGTACCACAGGGATCAATACTGGATCCAGTGCTGTTTAACATCTTCATTAATGGCGTGGATGATGGGGCAGAGCATACCCTCAGCAAGTTTGCAGATGACACCAAACTGGGAGGAGCAGCTGATACTCCAGAGGCTCATTCTGCCATCCAGAGGGACCTTGACGAGCGGGAGGAATGAGCCAGGAGGAACCTCATGAAGTTCGACAGAGGAAAGTGCAGAGCCCTACCCTTACAGAGGAATAACCCCAAGCGCCAGTACATGCTAAAGGTTGCAACCACCTCAAACACAGCTTTGCAGAAAACAGCCTCAAGGTCCCAGTGGACACCAAGTTGAACATGAGCCAGCAACTGCCCCTGTGGCAAAAGCACACGGTATCCTTGGCTGCATTAGACAAAATATTGCTAGATGATCAAGGGAGATGATCCTTCCCCTCTACTCAGGATGGGTGAGGCCACACCTGGAGCACTCAGAGGGAATCTTATCAAGGTATATAAATACCTGAAGGGAAGGTGCAAAGGAGAGCCAGGCTGCTTAACATAGTAGGTTCCCTCTGAACATCAGGAAATTCTTTTTTACTGCGAGGGTGATTGAGCACTGGCACAGGTTGCCCCAGGAGGTTGTAGAGTCCCCCGCCTTAGATTTATTCAAAAACCATCTGACACAGTCCTGGGCAACTGATTCTAGGTGTCCCTGCTTGAGCAGTGGGGTTGGACCAGACGACCTCTAGAGGTCCCTTCCAACCTCACCCATTCTGTGATTTAAAAACACAAAACAGAAAAACAACCACATTTAAAAAAAAAATACATATATGCCATTTCCAATCTCTGGAAACAGCACCTACTCACTCTACAACAGCATGGGTATTTTCATTCCATATTTATATGTGCAGGTGCATAATTTAAACAAACACATATGCACACACAGCTGCAGAACTGAAAAAGAAAAAGTGCTCCTCAGCAACAGGCTGACATGTTTTATCAAAATTTTCCCAGAGATGCATATGCACAGATTTCTCACTTTCAGAGATAGTCTGCATCTGTAGAGTGAATCCATCACATCCTGGTGTCTCTAATAGCATGCACAGTGCAATCCCATCAACTTAAGCCCACAAACTTCAGCTGCATCTGGCCCAGTAGGGTCTGTGCAGTCAGTCCTCTGTACCTTCATAGCTGAAAGCACCTGTTTGCAAGAGCCCAACCATATACAGGCCACAACCTGTATTTCAGGCACCTTCAACCCAGCTGCTCCCTGTTCATAAAACCTCCACACAACCAGAATATGTGATCAGTATGCATGTTTCAGTCATACTGGATTTTGCTACAGTCTGTTTGGAGATATCCAACCTACAAGGGGTTTAAGGTATCTGGAAATTCAAGACAAGTTCATGAAGTCACTAAACTCATAGATGCAAAACTTTTAAGTTCCACTCCTTTTTGGGTTGTCATTTAGTGATTCCTAGGTTGAATATACTCACTTCACTGGTAACTAGATTTTAAAAAAATTATTAGTTTGTCTGCTGTCTCAGGTCTTGCTGGATCACTGATTGTCATCAGTAGAAGATTCTTCCAGCCAGATTATGTCTTCAGCTATACCTGAGTGAGTCTGCTCAATTTAGCTCAGCAATTGGAACTTAATTAAAAATTCTGTTGAGAATGTGTGGGCCATAATAGGTAAAGGTTCAGCATGTCAGAGCTGTATTACCTCTGCAGTACTGATAGGAACATGAACTAATAAATACTTTTTGTTCATACTAAAATGAATACCCTGGACTTTCATTAGACAGCAGGAACAACTGACTTAAGATGAGAATCATATCACTGAACACATCTTTTCTGCAAGAATTACTCTATTCAGACAATCACTTTCCAAATTAAAAACCATATCAAATAAAGGGAATCTCCATTACAACCTAAGAATATATTATTTAAAGATACTTACCCTGCTCATAACTGGCCACAGGCAAACTGTTTGAAATGCACTCAAAGTTATTCAGAGAGCTGAAATGGCCCAAAAGATTTCATTCCGTCCTTTTCAAACAGGGGCGTTTCACTTATGGTTTTTCACTGGTTTTCTACCAGGAACCTATCTAATGGTTCCACAGCAGTGAACTAAGAAAAGGGGAAGACTACCACCAAAAACTCTTAAGTTTGCTATGTGGGTGCTGACCCTGCACTGGAAAAATTTCAGAGGTCCATAGGTCAAAACTAGACTATTGGAATAAGTGGAACAAAACCCCCGAATTCTGACAGACTTGGCTGAAAATGCTAAATTAATAAACTCATCAGTTTAGGATTTTGCTTTCTGCACATGCTCATAGCTATTACTATTTTTATCTTTTGGTAGATAACACAACCTTATTCTGAACGCTGAAACTGTTGAAAAGGGAGGGATGAACACTCACTCAAAATAAGAACTGGATTTAATACATTCCTAGTTTTCTCATGCATGCTTTCCATTAAAACTCACACCTTTTAGCTTGATTAACCACAAACACTGAAGTGTAACTTATAAGTAAAATAACCACCAAGATTTCATTTAAAATATTACATTCCATTCTCATGTTTTTCATTTACAATTTGCATGTCTCTAAGACATCCTGTTTCCATTTATCAATCAAATGCTTTCTAAGGTTAGGTAAAATGACATGAAGTGGGATTTTAATCAAGCGTGCAATCTGCAATATAACACAAATTGATACAGCAAATGCATTAGTTTAAGTTGCTAACTTCAACTCTGAATCCAACTGCCATGATCAAAATTTGCAAATCAAACTACTCTGTCACCAAATTCCTTGCCAACTCCAACAATAAATACTCCTCTCTTCCACAGCATTTCTCTTCTTTAGATTGGAAAGCATGATGGTCACTATCATTATGTCTGCTATTATATAGCTTTTATGAAACAAGAGGGCCTAAAGGGAAAAGTTTTATGATGCTTCATTCTTTAATCATCTTCATTTTTAATCTAGACTCCAAAGATAAGTTCAAAGTCTCATTAAGAGGCTGATTCAAAGTGTATTAGAGTTAATGGAAAAATCTCCCTTCACTCTTAAAAGATTATGCCACAGGCTTCAAATTGCTGCTTCTTTTAATTGTTCTTGCTATTTGAATTTTGCATCCATTTCTCTATGCCATTTTAAAGCATCAGAAGAATCATTTTTATTTTATTAAACACTCACCTCAAACCACTGGCCATGCGACTGCATTTTAAGGATGACACAAGGATCTGGTTTTGAGAGCGCATCCCTGTCTGATATGCCTTTGCATGCAACTCGCAGCTCCACTTTAGTCAGGCATGGGCTGTTAAAAATCCCCAGGGTATTGGCTGCTGATTCATAGATATTGCTCATTTTCTTCATTCCTTTTTCTGAAAGAGAGAAAAGATCTATTAAGAACAGTGCACACACAGCACAGTCCTTCCTTCCATGCAGAAGCCAATGCAATGTTCTGCTAGGCAACAGGACCCCATAACTCTGAACGAGATCCAGAGCAAGAAGCAGGGAAAATAAAACCAAAGGAGTACCTGTGGAAGAAAGAAATACATCATCTTGTATATTTAGACATAAGTCAACTTCAGAATGAAAGTTTCCACCACGCCCCGGAACTCTGGGGATAAACTGTGACCTCGACTTCCAGCTCTGTTCCTGCTTATAGAGCCGCGTTTCCCCAGGGCAAAGGACAGACAGGATGGTAATTCTGAATTTCTCCTGATAACACCTTATTGCAGTAACACGGCTAAATTAAATTTGTTCAGCACTCCTTCAAACTGCTTTTATTTCTCCATACTCCGTCTAAAAAGCACAAGCTTCATCTTACACAAGCTTTTTGTGCAAATGTCATTGAAGGCCACCTTCATATCAACCTTAAATTCCAAAATACATTTCACTATTTTCACACTTACTGCAGAAGATTACCTCCCTCCATCCCTAAGCAAGCAGTCAAGACTGATGGCAAAAGCAGAAGGGCAGGATAATTTATGCTGGCAAATCTTGTTGTTAAACAGTGTCTGCTCTTTTGGGTCAGGAATCACAGTTGCGTAAACACAGATGGCTGGAACAGTGGGAACCTCTGGCCGTTACTTCATTACAAACACCACCAATCTTGCAACTCAAGCCTTTGCTCTCAACAGAAGCAACAAAAAAAGATTTTTAACACAAAGCTTAGCAAAAATCACTATATGATCATTTTTGCATCAGTAAAGAACAGGGGAACACTTTAATTTGCTCACTTGTTCTGAGCTTCACAGTCTGACCCCTAAAAATCTGTCTCCTAATACTAGGATACATCTTTATCAATGACCTGGACGAGGGGATTGAGTGCACC
>RSEF01000002.1:49834663-49853491 GCA_003993805.1 Himantopus leucocephalus
ACTTGATGTACAGTGTCGTGTCCGTCTCTACAACGACAGAACACTTTTTTATATCTGTACACATCAGCAGCATTACACTGACTAAATGCATACAGACATCTAAAGACTCAGTGTAAACTGCACTTGATCATGTATTGTACAATAAAAATAAAAGCCATCCTTTCCCTGTATTTCATTTGCGTCTAACAATTGCGGATCTGAAGGACGATAAATGTGTTGGAGAGTTAAATTGTTGTTGCTGAATTTGAAATGTTCATGACCCCATGGAATATAAACTAATTCTAAAACACTGGTATGAAGGACATACTAAATGAAAAAGCTCTAGTAGGAAAAGCTAGGCACAGTGCATTGCTCACGCATGTCTGAGATGCCTGGAATCATTCCATGATTCTTCTTTAGTTTTCTGGTGAGTTTCTGAGTGCCAGTACATTTTTCCTCTCTTTTTTTTTCCCCCCACTACCATCATGACTTCATTTGTTGTTATTACATATTACTCAATTCTCTGTACAGCCCCATAGCAGTTCAAGCCGCCTTTTGGTAGCCCTTCAGAAATCTCTGAAACAAACGCATTCAGATCAGCTTTCTGCAGTACAAATGTTTAATCCTAGACCCATCAAATTCAGTAGGAAAATTCTAGCTGATTTCTATAGTATTGAATGGAAAGAGTCTAAAGTCAATGGAAGATTTCTTTTTACTCCAAGAAGGTAGGATTCTAATACAATAGCCAACAGAGATTATTAATATAATATGAAGTTTCTCACTTTTAGGCTCACACTTTGAAACAGACTGCTAGTCTTCACACAGCATTTTTAGCATCAGTTAATTATAATTGGTAACAGGGGGGAGTCCTGAGCAGGACTGGGGTAGGAGGGATGGACATCTGACATGAGCCTGATTTGTCCAGCCTTAAGAAGAAAAGGCTCAGGGAGACCTTGTCGCTGTCTACAACTGCCTGACGGAAGGGTGTAGAGAAGACAGAAAGACTCTTCAGTTACACAATGAGTGGACGACAGGCAATAAGCACAAGCTGGAACTTAGGAAGCTTCCATTAGAAAATAAATTTTACTGTCAGAGTGGTCAAACACTGGCCCAGAGAGGTTGTGGAATTGAACCTGTTTTGAGCAGGGTTTGGAATAGAAACCTCCAGAAGTTACTTCCAGCCCTGGTGATTCTCTGCAGCTTCACCCACATAACCATCTCACTACAGATCTAGAAATGCTTTCAGACTTGCCAAATCGAGGTCATGCTCTTTTGACCAGAAAAAGGAAGCCGGAAGGAAGATGTAAAGAGAAGAAAAATGCCTGAAGTGAGAAGAGGGTTTCCTCAGACGAAGAAGGAACAATAAGAAAAACTGTGTAGAGTTCTTTATACATGAAAGATGAGCTTCTCACTTCACATGTCACCAGCAATGAACTACCTTTGCCACAGCCTCCAGGAAACTTACTCCAATTTATGCTGATGTAGCTAGAAATTGCATCCAGTCTGGAGAATTTTCCAAACTTTTCCATAAAGCATCACCTCCACAGCATGCCACTGGCACTTTGCCTCAGCAGTGTTCAGCACTTCAGGTCTCACTGTAAAAGCTTATACATGCTATACATGAAACCTGCAGGAAAAAAAAAAAGCATCCTTGAAAACTTTTCCCCCATCCCAAGCTAAAAAACCCAAAACAGCAGGCAAACTATATATGTAACCATTTCCAAACTTTTTTGAGAAACAAGTAGACAAATGATAGTCCAAATTCAGCAATGTAATGATGTACCTCGACAATCTGAGGATTGTGAATGTTGCTAAGCAGATGTCTCTCTGCATTGAGGCCAATGTTGAGCTACACTGTGTCCTCTCCTTGCCTGATTTTTGTTGACCGAAAGACTCCTTCCTATGTGGCAGATATAGCAGCAGAGCGAAGTAGGCTTCATGGGTACCACCACGTGGTGCATGTCACCCACAAGTGGAAAGTTAGCATAACTCCAGGTAGCACTGCCATCCCCCACAGCAGCTGAGTTAGGCCAGTCCTAACACCTCCAGAATGCCATTTACCCCACACCCTATGGGAATAAAGTTGGATCATAGCACCCTCTTCACATCTGCATTAGGTAATGGAGGCATCTGAGGTACAGTCTCTTCCCACATTACCTCCCTTCTCTTGCTCTCCTTCCCAGAGTAAGATATCGCACTCTCTTATTAGATACAATCCTACCCATTACACGGACTGAATCAGAAATACAAAGAGCAGGTGCTTCATAGTGACAGCCTAACACAACGGCTCTTAATCTTATATGTGCCACAGCCGCTTTCACATGAGGTCAATTGCACCTATAATTAATTTACACAGGCCGAACCCTCAGCTGCCACCTTACACAGCCTTGCAAATGCACAGGCTGCATGAAACTGTATTGGTAATTAATTTGTCAAGCAAATGCTAGTGAAGAACAACACTGGTAATTTATACCATAGATATTCAAATGAAACATCTTGCCTGAGTAATTTAATGTCAGAAAGTAGAACAGCGGCAAAGCAGAACAAAGAATTGGAGTCTTCCACCAGTTATTTCTTGAAGGGACATTACTGTAATGTGTTATGAGCCAAATTCAGATGCAGTAAAAACACACGTTCCTTCACTGAACTCATCTGGCCAGATTTTGGCATTAAAAATGGTTGTGAAATTATACATGCACATTCTATGTACAAAGACTCTGGGTTGACAGAGGATGCTAGAATTAAACCAGAAAAGATCTGTGTGGAAAATATTGTATGTTTTCCCAAAAGGGAAGGTAGAGATCAACTATTGGAAATATATGTTGCATCCTAGTCCTTTGCAAAAAAAACAGGACTGGCCATTCCACAGCCTCCTTATCTTTCTCCTCACTCTCCCACCCTTAGTACGGTCACAGGTATTGGGACCCTCATCATTTGTTACCAGCAGTACTCTCTACAATAGAACTAGTTGGTTTGTTATTATTGTTACTTTTTTGTGTGTGAAATAGAATTTCACTTATAAAAAATGCTGCTTGGGTGATACTGCAGTGTTTTTCCAGGGTATCTTGGATTCAGTGGACTTTAAGCAAATCAAAAGCATGATTCCCTGGCTTCGTGACTATGCAATGGGCTTCATAGTCACTAATCTGAGACACACTGTAAGACAGAATGACCTAGCCTTGGAAATGCTTGCAGTCCTGCCAGACTACTGTGTCTGACGGCCCCAGAAGCTTCCATTTCAACTGGGGCAGCATCTCATCTCTGCTGCAGTGAGTTTGGGAGCCTTGGTGAGAATTGCAGAATTTCTGAACTTGGATAAAAATCTATCTCAAAACCTGGTGTTCCAGAGTCCTGCCCTGCAAAAGAACTTCCTCAAGACTTCCACCAGCACATGTCAGAGGTCTGGGCCAGCTGACTTAAAAAAACTAAAATTTCTCAGTCCAGAATTCCACACAATGTTTCTTGGTTTCCATTGCCTGGAAAGCTCTTGCCTTAGCAGTCAAGCAGGAGGGGAGAAGAAGGAATTCTTCCTGTTGGCAGAAGTTAGGTAGAGCATTTCAAACCTTGCTGACAATAGAATATTTTCTAATATAAACTATGAGAAGCATATCCTTAGATATATTCACAACAGATGATGGGAGAAACCACACCTCTATTTAAAAGGAGGAAGAGTTAACTTACAGTACAAAAGAGCCACTTCAATTTCTGTGAGTATTGCCAGTTAGGATACTGTAGCCATGTGAAATAGGCCTTCTCAGCATCAAGATGATCCATTTTTCTGGCTTGTGTGTCCTAGGATGATTCAGTGCGGTAAACCAGTGTATTTCTGAATAAGCGCTGACAGAGCAAGCAAAACTCTTACTTAATTAGGAGAGCATAAATATCATCCATAAATACTTAATACGTTCTCAGTTGTTAATGCCACTAATCTTTTTCTCCCTTTTCCTCCATTAGGCATTTTCTTCATGATGGGTTTTGGCGGGTTTTCTTAGTAAAAATTAAGAGTGGAGGCTTGCAACTGCTGCATGTTATTGAACCCAAGGAGTCAACGACCTCTTTAGGTCTTGCTGTTACTAACTATATTTCAGTGGAGATAATAAAAACTGTAAGTATGAAAAGAAAAAACGAAAACTTTCAAACATCCAAAATAAAGCTGCTTGCAGAAACAGGCTTTTTTTAAAAACTCATACCAGTTCAGCATTGCAATATGGAGACACTAGCACACGTTGGCACTGGCATTTTGGTGAACTGCAAACTGGCCAAGACATAGGATCAGTTATTTTAAAACAACTCCACAAAAACCTAGCTGTCTGTCTAGTCAAGAATCCTTGAAGGGAAGTAGGTCCTTGAAAGGAAGTGGGTCCTCCACAAAAACCTAGCTGTCTGTCTAGTCAAGAATCCTTGAAGGGGAGTAGGTCCTTTGGGGAAAATATGAAAGAAAAAAAAGATAATTTAGAAACAGCCTGGCCACTGTTAAAAGTTCTTTCTCTTTCTTTTCACTTTAGTTGTAAGCCAATGCTTAAGAGTTTTCATATATAGGTAATTTTATTCTATTTCGCATAAATGAGGATTTTCCAATAATCAGTATTAATTCTATATCCTTTTTTGAGTTTTTGGGGATACATTTTGGCAGCAGTGTTTTCCATACGTTTTCCATGCTTAGTAGAAATAAACAAACTCCCAACAGTATTAATACTTCTGTCATTGTCTCTCCTTAGTGCCTTTCTCTCTTACATAATCTCAGTATTTCCCCATGTCTGGTTTTTCATTATACCTTGATTTTAAACTCCATGATTCATCCACAAACAGCAATAATTGCTTCCATAACATCATCCCTTCCAACATAAAACTCATTGCAATAAGGTAAAAAGTTTTTTATTATTTATATTATATTATAACAATTATAACAGCAAACAATGTGTTGTACAGTCATATAGTGATGACTCAAGATTAGACCAGCAAAACTTGTCACTAGTCTTGAAAAAACTTTTGTTCATATAGCTCTGACTGTGGAATTTGCTTCCTGATTTTTGACACACATTATTTCACAATAATGCATATCACTACTAGATATTAATCCAGCTGTACTTCACTCTCTGTAATATTTATGAATTATCCCCTACTGAACAGAACATAATAAAACAAATAAAAGACAGACAGGATGTAGAAGTAAGAAGGAATATTTTAAAAAGGCAGATAGGAAATATACTCCATATAGAGTTGAAAAGTACAAAGTCTTTGAAAAGAGTGAGAGGACATGAGGGAAGCTCCACATACAACTTCTGCAGGAGTATGATTAGTGGATCTCCTATGCAGTAGAAATATCACTGTGCACAGACAGTCGGTCTAGGTGTACTTCAGATGAAAAGAGAACAAAAAAGCTGTGCCTTGAGCAGTGTGGAGATACATATGTAAAAGAAAAAACAACAAACAGAAACCCCACAAGATCAGATAAAACAGAAACATCCTCTGCTGCCTTATAAACAACTGTTGGTCAGATTAGAGTTTTTAGTAAGACAGAGTGGTGAAAATCAGATCTCTGAGAGGCTCATTAAATTCAGAACTGTTCTCCATGAGGTAAAGAAATGAATTGTGGCTATGATGATAGACGCATTTGTTCACCCAAGCCAGGCATGATCATGGTTGGTTTCTGTTAAGATGTAATTTTGAAATTACTTATTGACAGTAGGTCACCTTGTTCTGCCAAAGGATAAGTCAAACTGTAAATATGGACCCAGAAAGCAAGGCAAGGCCTGCTCCAGGCTGTTATTCTGCATTTGTGGAGATTTATAATGAATGAATGTGAACTCCTGACTCAGTTTCCACTTTAATAATTTAGCAGTAGCTTCTAACAATTTCAGAGGAACTGCTCAGTGGGATGAAACTAACATTGTAACAGTGTTTAATTGGTCCAAACTAATCCAATCACCTAGTGCGACAGTCAATGTAACCAATCTAAAAATATAGGATGGGCAAGAGGTAACCATGAGTAACCCATCCAGAGTATTATACTATAACAATAAAACAGTAGACATATCTCAGTATTAAAATATCATTAAACTTCTTGGCCTCTGTTTGGTGCAGGATCAGTCATCAAAGAACTGAACAGAAGTCATATTCCCAGCAAGTGAAAATATGGGTAGCTTTAAAAGGAACTTCCACAAAATAGGTTTTGCATTTGGAGAGGACTGAGAGCCAACATACCTGGCTTTGAAATCCCACCTTTTTCAGTCACCTGCTGGCAATCCATGACAACTCACCTCCTCTCTTGCCTCAATTTCCTTGAGGATGATCCACACTGAGATGCATGTGTGATGGGAATGTGACAATCCTGATGTGATTACATGTTGAAAAGCATTTTAAAATCTCATATGGGAATGTTACAGAAGTGCTGCAGTTATAGCCCTTCCCAGGTGTCTATTCACAGGTGTATGAGGGGGGAGGACAACCTGTTATTTGTTTAACAAAAACTGTATCTACTCACAACTTGGATTAATTCTTTCCCCTCTCAAGAGAGAAAATGGAAGTCAGGAGCTGTTGGGAAGCTTGAAAATCATATCAGTGGTCATACAAACCACGTACGTGTCCATTATACTGTCACCCAATTAGAAATGCAGTACAGAGACTGCCAAATTACCAGTTGGCTAATGCTTCAAAACCAAGGACAAATAGCATATTACAATTCAGTAAGGAAAGAAACCATTTCTAAAGCATAGTAATCATACCCTGAACTCCACACAGTAATTGTTTGATGGTTTTCAGCTGTAAAAATATGCTAATAGGATCAATAAACAAAGAGAAAAAAGACTTTGAAACCTGATGAATACAGATAAAACATCTCAGTGAAGCAGAGATATTTCCAAATGGCAGCCAAACATGAGCTAGGAAGGACAGCAGTGTCTTTTCTGAAAACAAAGAAATAAGCAAGCACCCAGCAACAGACCTTAAAACCGTATTGACACAGCGAGAGAAACTCAACATTAGTTAGGGGCAAGGATCATGGGGCTGAATTCGTACCATCTCATCTCACTTACAGTCACTAGACACTTTTTTTTTGACACTTTGGCCAAAAGCGTTGACTGTATATTTTTCAAAAATACTGTGGTCTGTAATGGAGGTCTATCTTTTCTGGCTGTTATACTTCACTATTTGTCTGGATAACTTTATTTCATACCTTTTACTAAGATCTGCAAAAAACAGGATCCATCATTATTTTGGCTGAGTTTTCCTGAGTAATTCTGTCCCTACTTGGAGATTAGCCATAAAAACTCCCTCAGCTTTCTCTGGGTTCTCCTCAAGCATTGCCTGAAAATACCAAAATGCTATGCATCCATTCTCTCTGCCCTCAAGTTATCAACCAATACTGCTGACCAGATATATCCACACAGGTGACACGATATGAGAGTTTATAGTCCATGGCTGAGAAAGAACAAAGTTCAGTGCAGAGGTTGAATATTGGTTAGCTTCATCTCATGCAAAAAACTGGGCTGTTGAGTCCATCAGCTGTGACACTGAAGGCAAGAACCATAAATGTCATTGCAGTAGACTGCAAAACACAGAACATGACAAGAGGAGGAGAATGAAAGAAGAGAGGATCTGCTTTTAAATTATTTTTTTTTCTTTTTTCACCAGAACATCAGAGACTGGCCAGGAAATACCACTGAGTTGTCCTAAAGTAACCTCCTGATCCTCACATTCTCCTCAGACCACGCTGGCTTGCAGAGTTACTGTACAGGCAGCTACATCTTTCAGAGTATGTAAGGGAAAGTTAGCAGCACAATAGCTGCAGAGGTGGGTCATTTTGTATTAAGTGGATTTCAAAAGAGGGATGGTTCAAGGAACAATGGCTTGGATGCTTTACTTTGTGTTGTATTTAGTTACACAAACATAGATTTGTTACTTCAAGTTACAAATCAGAGCTGATGTGAAAAGTGCATAGGTCTTGGTGTGGACAAAAGGCCCATGTAAGTGTCTAGCAGACAACCACTGATGTTATTTTTTACCTTCTGGAAACTGCACCTTTCTTTTTGATAGAACATACATCTTGTCTGAAAAGCAATCACAGGTCGAGTTGGTGCTTTGAGATGGGTATTGTACTAACATAAAATAGGCTACAAGAAGCTGAAAATTACTACAGAGCTGCTGTGAACAAGATCAGATTGCTGGATGGGTCCCATTCGACATGGGGAAAAGGGGTCACATACTGCATGGAATCACAAAGGTTTCAATTGTGAGGACTTCAGAAAGGGGCAGCACTTCAGAGATATTTGTTCCTTCTCATTCTTGGTTGGGGTTTTTTTTTGTGAAAAGGGGGAGGGCTGAGTAGCTGGCCATGTGGAAGGCTGCTCTTATTGCAGAACCACCTACAACAGCAATTTCTATGGTGCTAGGACCTGTCACAGATACCCTGCCGTGGTCAGGAAGGACACTATCCTTGAAAAGAAAAGAAATAAGTTGGTGAAGAAAGACTTGTTCAATTAGAGGACCAACATAAAGCAGTTTTAAAAATATTATTGACACATGGACTTTTCAATCTGGCATGCAGCAGAAGATCAAAATAGATCATCCTAGTAATCATCTTCCATCCAACTACCGCAATAGCTACTACAAAATGTGCTTCTTCACTGTCTCCTCCCTCATTATTTGTCTCATACCAGTCATTTCCATTTCGCTCACTGTAACAAAATTGTTATGCTGCAGCTCCATGCAAGAATGAAACTATTCAATCAAATCATCACTGTTATGTATAATACTGCAAGTATGCACTTCTGCTCTCCTTTTTAAGTTTAAGCTAGACATACTTCTTTTTAATGCTGGCAAGCTCAAAGGAAGAATGCCTCTTAGGCAAACCCTCAGAATTTATATGCAGCACAAATTATGGATAAAACTGAAACCCCAGTGTATGCCTCTTGAAGAATTATGAAAAGAAGAAGACTGCTTGGATCAAATATTAGTATATTATATAATTTAGCCAAATTACTTAAATCACTGAGGTCCGTATGTAATCTTTTATAATCTAGTACAGAATATTTCATATAATTGAAAACTGACAGAAAATCTATGCTTGCTTGCTTTTCTTCTCATTATTTAAATGTTCACCCTGAGAAAAATTCTAAAAACTTGAACAGTTTGTCGTCTGTACAATATTCTTGTAATATTGCAAAGAGATGACAAGTACATGTAATTTAATGCTGTAGAGCATAAAAGAATGAAACAGGAAAGTTAGATGAATCAGACTAGATCTTTTTGTTAATAGGTTGCTTTTGCTTGCTCTTTAGGGCAGGAAATACACCTGCTTTCATATTTGTATCTGCCCAGCGAAAATATTCTAGTCCTAAATGTACCTTCAAGGCACTACACCAGAAAACACATGTTTTTCAGAACTTGAAAATTAACTCACTGAATTATGCATTGGCTAATTAACTTGTGATTCTTACAAAAGACACAAGGTGAATATTAATTTTTGTATTGCACAAGGTAATCATCTGAAAGAGAGAAGACGTATGTTCGATATTCCACAACCTCACTTTCACTGGAGTTCAAGAACAGCACATATCTGAGCCGGCCCTGTTTACCCAGCAAAAGAATATTAAAGGCAGTCCCATGTTCCCTCAGTGACAAACCCAGTGGACAGAAACATGTTTTACGGATCAGAGATGTCAGAGTCTGAAGCAAGCAAGCAAGCATCAGATGTTTCTACACATCACAGCAAAACGATATATAATTTCTTGCAAGTCAGGTCACTAGGACTTTTGGAGGCCAGTAGTTTGAATGCATGTGTGTGTGTGGGCATGCACAAGCATGTGTATATAGACTTTACAGCTGAGTCACAGATGTGATTAGAATCAAACACTAAGACAGAGGCACGGTACAATAAATGCACGGTTTGCCTACAGCAAATATTTTTCTTCCTCCATTCCATCCTGCATTAGTTTTCCAAAAATGTCCTCAGTTTTTCCCGGCAAGATTGCTGTCATAGGCAACATACCAGCCAAAACTGGTACAGATATGCCTCAGGAAAGAAACACCTTTACTCCCAGCTGTAAATAGAAAACACTGTCAGACTAGTTTTGCCAGATGCATCTAACGTTACTTTAAAATTAGAGAAAAAATTAGTAGCAGAGACCAGACAAACTGTAAAAGGGCACAGTTGATTTATGATTTTCACTCTCGTCTAGCTTTTGTTAATGATTCCTTGACTCGTATAATTAGGAGCATCTTAAGCACTGCACAAACTACCTCTATGCAGCAATTTTATAGAATACAAATCTCACATGATCAGTTTGGCCCTCCAACCCTACTTTATAGCTGTCTGCACAGATAAATGGGTAGTTTATAGATGTCCATATTTCAAGGGCTCTGATTTTTTACCATTTAACTGGAGTTGTTCTTATGAGAATGGAGTTACGGGAACTTAGTACTTTGTTAAACAGATGTTATGATTTCCATTTTATTGAGCCAGTCTCTGCAATATGCACTCTCAGCCATTCATATGGCCAGAGTGTTATGAAGACCAAGTGTTTGAAAGGACTTTTCCTTTGCTTAAATCCTTGGCTATTATAATAGCTATTTCTTTAACTGCCTTTCTCCCTTGAGTAGGAGATGATACAGTTTCCCCCACAGCTTCACAGTTGCATATGTCACAGTTTCCAAGGTATTTTCACACAGTCGATGTGACTGACATTTCTTCATGCAGCAGGACTGTGTTCACATGAAGAAAATTTTTTTGGTCCTCAGGATCGGAGAACTTCCTTTTTCTTTTCAGGAATCAATATATTTATTAGCAAATAAGGGTTCCAGGCCAAAACTTCATCCTTTAATCAGCAGCAATGAACACAAAGGGTGAAAGTTTATCCAAATCCCTGACTATGTGAAGAAACAAATCAGCATGAGCTTCTGGCACAAAGAGTGCTGAGAGAGCATGCCATAGACGTGGTGCTTAGGGACATTGTTTAGTGGTGGGTTTTGGCAGTGTTAGGTTGATGGTTGGACTCAGTGATCTTAAATGTCCCTTCCAATCTCAACGATTCTATGATTCTATGTTTGATCTACATCTTCCCAAGCAAAGCGTGTGATCCTAAATGAAGAGTTTCTGTCCCTTCTCTCTGAAACACTCCCATAGCTCTCAAGTCTCTGAGATATGCATCTTGTGGCTCTTTGCCACAGGAAAATCTCAGTCTGTGGCTCATAGGGACTGAAAGTTTGGCCATCTCCACTCTTACGGAACACAAGCCTTGAAGTGTTGCTTTCCAGGCAGTACTATTGGAAAGAAGCCAAAGGTTGAACTGCTTCTCAGCCTGAAGTCTGTGCACTTGAAATCCAACGGGTTTTCCCCTTTTCTGAGAATGCAAGGATAAGGAGGCAGCAGATTTTCATTATTTGTGTGTAAGTGGTAGAAGGCATTGCAGATATGAACTCCACCACCTACAGACTAGTGTCTGTCCTTGAAATAAGTGTCACTAGGGAAGGTGGAGAAATGTTTACACATAAAGGCAGTAGAGACAAAGAACACTTTCAGGACCATGTATCCACATATCTGTGGATTCACACGAGTCCTGCACTAGGAAGAAAGTTAGGCTTGTTTTGTGCTGGTTTTGTTTTTTTTTTAAATACTGTTGAAGCATCCTACCTTTCTTAATAAGGTTGTTTTAATGCTTAAGATCTTTATACTAACTCAAGTTTTAATTTGCTGAATAAGTATCATAGGGACTTTAAATATGACATTTCATTCAAACCAACTCAATGGCTGTTGTAACAGTGCTGTTTTACATGTAGTGCTAATACAAGTGTTACCCACATAAGCAGAAGCAGAAATCATTCTCCCAGTAGAAAGATCTTGGCAGTGAAGAGCAGCATCAGACAACTTAAAATTCAGCATTGTCCGGTAGTAGTCAGCCACAAAAATCAAAATCATAGAATCATAGAATCTTCTAGATTGGAAGGGACCTTTAAGATCATCGAATCCAACCATTAACCTAACATAAAATCATCTAAAATGAAAAAAAGTTGATGCAAAATTCAAGTAAGAGCCTCTAATCATAGAATGGTTAGGGTTGGAAGGGACCTTAAAGATCATCTAGTTCCAGCCCCCATGCCATGGCCAGGGAACATACATACAAATCATAAAATGTCATACAATAGTATCATACAAAGAATATCATACAATAGTATACCATGGAGACACATTTCTTTATGTTCTAGTAAACTAGTTATGTAACTAGTGATCAACTTATGGTCTGGACATCTAAAGGAGAGAATGCTTCCTAAACAGTACTGTAGAAATCCTATTCAGAAAAGTCTCAATTTTGAGTGTAAAAAAACAAAAACCAAAAAGTTGTATTTATAGGAAAGTCCAATATTGGGTTAAAATGCAAGGAATAATGATCAGGGCAAAGAACTAGAAAATGGAGCAGGCACGATTCCTACTGCTCTTCTACTAAATGAGTTATCTCACTAGTAGTAACAGACCTTCACAGACAGAAAAAGGTATACTGATGGTGAAGCTTTAGCAGTAGCAAGCCAGTGAGGATGGGTCCTGGAGGGATTTCAGGCATAGTATCACGGAACCCCAACTCAGCTCATTCACTCAGCTTCTTGGGCAGCTATACTTAACTCAGTGTTACCAGAGCAGGCTCTGCGCTGCAATCACAGGGTGCTACAACTGACACTGCTAGGGACAGTTTATACGAGCACAGTGGTTGTACAGCTGTACTGTTTCTGGTATATGGAATAGCTAGATCAGTGCTAACTCATTATCGCTGCATCTTACTGCCATTTTTAGATATACCGTAAAGTTCATGCAGGAAGTCACACAGGAAATCAAGCATGGTCTTAAATGGAAGCCAGGTGCCTTGCAACTCAGTTCAGGGCTTCACCCACAAAAGTAATTTCTCCGGAATACCACAGATCACTTCACAGACAGCTCATTCAGTCTCCTGCCATTTTCTGACCAAGGAGGCTAAGTATCTGTTCTTGTACAAGCCTG
Organism: Himantopus leucocephalus; assembly: GCA_003993805.1. Classification (NCBI taxonomy): domain Eukaryota; kingdom Metazoa; phylum Chordata; class Aves; order Charadriiformes; family Recurvirostridae; genus Himantopus; species Himantopus leucocephalus. The sequence continues at coordinate 49,847,628 of RSEF01000002.1, forward strand.
ACAGTACCAAAATCAGCAGCTAGTAGGGAACAGGGATAGTCATGTCTTTGTGCATAGTGTGGAGTTAAGGCCCATCAGTTGCATGTGACAGCTGATCTTCAGCTATTTAGATGTTTTCCTGTCATGCTACCATCTTCTACAGGCTTCTGTAGAAGCCTTGGTTATGGAAAGGATTTGGAGTGTGTGGCAAAATCTCAATAAGGGGAGTTGACAAGAGGTTTGAGGACAAAGTTAATTTCTACAGAAACATCCAGGATGTGTTTCATTAATATAACTCAAAAAACATGTTGCCAGGGAATGTAATCTCTTATCTGTGTGCCCCCCTGCACACAGGGTGTGGTGGGGTGGCACTAGTAACTGGTCTTGATAATTTGAATTTGGTCTCACTGCCTTCAACAAACTCATTAGCTTCAATTATTCAACAGTACTATGGCAGACTGGAGATAAATATCAAACAGGTGAAAATGAACTCAATTTTTTAAACTGAATTTCATTAACTAGATGCCATTACTGTGCAATGCATAGAAATTAAAAGCACCCAGAAGATGGTGCTTTAAAGTTGTCTCTAAGGACAGGAGGCTATAACTCTTTTCTGTTATCCAGACCTAACAGCAAGTTTTTAATTGCTAGAATTCTCAGTCCCAAAAGATTATCACGTCCCTCAAACTAATTATTAGTAAATAGTACATCCCCAGACATTCGTGTTGTGGTATCATAAAATTGGTGAAAAATGGGAGTGAAAGGGACACCAAGAGGTCATCTAGTCTATTCCCAATTCCACACAGCAGGTATATAACTATAGCGGAGATACATGTAACGCACTTTTAAACATCTTTCAGTAGTGGAAATTTCACAGTCTCCATAGGCAGTGCTTCACTTTCTTTTTTTTAGTTTGTACTAATGTCTAAGCTCAGTCTGCCTGTCTGCAATTCCAGTGTATGTTTCTTTACTTGCCCAGCATGGGGACAATTATTACTTTCCTCTTACCAGCAGCCTTTAAATATGTGAAGACTATTGTGATACCTTCTCTAGTCTGAACAGCCCCATATTTTTCAGTCCTTAAATAGCAGTGAACACAAACATTCAAATTTCAGGTGCTCTGAAAAATTTAGAAAGACCTTTACACTGCATCTTATATATAGAATCCCATTTTGTTTTTCACTTTTTTTTTTTTTAAATTATTCAGTACAATAGAATAGAGTGAATGGGTTTCCTCTTTCTTGAAAAACAGAGGGGGAAAATGTATTTGCATGAAGAGTTTATAATGCTGCCCTTGATTTTTGAGAGGAAGTTGATAACAGTAAAGTAAACAATTGCCTAGTCAGAACTGCAAGCTAGACTTTACATTTCTCCCAGAGATTTCCCTTGTAGAGTCTTTTTGTTTCAAGGAGTACAAATTCAGTGAAAAAAAAACCAAAAAACTAGAGCCATGGGAAGCCAAACATCTCCCACATTCTTTTGTACATCAAGACACAATGTTTGAGTCTCATTAGAGCTGACTGGTTAGGAATTACTAAGTCTTATGAAGAGGCAAAATTACCAGGATATTTTGTACCAGGAATATGCTTTTTGTTTTGCTTATTCAAAGGTAAAAGTTTTCAGTGTTCATCAGCAGTGCCTGATACATCGTGTATTTTCTTCACTTCTTTTGCTTCTCTCTGTTCTGTTATGTATTTAAGCAGGGGAAAAATACACATTCTTAGTGATATACTCATAAATCCCTCCTGGTAGGTGATTTTTATCCTTCTATGCATAAATGAAGAGGTCTCACATTAGGGGTAGTCTTAACCTTGTTTAAGATATCATAAGAGGCCACACGATCTGAGGTCACCAGTTCATGGTGGTTTTCTTTCAATGAATATTCAATATGTGTAACCAGACTACATGAACGGGCTTGCATTGTATACACAACACATAAACCAGGAGATTTTACTTAACATTTTGAGGAGCCACACTTGAAACTCCTGAGTGAATGGGGAACACCATGAAATAAGTGTCACACAGTTCCTTCTATTGTATGTCTCCAGGAGACTAATTGCTACCAGAAAATGTATGCTCTGTGTAAACGTATGTAATATGGATGGGCTGACATTTTAGTTTCTTTTCAAGTCACCCCTGGGGAGAATTTTGATTTACTATTCCAAGAGAATATTGTGGTCTCTAACTATTCTGTGTGTAACACCTCATGGTAACACAATCCTCCAGCATCCATGTGCCTCAATTCAGAGCTTACTGCTCTCTAGAAAGATTCACCGATAGCCAACAGGTTAGACAGGAGAAAACAAACAAACAAACAAATTCTTTTCGGGGACTATGGGAACAGAAATGATGGCTCTTTAGGGAAGAAGCAATAATATCTGCCCACAGTTTAAAGAAAAGGGAAGGGAAATGCAGTTATCCAATGGACAAAACAGCCAAGCCAAAATGCATTGATACCACATCGCAATACTTGTATCATCCTTATGCAATGTTCCACTGATGTTACTCCACAGTGGTGTCACTTACAAGACAAATCTGGAGCAATTATAAAAGACAGGTCAGTCCCAGAACATGGTGTCTGTCTCATGGTTTCAGAGATAGATGGTAACTCAATTAGAAATGCATAACGATATCTGTCAATGGTATCTCTCCCTTTCCTTTTTTCTTAGAGGGAAACCATTCATATCATTCCTAAAACTTCATTTACTTTCACTTTTCCCGAAATATTCAAGACTGCCTATGTCATTATCAAAACTTGGTGTCTATAAGGCAATGACTTCAGTAAAATATAGATTTCCAATAGAATATTATTAACAGTTTAGAGACACATCAAGCCATACTAAGCCTTCCAATACATCACAAAATGTTGTTTCCAGGAAACTAAAATTTAAACAGCAGGGTGTAGATTTAGATACTCTGCTTCACAAGGTGATAATGAAGGGAAAAAAAATAAAGAAACCTCTTGAAAGTAATTACGTTAGACCATTACTGACAGAAGGTGAAGAAAGTGCTATGAAATCTCTCAAAAATGACCAATCTAGCAATCAACAAATGGTAGTTGTTTGAAAAGGAGTAAGTAAGGAACAGAGCTATGTATCAAAAGATAACAACAAGCAAACAAGTGTATGAGAAAAAATTTCCATTGCAGCCATGATTTTCCAACAGCAAAGTTTTATCTGAAACCAAACCAGCTCTTTAAACTGGTTTTGTAACAGATAGCAAGGTCAAGAGATGTTGCTAACTCGATTCAGCCAATTCTGTCTGGGTGCAAGTACAGAAGCTATACTTGCTATTCTTAAATATGTTCATAGAGTTAAGAAAGCTTCTTATTCTTCCTCAATTGCTTATCCTCAGGATGAAAAGAAACAAGTTGTATAAGCAGTCCGATAGTTAAGTTATGCATACATAGTTAGGAAATAGATAAAACACCTTATTTTCTTTTACCTTTCTAAGGTTAACAGATGATGAAATATACAATAAATTTCTCCCTTTTCCTTTTCCTTCCCCCACCCAACAACTTTCAATAAATGTTCCATGCAAACATGTTGGTCTGAATGGTTGAAAACTGTTGCCTCCCATCATGTGAAGAAAAGGTTTTAACAGAGAAGGTAGCATTGCTGGATGTGCTGGAACTTTTGTTATACTGCCTCTAGGTAAAACTACTTTTTTTTTTTTTAAACCTAAGTCCTACAGATAGGAAGTTACAGCTTCAATTACTAAAGTACAGCAAAGTTTTATACAACTATAAAGCAGGATGTCATAGAGGCAAAAGCCCTTTCTAAGAGGAAGTGTTGCAAGCCAGCTGATGAAATTCTAATCTCCAGTTCATTGTCTGGAAGTCATTGCTATGAATCAGGTGAGTCCAAAGTTAAAAGAAAACATGGAAGAGATATGTGAAAGCTATGTCATGGTTGAATACCATAAAAAATAAACTATACAGAATTTCTCTGTTTCACATTAAGTAAAATTCAGAACTCAGGTGCATAGAAAAGGAGAAAAAAAACCCCAACAAACTATTTGAAAAGAGGAAGAGAAAAAGCTACATTACCCCAAATTGACCTTTGTGGCCACTCAAATTCTCTCATTCTGTAAAATTAGTCCAGATGCCTCTCTCTCTACAAAGATGCTGAATTCTTGTGAAAGATGCAGAATTCCTAGGACAATACACACAAATGAAAACATACAAAGAGAAAACTATTTAAGAGTTAATCCTACAAGTATATAAAAACAGTACATTGTTTTTTCACGACTTCTCACAATGCTGAAAGAAGATCTGGACAGTGACTTTAACAAACTCTTTACTTCTGGATAGTAAATTTCTGTTGCCAGCAACCCTGAACATAGGAGTGAAAATCATTGAACTTAATCTTTTTTTAAATTTGGAAATGTGGTCAAGTGTTCTTGATGTCTTGTTGCAGTGATGCTGTTCTGCATTTCTCAATATATTCTGCATTTCCAATGATTCTCACAAAAGTGTCTGTCAGGAATCTAGTGCAACTACAGTAGCTCAAAGCACAACAAATAGAAGAGAGTTTAACACTAGATGGCAATATGACTTTGCAAAATATTTCTCTGAAACGCCTGTAGATATAGAAAATATTTTTCCAACTATTATATTATTTCTTAGTTCTTGTGTAAGTTTAGGCATACGTTTTTTATTTGGTTTGCACTAAAATAAACTTTGCTTTCATGCTGTTGCATTTTTCTTATTGTTTGCTCTAAATTAAGTTTAGACAATACTCTTATCTAGAGCTGACTAAACAGAAGAGATTCACAGTTTAACTGAAAGTATGTTATGAATTATTCACTATTCACTGCATGTGGAAAACATGAAGAATCACATGATGAACATTGACCAATACTATCATGCTTGGTGAAATGTAAATCAAAAGAAAGCTTATTTTGTGGGCTAATGCCTTGTATCTACTGGTGTCATTCAGAACATGAACCTAAGCATGTATCTATTAAACTCAGGATCCCTTTGGGTAGCAGTTTTCTCTGTTACGTGGAGCATTAATCTTTGTTATCCATTTTGTGCTTGTGTCTAAGCACGTAGCCTCTATGAAAGCCCAAGTTGGTTATGCAGGTAGAATAGCCTGGATTGTACTACAGTTATCCAAGGTACTTTAGCTGGCTTACCTGTACTTAGTGTAGCACTTTCCCAAGTTCCCTGGAAAGCCCAACATGTTATAAATCAAACCTATAAACCCACACTTTGTAAAACTAAACCCACATTATAATTATCAGCTAAGCTGCTAATTAATGGGTTGCTTGGTTGTTTCCAAGAATGATCAGGATTTGAAGGCAGCATTAATCTGTGTCAGCAGTAGCAGCAGCTCAGAAAGGCCTTGGCCAATTCCCTGCATGATTTTAGGCATACCTTCCTTTTACTGGCACTTCTTTTTCTATGAAAATGCATCCTTGAAGCTGTTACCACTCCCACATACAACTTATTCTCCATCCCACCAACTCAGGAAGTAACAGATCCCAAAACCAAACAACTGGTTAACTGCCAGTACCATTTTGTCTGTTCATCATTTTAGCTATTGCCCTCTGGATAGTTTCTCCCATATTTCTGCAAAAGGCACTTTTACACCTTTTGTGCTTTATATGGATGTGTCTGTGAAGACAAACAGGGACAACATAGGATTATAGTAGGTAAGAAAATGGAACATCTTTTCAAGGTACTTCGTAGAGGCAGATCAAAATACCTGACAGAACAAATTCCATGTCACTTCTAAATTAAGTGGAAGTCTGCAAAACATCTCAATTTCTATCAGCCTGATTGATAGACAATATTTATTTTAGTTTGATTTAACATCAGAGAAACTGAATATATTATCAGACAAATCCCCTCCTTGCCTCTCCCACCTGCCCAGTTACCC
>RSEF01000002.1:49853591-49879792 GCA_003993805.1 Himantopus leucocephalus
CAACTCTGAAAATTCCGTGATTCCGTGATTCCGTGATCTAAAGCAGAAATATGCGGTTTGCTTCAAACAATCATATTGACAGTCAATGAAAATTTCACTGATAAAAGTCACATTGGAAATGCCAAGGAGAGCTTTGAAGTAATACCAACATGCAGCTTAGTTAGTATAAATAGACACGGTACGGTGACATAAAAACTTCTTCCATTGTAGCAGTTCTGACAGTTTCATTCAGAAAATGTTTGTGGCAATATTTGAATCAATCACCAGACTCTCAAGAAAACACTTGATCAAAAAAGATTTGAAATGTGCCATGAAAGTATGCCTATGTCCTAGTATCAGATGCTTCACTGGTTAAAATGAATAAGAGCAAAAATAAGCAAAAAATCCAAGAATCCAAAGTGACTGAAGAATGGTAACAGCATGGGAAGAGAACAGAAATGGGGAAGGGGGCGATAATAGTTCTGAAGCAAACAGTTAATTTACTAATTCTTCGCTCCTAATTCAGGATTTAAGTACCAAAAACTAAACTATCCACATAGGCAGATGATGTTCATTACCAGCAAGATCCAATATTTATGAGAAATTCCTGGCTTATATTTGACCTCAGCTTGGGTTTTTATAAAGGACTTTTTGTTTTATTCCAATAGAAAAAAAAAAGTTATTGAAAGAACATTTCTTCCCTCCCACATATTTGCATTTCAAATATTGCAGCATTGTGCTAGAGCATGATCAGAAATCATTCCAGCTGAGCAGAACAATTGCTTTAATCATAGTTATTGTAGCCTACCTCAAAGTTAAATATAATTATTAGAATTTAAAGAAAACAGCAACCCAAGCCCCTCAGGTATTCTAAGGTGCACCAGGACAATAGCTTGATGCTTGATTACACACAGGGAGGTGGTTGTTTGGACTTATGTCAGCACCTGGATGAAACACTTCTGGTTTATGCCCAAGCTAGACAACTGTGATGATGGCTGGCTGGAAGAAAATGTTCTTTTCCTCCAGTACAAGAAATATCTCACCTCCCACTGTCAAAACAACATGATGTTATCAGTCCCATACAACTCATTAGTAAGTCTAAATGACTAGATAGTGTTAGTGGTCTAAAAATCTTTGTCTCCTAGCAATATGCTACAAGCCTTAGCTCTTTCCTGCAGTGGCAGTCTGGTTACACGATACAGCCATCCATCACATCCAAGCAAGGTTGCTTGAATTCACTCACAGAATTTGGGGAAAAACAACAAAGGACTTTTATGCTGTGCAAAATTCAGGTTTGTGACTCACTGGTGGCCTAAGACCAAAATAAGCACCACCAATGCATGGAATAATGCCAGCTAACCAGCTAAATCCCTTTGTTCTGATATTATAGTAATCATCTGTTAAGACACAACTACCAAGACACATCTTAATCTGCAAGTGCTCCATGTCAGTCTTGCTTCTCTTGAGTCGTGCATTTTATGGTGACAAAGGTGAATTGCATGGAACTGGAGAGAAAGTGGTCACATTTGAGAGGAGGGAGCTTTACAGTCCAGCAAAACTCTGGAATTTGATCTCTTTTTGCATCAACAATGGGATCTATTTTTTTAATAATCCTTTTTCATCAGAACAGGGGGAGAAAATGGATGTTAACATCTTTCTTTTCCTGTATTTTGAAGCCCCTGTAAGCCAGTGTAACTCTATAAAAGATAAAGAGCTAATCCAGCTCGTACCAAATGAGGATCTGGAGCAGCAGATGCACATATCCCAAACACAGGCACAAAATGCAGAAGATCAGAAGGTGCTGAGAAGAACATCAGTGGAAGAACAGCTGTGTAAACCTCAAGGGAAATATATTTGGAATAAGTTCATCGACTTCTGTGCAGTGACTCTATATTCATATGAGTGTAATGGAGAAGAAGCTGGCCACTGTGCAAAAAAAAGTACTTTTATCTCAGACTGACATCAAGAGTGTACCTTTGGACACAAACAGAAGGCAATTGCCTAGAATGCTGATTGCCTAAGAACGACCACAGGCCCACTCCTTACAAGTCCTTACACCAACTGCTGTCTCCTTTTTTCCACTGCCATTTAAGGAAGGATCAGAGAATACAGGGCAAAAGGTGACGTCTCTTGCCAGTGACAGTAAGAGCATCATGAACCGCTCTTTAGGGCTGCTGCTACCATTGCAGATTACTCTAACAAGCCTTGACCCAGCTCCTCAGGACAGGTGAACACGCCTCTAAATCAGTCTTAGAATGGGCTGAAAGAATATTGCATGCCAGCACTGAAATCATTAACAGAAAGTATGTATCTGATTGGGGCAGAATTCTTTTTGAGGTGGGTGTAATGTGTCTCTGTGACACAGGCATGGTGACATGACATGCCTTTGTTTTCCTAACGTAAAGGACCAAAGAAGCCTATGTTAAGCATTAGCCAAATAGAGGCAGCTGATACCTATCTTTTTAGATATTAAGCAAGTGACTTGGAGTTGGAATTTTTTTGTTCTGGTTGTTAGTTTATTGCAGCTGAGTGAATGATGTCCTCACTTTCCTTTATAGTTTAATCACAGTGTGCAAGCAAGAGACAAATTGGTACACTGTAAACCAAAGGAAACATTGAACTGTATTTAGGGACAGATACAGTCCTGATCTGACTGGGGCTGAGACGAGAAGACATGGAAAAGTCATGGAAGCAGACATGGACATCAGCACTTCAAAAACAATGGAGCCATGACTTCAACACCAGAGGCTGGAACAAGTATCAGGGACATTACAGGGAGGGCGAAGAAGGGGACACAGGGTGGGAAGGTTGAAGTCCTGCTACACCTGCTGCCTTCTCTCCCCACTAATTCCACACTGGAGTCTTGTCCTAACATGCTTATCAGTGTATCTTCAACTGATTCTGATCCTCCTCCACTGCCAATGAAGAAGTTGCATCTCAAGCTGCAAGTCCAATCCTACATTGTGTTTAAATACTGAGCAGACTTAACCCCACACTTAAAGCAGGGGGAAGGGGTAAGCATCACAGCTTGCAGATTTCTTTAAATTGCGGTTTGGGTGTAGAGGGACAAATTTTGTCCTTTGGATTAATAAGCTTTAAAATGCAATAATAGCACTTAAACTGTGAACCTACTTTAAAGCACTGAAGGACTGTTAATGAAAACTTACACTCCCTAAACAATGTCAAAGATCCAGCAGCATTTCTTAACACACTGACTTTTCAGATATCACAATACAGGACACAACACAAATCTGCACTTTTACTTGCTTAATAATATTATGTTTATCACAATCCCATAAACATTTCATCAAGTTTATTGGTAAGATAAAGGCACATGATCTACACCTGATATATTTTCCTTTGTACTTCCAAGGCAGTGAGAGCGGTTCATTTATTGTCTCTATCATTATCTCCTCCTCTTCCACCTTAAACTGTTGTTTTAACACAGACTGCAAGGATATTAAAGAATCAGTTACCTTGACTTTGAAAGCAGCAATAGTTTTCACACCTCTTACCACCCGCAGCAAGGGATTTCTGCAGGTATGAGTTAGCTGCCAAGAAAGCTCCATCTCCTGCCCTCTAGAGTGTCAGTCTCAGGAATGATGGTACATGGCACAGCACACTATTTCATTCTCCCTCTATGACCTTCAGCAGGAACAGACTTAACCAACGTGGTGTACTTCAAAATAACTCCAGCCCTTTATGTGTCTCTTCCCACAGAATTAGCAGCACCAAGATCAGATCAAAGGAAGCAAGTATCAGGTTTTACACTGTTGTCATCTCCAAAGTAAGAGTAATTTTACCTTCCTTGTTAAAGAAATCCCCCATGAGGGATTGCCCTGTGAGGCAATGGGTGCTTGAAAAGAATAAAGTTAAACCTTTTTGCTCCTGTTGTATATATGCTGTCCCTGCTAGACATAGCTACAGTATCTGAGGAACCCAAATGGAGCTTTGCGATTCTAAGAACTTGCCTAATTTTTCTGAGCCATGTCAGTGCATCTAATTAAAAACCTTGGCTTGCAGGGCAGTGTATTTTAGGAGTGGTGCCTGATGTCATGTCCTCTAGAAAAAGCAAAACACACAGTCTCTTCAAAGAGATTTTTGAAATATGACAGCCAGTGGAGGCAGGAAAATGTACAGGGTATGAATAGCTTTAATCAAATTGACCTACATCTCCCGCAGGTCCCTCATGTAAAAAAAAAAAATATATAAAATTTCTTTCTCAATAAATGTGGGCAGCTTCCCATATTTTTCTATTTCTGCATGAATATGTTGGACTTGTCAGGCACAAAGCAGAAATAACAGATGAACCATCTTGCACCAAGAAAGCCTGACCCCTGAATGTTTCATAGAGGAATCTCTTTAGCTCTGACAGAGGTGAAAGATATGGAATTGTTACTTCAGAAAAGAGAACTGATTCCTCTAGAAAAGCCTGTATCTATTAATTACAAAGAAAAGTTCTGTTATTTGTGCCTTAAACTAGCTTGAGATTATATAACCTTTTAGGGTAGAAACGTGATTTTTTTTTTCAGTAATTTCTTTTAAATTCTTACAGACAGAGAGCTTTTGATTACTAAGAAATCACCTTCATTTTTCACAGGGCTTTTTAACAGGGCTTTTTTTAACACATGAATGTGACTGAACATAGGCCAATAAGCTTGTAAGATCAATCCTGTCTCTTGAAACACTGTCGCTAAGCTAGATTTTTTCTTTATTTAAAATATACTGGGGAAATGAGAGAAACAACTCTTGATTTATGCATGCTGTAACAATGACAGTGTTTGCAGCAAGAGAAATTTGAAAATAAAAACTTTACCTAACTGTATGAAATTCTGGGGGATAGTTCTAGAAAACAGTGGCACACACTTCACCACTAGAGACACAGTCAATCTGCTGTAGAGAAGAAAATTTCATTTATGTACCTTTATTCTTTTGCAGTGAATTTAGGCTTATCCCTGCTCCCATGCAAAAAAACCTTCTGTTGTTAATTCCTCCTACAGACCACACAGCCAAGTCCAGGGAAAAATCCAGAGATCCTTTTTAAAAGAACAATTGTCAGCACTGGTCCTTGTAGCACTGTAGTACAAAGTGTTCAGAGAAGATGGTGTGAGCACTAGGAATGAGGATGGTTTACAAGCTCTTTTGCATACAGCAAGAGACAGCGTATCTGCAGTATTTTCACTTTTCAGAAGGCTGACTGACCCATACTAAAGCCTAGCTTAAATAATAGAAGACAATTTCTAGTTCTTTACATTCAGATGCCTTGCAAGTGCCAAGGGCAGGAATTAGAGGGCTCAGAGATTCCACTTCATATTATACATGGGGCACAAAAATTGCGTACAAGTACAAAATACACTCTTCATTTCACGAATCCCCTGAAAAGCACTAACCCAAGAAGGAAAAAAAGGGAGGAGGAGGCAAGTTCACAGCGCACTTTCGAACTTCACGGGGCACAAACTGACTCCTCCCCTCTTAGCCACATATCTACTGTATCACTGCACGCAGCCAGGGACCTTGGTGTGTAAAATAGCTGAAAGCGACCCTCAGGATGAGAGCAAGGCAGCTGGTGTGTGGAATTTGGAGTCTGTGTTTCATGTTCTGCCTTTTCTGCATCTTTCTTCACCAAACGACAGCTAAAAGAAAACTGAAGTTTGTGTCCATAGTAAGTAGAGAGTTCACGGGCAAATGGAATTTCTTAAAAACCTGTCAAATACTGCTCTTCTTGTTCTCTAGGGTAGGGGGCAGGGGACACTTTTTGAGTATTTTAGTGTTTCCTGCGTATTCAAAAATCACTATTGCATTGTACAAAAAAAATTCCTCAAATTTAAATAAGATTTTACAATTTTGTCTCCTTTGTGCAGTCCTAGATGAACTTAACTTTCTGGATTGACCCTGAATGCTTTTTTTTTTTTTTTTTTTTAGTACTAAGAGAAGANACATAGGATTCCTTTTCAAATTGTAAAAGAGGATTTCATAACTAAATATCAACTGTGCAAAAAACCTCTTTACCATAGAAGAGTCCACTTTTCCAGTGGTTTCAGTGGATTAACATGCAAAACAAATCTTATGTGAAACCCAGGCAAGTGTACAATGGCACTGAATAAGCAACACAGAACCAGTGCTGTGAAACTAATGCTATTTGCAATAATTATGACATAGCATTTGTTTGCAGGAAGCCTGAATCTCGTTCTGAACATCGCACATGCTTTTAAATCACTTCTATACTTTTTGTGCTGCAGTTTTTGACTTTACTTCTCCCTCCTTGGGTTGGTAGTAAAATTTAAAAATTATATGGCACATATGTACAAGAATTATGCTGGATAAGGAAAGAATTCATTACAGGAATGAAAAATCTTGATGTATCTTTATAGATGTATCTTTTATCTGAAGTGAAATTCCAGAACAGGTTCAATGTATTCAGAGTAACAGTTTAGTCTGTATTTAGATATTAGATGACACTATAATCACCCCTTGTGATGAAAAAGTCAACACATGGCTTTTTAAGGCTAATTTTTTCCAAGAAACAACGCTTCACAGCAGTCAGCCACAGAAACTGTATCTAGAACAGTAGTTGGTGTTTTTTCCTTCTGAATTCCCAGTTAGTTCTACCAAAATATTAATGTTTTAATATTTCTGGAAAATTACTTGCATGCTTCTGTTTGTTTTCTGTTTATTTAATGTTGTGGTCTATACCTCCTAAAATATATAGAACCTCTTTAAAATAGGTTATATATTTTAAAGTTTTTATAACTTGCAAAAATTTATTTGAGCTAATTACTTTTCAAATGCCAGGAAAAAAAAAAAAGAGTTACATTTGTCTAAATAAATAAAATAGGTATTGTAGATATCTAGGCCCCAAAAAAGCACCATGAATATGTTTAGCATCTGTCAAATACAGTATTCACTGTCATTGCATATTTCTTCTGACTGCATTAACTATAGCTATCACAAGTAACACAAAGGGGATTCCATTTATTTTATCAGGTATTTCGCCATGGTGATCATACCCCACAGGAGTATTTTCCAACTGACACGCACAAAGAAGTTGCAAGGCAGCAGGGATATGGACAGCTTACCAAGGTGCGTTTGCTTATCTGGGCCAATGTACTGAAATATTGGAATGTGATCTGTTGATACTTGTTTTTTGGAACTTTGTTTTCACAAACGGTGAAAACAGTCAGCCTATTCTGGTCCAATAGCAGCATATGTTGAGCTGTTTGACTGCAGACTGGGGTCTTCTGGGAGGAGCCAGGCACCTGAGAGTTCAGACCACCGCAGTTCACCTGAGACGAAACGTGGAGCTTTAACCATCAGTAGCATATGGTGGTGTAAGTGCTCACAGACAACCCTCAGTCTCTGCTGAGAGAGGGTGCTTCCTAGCTCATGAACTACTAAGATCAGTACTAGCAGAAACTTCTGTCATGCTATGCCAGGGAAAGTTGATTTAAAGCTGAGCTATTTTAGAGCAGGCATTGGTGGAATACAGCAGAGCCGAGCTCACATACAAGTATCAGCTGATTGTAGTAACCAGCAGCAGATAAGACAATTGCAGAGTCCAATTGCAGAAACTGCGTCTGCATTAACTGTAATTTGTGTTAGCTGCCTCCTCCTGTGAATGGAGCCAAGGGTGAACTCCTGTGCTCTCAGGTTTTAAGAGAATATGTGGGCACTAGGTGGTTTTAACCCTACTTCTGCTCCGCTCCCACCAGCACAACCCACTGTGTCTGTGCTTCATTCCTTTTTCCCCAAGATATGTTATTTGGATGGAAAAATCGACTAGTTATTTGCCCAGGATTCTGGGAACCAGGGAACCTTACTGAAATAGTGTAGGTGTGTCAAAAGCCTGAATGTCCCAGATAAATGGCTATTGTGTATGTGTAGGCAGACTGTGAGGTGTGTGTCTGTTAGGCTGCTTTAGAATAAGTTCACTCACACACCTTATGTCCAGTGAGTCCAGAACAATGCATATGTTTCTCTCTCCTGGGGGAACTAGTCACTTGCCATGTCTCCACCAAAATCAGAACAGAACAAGCTGCCTGAGGGGTTCCTCTTCCTCGCCATTCTTAGGAGGCCAAACTGATCTCCAATGCAAGGTCAGGCCTGTTTCCTCTCATGTCACCTCCCCTGAAGAAACAGGAGTAACAGACCAGTTTCCTGTGCCTTAACTCAGCTGTGGCTCAATCATTCCACATACACATTATGCGAGTTCAGCATTACATGCCAGCTTGCTCCAGAGCATGGAAGGCTTCAAGACCCAGGTGTCAGGATTTAACAACACGCATATTTAGCAAGTTGGGGCCAAGCACATACCCTAGGAAACTGGATGCGCAAGTCCAGCAACAGAAAAGGTGATCACATACACACACTATGCGCCATGTCTGGCACTCTGGATAAAGCCCTGAGTAACTTGGTCTGACCTCACAGCTGACTCTGCTTTGAACAGGAGGTTGGACTAGAGACTTCCCGAGGTCGCTTTCAACCTGAAATATCCTATGATCCTATGACTTAGAAAAGGACTTTAGGAAGAAATAGATAATCACTGTACTTGAGATCCCAGTGCAGAGTAATGATTTCATGAGCAAAGTTGAATATATTATAATTTTGGCCAGGAAACACCAGGTACAAGTAAAAAGATTACAATATTGAGACCATTACAGAAACATTGCCTATGATTCTCATGTCACATGTTTACAAAATTATGTTGGTAAGTTGTAAAATGTTCATCAAAGAGCTACTGAAATGCTGAGGTTGGAAAACTCATTTTGCTGTGAGAGCAGAAAATTGTCACCTATTCAGTTTAACACAGAGATTAAGTGACTTGATTCCGTCTTATTGATTATTATCTTACTAGGAATAAGATCTGTGATGGTAAAGAATGTGTCATTCAAAAGCGTAACAACATCCAGTGCTGAAAGGTGGGGACATAATGAGACAAGGACCAAGAATCAAATGTTTCAGACTGTTGATAATAATTAACCATTGCAGCAAAATACCTGAAGGCTTGGAGGACTTTCACTTGAAGTCTTCTATTCAAGATTTTCTGTCTTCACGAAAAAATAAGATCTTGCTCAAGCTAAAACTGTAGCCTCCATATGGAATCACTGGTGATATTCTATGGGATTCACAACCTGGATGTGTCTTCATGGACAGCTGGTTGCTCTGTCTGCCCTCCCAGTTAATCAGCTGTGAGCCAGCAATAGAGCAGAAACTAGACAGATGGTGTTGGGACATCTCTATGCCTGCTTTAAGTCACCGTGCCCCTCAGCCAGTCTTACTAGCTGGGATAAACATACACATAGCTTTCCATAGAGCAAAATGCAAAACTGCATCTGTCAGGAAGACATATCTAATATTATCCAATACTGTAAACTTTATGGCTTTTTTTCTCCTGTCTTCTTTCCTCCTTCACTTTAGAAAGGAAAAAGGTCTTTATCAAAATAATATGAAATATTATCTCATTTTTTGATTGTGGAAATAGACGCATAGCATACTTCTTGAGCCTCTTACACTATTCTGTTACTTCTACAGCTTGGCATACAACAACAGTATGAGCTTGGCCAGTACATGTGGAGGAGATACTCTTATTTCCTGAGTGTTGTATACAAGCAGCATGAGGCAAGTATTGGTCTGGGAGGGAGGATGTTTTTCATGGATGTTAATGGGACTTCCTGAATGCATGAAAGTCTGAACCTGGCACTGTTGGAGGTAACTTAATACCCATTGAATTCAGTGTAATTTCACAGTATACCTGAAACTGTGGCTCAATTTTTATTCAGGCTGATGGTTAAGTGAAAGCCATGTGAAAGGTTTTTTAGGCTTTGTATCGGCTTCAGATGCCTCACTGCTGTATGACAGAGTATCTGTGTCAGATACCTCCAATTCTACACTTCCATATGGGGTGCAGATACAGCTTAGTTTTCATTTAGGGCCCAGCTGTTCAGTGCATACACAACATCCCAGAACCTAGATGGTCAAATGGAGCTGGTCTTATGCTTTCCACTGGGTCTCCTAGGGGAACTGCTACAATGTTGCAGCTCCCTTGTCCACCAAAATTTTATTCCTAGGCTCTATTCCAGCTTCACTATTTCTCCCTCCTCCTTCTTTCTCACGGTCCTTCTTCATCCCACTCTACTTTAATGCCATCTTCCCCAGCAGAATACCAGTCCCCTTCTTTCCTACCAAGAGAAAAAAAAAAACCTAACAGGAGAAATGACCTTCCAAAACTTTTTTCTTTTTTTTCTTGCTTCAGATTTATGTTCAAAGTACTGACTGTGATCATACACTTATGAGTGCTCAAGCAAGTCTTGCCGGGCTGTACCCTCCGACACAGGGCCAGATTTGGAACCCCAGAATCCTTTGGCAGCCAATTCCAGTTCACACGGTACCACTATCACATGATAATGTGAGCATAAACCAGGGGCATGTGCATTCCCTTAATCATTAGTAAAATACCTAGAATACAAGATGAAGGGGCAGGATAAAGGGCATGGTAAAGGCAATGAAAAGTACATTATGTTACAAGCATGATGCAGAAAGGCCTAATAAACTGAGTAGAAACATTGTCAAGAGTTTCCACAGGAATGGGCTTACATGTCAGAGACCTGGAGTTAACAAAAAAGGAGGAAAAACAGAAGTCCTAGGTACAGAGAAAAAGAATTAACCTGTAATGTGAATAAACCACTACAGAAGTAGATTAATCCTAAACTTATCACAAACATGACTTTGTGTGAGAAGAGGAAGCATACCTGTTCTTTCTAGTGCTTCAACATTTCTCAGCCCGCAGCCAACAGAAAAGACAAACAAATTATTCTGGGACTTATGTTACAGTGAGAATTAAGTCACACAATTGTTTTTCACGCATTTTGAAGGTCAGTGTATGCACTTTGAGGGTTGGTAGACAAAGTAAAAGGGAAAAAGGAGGATTCGGAGCTTTAAGAGCATGACTTCATAGGGCAATGTATTTCTTCATCTCCCTTCCTCAACTCCTCACCTTTAAGCTGTAAGGAATTGTGTGGATATCAGCTCTATAGCCTGCATATACTTGTCTTAGAGGGGAAAGCTGGGTAGCTAAGTGGAGCTGGACTTTCCCATTTGTGGAAAACCTACGGTAAAAAGCTACGAAGGATCAGGAGTGTACAGCATGAGTCCCAGTTTGGGAGAGGAGGTTTGCACACGTGATGCAAGATAAATTGTCTGGGCTTACAAGTCTAGTTAACACAGTCTGTGATGATAGGGGAATTAGGTTAAATAGAGACATGGAGCAATAGTTCTCACCTCAGGGTGATGAGAGCATGAAGACGGAGGATATGGAGACACGTGTCTTCCTGTTCATGCACACAGCCTGGCGTAGAGTCAGGGGCTGCTTCTGATACTGTCACAGATGGTGGTACCCCAGCAAACAGTCAAGAATACCTGGCCAGTATCAACAGCACTAGCAAACTCAGCAAGCAGGTGCTACACCTCATTCACATCTAGGGGAGCAAGTAAGTTTATTCAAACAAATCATAAAGTCATGAACACATACACATTTTTCATACTTTTTCCAACTATTTTTGTTTTAACTTTATTCACCTTTACTACACTACAGGCTAAGCTTAGAGACCACATGTATCCTACTACCCAAAACAAGTGTCCATCATTTACTGGTAAAGTCATGCCTGTTCATGAACCTATGGTTATAATTCAGAAATACTTTACTCCCTCTGGAATAGGCAGATTATATTTCTAAAAAGATCAAGGAACTGCTGTGAAGCTTTCCAAGCTAATCCTTCAGGACTCTCAAGTTCTTTTAAAAGTTCTTTTAACTGTGAGACTATATAGATAGAGCTTTATTACCGGAAAAAGGACAAAAAGCACCTTAGAGAAAAACACTGAGGATATCTTAGTGTCAAATTTTGTTTTAACTTTTGTTTAAGATTTAACACAAAAAACTTTAAACAAGAATAAACTCAGTTTAGCTTAGATAAATGAATTAACAAATTCGTAAGTTATCCCAGTCACATGTAACCTTTAATCTTCATATGTCTTGAAATAAAAAAAAAAAAGGGTTATAGAAACTTCACAAGTTTTTATGATTTAGCTGAACTAAATGAAGCTGTGGTAAGTCCACTTAATACAGCTGAGTATGCACAAAGACTCCTATTGCAGTCCAGCTGCTGCTTGGTAATTTGTTGCAAAAAGGTGACGGTATGTTTAAAGAAAGACTGAATAAAATGAGTGAAATCATCCCTGGGGAAGCCAAGCACAAAGCAGTTTGTGAGGGCTTGTGTTAGTCTTCTGTCAAGGGACAAATTTCATCTTGTGTAAATGAATCCTTTTACTTTGAACTACTGCAGCTATTACTCCTCTGAACATTTAAAGATTATTTTGTAAGTAGTCATCAGTATGACTCTTACAGTCCTGGAGATGAATATCCTTGAAAACTACATTCCCAATTTATTTTTCAGCTTGTCCTAACTAGTGCAGCCAATCAGAACAACAATCATGCACTGGTATATTGAATTGCAGAACAAGAAGCACCTTGCCTAACTAATGTTTTGCAATTTTCTTTTCAGTTGCTATACTTACCTTTCTCACACTGCCCAAAATACAACGAGCTTCTGAGAGAAACCTTTGCCACAAGGGACTTCCAAAGACAACTCAAGCAGTACAGGGTAAAGTATTTTCAGTTCTGGAAATCTAATTAAAATGTACCACTTCTGTCAACTTTATCTAACAAGCAGCTTTAAAAAATTGCAGTCAATACACTTCTTCCAGATCTCTAATCTTCACAGTGGGTGTAGACAACATACTCAAAAAACAATTACAACATTATAGACCCAGCTGGGCTGGGCTATTCCCATCAATTGAAAATTGCAAGTCATAGAAAGGATAAATTATTGACTACCATGCAAAAAAACAGTCCACCCACCTTCTAGGAGAGCAGACAAAACAAAAACTCAGATCAAATCAGTGCCAATACCTCTCAAATCACTCCAATACCTCTCTCTGTTCACTCCCATGTAAAGCAACTCCTCTGACATCTCTGTCTATATAACTCTCTGCTTGTTCAGATTCCTCTTCCACCACAAAATGCTCACAGCTCAATTTCCCAGATTTTCTTCAACAACTTCAATGCTTCCATCAAATACCTGTTCATGTTTCACACCCAAAGTCTTCATTTGGGCGCTCACTTATGTTTCATTCTTGCCTCCTTTCCTTTCTTTTTCCACCATCAAAATCTTTGCCATGAGTATGTAATCACTTGTCTATTCTGTTCCAACCTTCTTCTTCACAGGTTTATTCAAAATGACACTATCAAACTCACCTGTTTTTCTGTAATCTTTAACCACTGACCTCAGCCATCTATTTCTGGCTCTGCAGCTGGATATTATACGCAAGTGAATTGTAATTCCCAGTTTTACCAAATTTACATCATACCTCCCTTCTGCCCAGTACCAACATCAGAATAATTCTGTTTGCCACACTTCTTTTAAACACTTTTTGGATTTCTGTCAGACTTCCTTATATAGCTGTGTCCCCTCTACTCTAACCCCTTCTGAACATTCCCACCAAGCACAAACCACCACCGTACTTCAAATCTGAACTCAGATCACCAACCTTGACTAGATGAATAGGCCAAATTCTCTTACCACTAGGCAATGGTTCATTGCTTAAGTGCAAAGTGCACTTGTTTCTAAAAATTATTACGTACTAGTATGGCAGTGTGTAGGAATGATGTAAAAAGGCCTTGTGTACTACAAGTTTGCTTTTTTGTATTCCAGCCATTTCTGAAGTTTTTAGCCACTCATACAGGATACCCATTGAAGAAGCTGAACACTGAAAGAATTTGGAAGCTCTCAGACACATTAGAATATGAGGTAAATAATATAAAAAAAAATCCCAAGGTCCAATAGAAATACTTACACTTCCTCAAAACTGGTTTTAGCTCTTATTTCTACTGTTTGTAAGACATCAAAAGAGGGTACATCTGTGCTTCCAAATATTTTTGAACCACACGCTTTTTTCAGCTTCTTCCCTAGAAACCCTCACCTAACATCAAACTTGCAACTGAAAATCCTATAAAGACACTATAACTGTGTGAGGCTGCTGTGGGTTGTCCACCACTGTAAGGAACCCAAAGCAATCACCTACTAAATCCAATAAGCTGTCAGGGACTGCATAGGAACAATTAGACAAAAGCATAAGTTTGAATAAAATTGTCCTGTTACACCTCCATACCCCATCACAGAGATACACAGGAATAAAATTTGTTGTTGGCAAAGAAACATAAGCATCCTTCCACAAAGATTTTATGCAAATTGTATAAGGAAGATAAGTCATAATTTGCCTATGGACAGTAGTGGTCAGAGTTTTTTCAGGAATTAAGCAGCCATTGGAATGACACAAATGGCTATTTGTGCAAGTCTGGGAACCTGTTCTTAGCAAAGGAACCAGGCACATCACAAAACAGCATGAATTTTACAACAAAAGGGATATTGTAGTCCCCAACTGTCATGGGTATCTGGGTCCCACAGCCTCCTACCTCTGACAGGGATTTGAAAAATTCCTGAGTGCCCTTAATTTAGCAACAAGCCCCACTTTGTGTCGCTTCAAATTCTAGACTTATCTCAGCTGAAGCAAGTGAAAATTGAAGTCTTGTGTTAAAAACCCATTGATGCAGGCAGCATTTGCTACTATTGCTTTAATGCATAACTATTTTTAAACTCAAATATTAATGATAAGTTGGTCATCAGTACTGAGATATCCCCTAGAAAACTGAGGCAGTATTAAAGTGGATTTCATAAGCAACATGTAATACTTGGGTGTGATGCTAATGAGTTTACCTCTGTCCTGCAGTTTCTGCACAGGTCCAACTTTGGTCAAAGCAGTCTTGAATGGAATGTAAGCCAAGGCCTTAAGTTAAATGAAATGTTAACATGTTGAGACACATCATTGTAATTTCAGTGAGGTCAGGTTTCCATATTTTCCAAATGCAGGACAGCTCAGGACCACAACTTCTTATTTCAGTTGTGATATCATACTGAGAAACCTGTGTCACCAGAGAAAGTGTAAAATTGACAGCTCCCATCAGGGATCTAGCTAAATGCTGGAAGACCAAACTAATCATTTGGGGTTTTTGTTCTAGTGTGTTAGATTTGATGAGCTTTGGTCTTTCATACTACTTAGTGAAGACTCGGGGCATCAGTTAAGACGTCTTCCATAACAGCCACTCTCACCCTTTCAAGCATACAAAGAGAGTTTTCTTGAATACCTTTTTAATCATGATTAATGAAACTACGGTAGTGTGCGTCTCTCTGTATTTGTTATTGTTGGCTAAGTGTCACCTGACTTTCAGGTAACCTGGAGGCTCAGGTGCTTGCTTGCCTGCAGCATTGTCTTAAATAGCATGCAAGTAGCCAATTCTTTCCTCAAGACACAAATCACGTTTGTTAAAAGAGAAAGTGATACATTGTGACCTGAGTTAGTTTAACCTAACATGTTCTATTTCACTTGTTTAAACAAATCTTTTAAGTGGTTGGCATTTTCCTTAGAACTCGTTACAAGAAGATTCCCTCTGGTGAGCTCAGTCCAATGGCTCACATTCACAGAGGTTACATTAAACTAAAGTGAAAATACCAACCTTGTTTAAACAGGAATTCAGGGTAGTGCAAACCAGGAGTGCTGGGCATATCTTTCCTTTTGCAGTTGTGACCATTAATATATCTTGGGCTGCATCCCTAAGGAAAGACTAACCTATTCCACTTTAGATTCAGGACTGCGTCAGTATCCAATAGACCTGGTATATGTAGGTATGAATTCCATCTATATGTCTAATCCCTACACACATACCTCATACTCCAGTACATCCAAACTACAGCTATACATATTCTTACTTGGTCTCTGGATCTCAGTTATATCTCAGAGCTGCCAGGTTTTAAAATCCTGACATCTATAAGGATTTGTTTCAGTAAAGATCTCAGAGATATCTCAGTAAATGGCTGAAAAAGTCAAAAAGTGATTTTTTTTTGCCCCTTACAACTGCATTAGCAATTGGCATAAATAATGCCAGTTGCTTTTTGCATATTTCCTCTTCTTGTTGAACACTGCCCTTCAAATTTGTTTAAGCAGTGTGATGCTATAATTAAGAATTCTACAGTTGTCTAAATGCAAAATACAGTCATTATTTTATTATAAAGAGAAAATATTACTTGAGCGAAACATTCAGAATTTGTACTGACATGCATTTTGTGCCAGAACAAACAACATTTAGCAGTAGGAATCAGTAAGAAAATCACCATGTTTTCTTTCTTCACTGTAGGATATTAACAATTACACTTTACCTCTTTGGGCTACTCATGGTGTCAGGACCAAGCTGATAAAGCTCTCAGAATTGTTATTGCAGGCGGAATTCGGGTTCCACAAACAGATACAAAAATCACGTTTGCAGGGAGGTAAGCTGCATTCTTACTGCATTTAAAACCAAGAGTAGAATGGGAAAGAAGAACGGGTATACAATAAACATTGCCACCAATTCTATAGGAGAACTA
This sequence comes from Himantopus leucocephalus, assembly GCA_003993805.1. NCBI lineage: Eukaryota > Metazoa > Chordata > Aves > Charadriiformes > Recurvirostridae > Himantopus > Himantopus leucocephalus. The sequence continues at coordinate 49,870,100 of RSEF01000002.1, forward strand.
TGAAAGATGCCATGATGTGGATATTGGTGATCAGCACTGAAAGATTTTGATTAATGGGAAGAGAGATGGTGAGGATATGAATCAAAAATATCCTAATCCAACATTATAAAGGTGGTACCATTCTGATTACAGTGTTTAAGCAATCCAAAGTAATACACAGATTCTTGCTGAACTGAATCAAGTCTGAATTTAAAGTAAGCCACCATGCTTAAGTTACTTAACAAAATATTATTTGTAATAATCTCTAGGATGTTAACTTTGTTGCCTAACAGTCTTCATATTCTACTACTGAGAGTAGTAAAATAAGATTATTAAACTGCTTCTAACCTCAGCAAATAATAACTGAAATTTAAAAATAGTTTATACCTTTTTAATCACTCATTCTCCTCCATTCATCCACTGTCACCCTTTGGGCCTCGTTTTTGTTTTATATGGACACTGTACAGTCAGACTCTGTGAGTTACAAGAACAAATCACATATAAGCCCAGCCATTGATTTAATTCCTATAGTTTGTCTTACAACTTCTCAGCAGTTAACATTAACAAAATACAGACAACCACATCATTTAAGAAGGCCCAGAGTCCAAAGGATGTGCTTTTTCTTTTTCTCTAGAAATCGAGATACACACACAAGAGGGGAGTATTCATTACTGTGCTCTTCTTGCACCGCTCTGCTGGCACAAAGCAGCTGTGAATGCACTGTTTGAAGCTGTTGAGGCTATTAGGGATCCCCAAAACATTTCACACAGAAGCAAAATAGGCCCACTGTTCATATAAAAGATAGCATCAGAATTAACCAGAGCACTCCACACAAACTACGTATAAAGTCAATTGAATAAATGTGGTGTATTTAAAGACAGATTGTGTTAAATCAGTAACAAGTGATACAGATGTTAACACAAGCATCACTTTCATTGTCATTGCTTCCCCATTTTCTTTCAGGTATTCTTTTAAAAACTATTCTAAAGCATATCTTAGATGCTAGAAATCCTTCACATCAGCGAAAAATGGTTATGTATTCTGCGGTGAGTCTTTTCTGTTTCTTTTATGCTCCATTTCTGCAGTTATTAAATGCAGTGAAAGCCATGAAACTTTATTTCCTTCATGAAATACAGCTACAAGCATTTTTTTTATTTGGTTAACCTTAAATATAATTAGATTATTTTCATTCTTTAATGAACAGATACTACTTTAAAACTTGCAGGATTCCATTTTCCACCTGATGTCATGGCTTGTTTCCTTGCAAAATTGTTTTGATTGAGCAGAGAACTGGAAAAAACACGCCTCATGTTTTATTGAACCTCTATCACAAAGATAATTTAGAAACAAACATCCAGCTTCCTGCATCTTTTTCAGATGCAAAAGGCAAAAAAAAGAAAAATGAAGTTAAAGCTAGTTACTTTAGAAGTTCTTATTACAGCAGTTACTCAATGGTGACTTTATACTTTTGTTTAGAATGTGCAAACACTGTCACTGGAGAAGGAATTTTTTAATTGCTCTTGGTGAAAAGCTATTTCTAAACTCCAGTTAGATTATGACCTATCAATCAGGTATATATCAGCCAAAAAGCCTACTGATCAGATCTCAAATACTGTTCACATACAAAATCACCAGGTCATTTTAAAAGAAATTTAAACAGCTCCTACTAACTTTGATAAGAACTGCAAGTGACTAAGACTTCTTAAATGTTTATGTATATGTCTACTTTATACATGCAGCATTTCAGTTTGTACAGCCATAAAAGGACAGTATTGGCTCAATGTTGCAGAGGGCGGAGGGCAAGTATTAATAAGGCCACACAAGTAATGTTAAGTGGGCAGATAATGTGCTGGACAGATTGTTAAATAATAGGTACATGCAATCATTTTCAATGGACCTTCAATTAAAGGTTTTTTGTATTTACAGCATGCAGCCACCCTTGTTGCTTTACAGATGGCACTCAATGTCTTCAATGGGAAATTGCCGCCTTATAGCGCCTGTCATTTTTTTGAACTTTACCAGGAAAAAAACGGGCAAGTATTGCAAGTTTTACTGTTAACATATTCTTTTTCTAAAAAGCAATTTACTGATGCCCCAGACTACTTAAACTGGATACACAAGGTTCACCACACAGGAAAAGATTATAGATTGATTTTAATTATTATAATTGGACTCAATTTAGCAGTTATTGACAGTAGCAGAATCACAGCACTGCAGCCTGAAAACCCTCTATATATTGCTTCATTACAGTTATGAGAGGTTTTCCTCTACCTTTTTTACCTATTTAACTCCTTGACCAAGAAGACAAACTACATGCAAATTGGTGCTGACTATCTATTGTTTAAAAAGATCTCAATGATACACATTCATAGCCAGACAAATAAGCTGGCTAAAAGTTTGTCCCAAAGTACAATCACTACAATGTGGACAGGCTGTGTGGTTCTACATACCTAACTTTATTTTGACCCTTCTGTATTTTGAAACAGGCAATACACCATAGAAATGTACTATCGCAACAATTCTTTGAGAGATCCTCACCCCATCACTCTCCCTGGCTGCAAATTTCGCTGTCCACTGGAGAGATTTACTCGGTTGGTCTCCCCAGTCCTAGTGCATCATTGGACAAAAGAATGTAAGATGTAGGACATAGGTAAGTCAAGTGCTTTGGGCACTTGTAAAGTCAGGATTACGTCTTCTGCCAAGAGCTCATTTGAAGTAATAATCATTTTCATAAGGGTCTGGTCCGAAATGAAGAATACTCAGATCCAGTAAGACAGATTGAACCCATGGCCATAATTTCTACTCTGTTGATACATTTATCTATTCCAGACCAACTTTCTGATGAAATGGAATCAAGGCTGATTAGGCTTTAGGGTACTATTTTTCATGGGTTTTCTGGTTTTAGTACAGTCAAAAAGACCTTCAGTTACTGAGGAAACAGATACAAATGCACTGAATTATAAAAATTCATCTTTTCTTCTCTAACTGTAGAGTATTTGTCTGAGCTGATTAACAACATTATGCATTCCCTTGATTTTAGAAGACATTTGGAGAGCAAAACAGATAAATATTGACTAGTATACCAGACTGGTACTTACCAGAATGTCAAACACATACAGACACACATTGGCATACGCATTCCCTAGTAGGGAATCTCCGTATTAGGATGTCTAACGTTCCATTTGGACCACTGATGATATTGACATTTGCAGAGAGAGTGAACATAAAGGCAGAGAACTACATTGTCTTTCTTGTGTCTAGCTCTATATTCCTTAAGGAAGATGAAAAGCAAATAGGCCCCAGGATTCAAAAGTGTCCCCATTTTTTTGATGATCAAATGTTGTACCTAACATTTAAAAATCCCATATGGCTTTCTGAATCACTGATCACAAGAAGAGATAAGAAGAATGCAGGCAAGCCAACTCACCTGGTTGCAAATTATTTTCTGTTAAGTATCCTGAATCCATGAACAGACTAGAAATAGTTTAGCCAGAATGAATGAATAATTAGCGACTAATGATTCACTAAATACATTTCTTCACTATTTCACTACATACATTTCTTCGCTATATTCATTGCTCACAAATTCTCAGGAAACATATCAGGAAATCACTACATTTAATTGCAAAAGGTAATCAGTCAAGGAGAGGGGGAAGTTGGTTCTGATCATTTTTTTGTCAACAAATACAGTCATGGAAGAACCAATATGTTTATATTGTGGTGCTTAGTAACCTAAGTTTTGTGGAAATTAGTTGCCTTCCTTCATCAAGCAAACTGTGTAACTGACTGAATAAATAAACAAAAAAATATCTATCATGTAATAAAAAATTGGCATTAATAAAGACACAAATATTTAGCCTTTAAGTTCAACACAAAGGCTGCACATTGTTTCAATTCTCAAATTTTGCTTAAGTAGAAATTAGATGGTGTTCAAGCATTTCACACCAAGTCCAGCATCACTGCTCACAACTGCCTTCATTAGTAATCCTGAGTGCTGAAAACACATATGGACCACAAAAGAGATTACAACCAAAACTGACGCTCCAATCAAAATATTTGCCATATTGTCATATCAAAACTTGACACTTTCCAATATTTTACCCTGATTCAGAATGGTTCCATCTCAGTAACTGTTGGGGCCAGATCCTAATTTTGGGGCTCATAACTGTTTTCCTGAAGGCAGAAGTTTTAAACTCTCTGCTCTCTGCTGTACATGAGTGGCACTTGGGAAAAAGCCAAGGCACTCTGCCCGACAGGCCGCACAGTGCAGCACGCTGGCAGAGGGACTGCACTGTGCTAAACCACTGTGCATTACCAATTCTCAGTGAGTGCAGATAGGCTGGAACAACTGACCTGTAACACCAAGAGTTAAACCAAGCTGAAGAGTGATGCAAAGAGTTTACAGGTCACATTTACACCTAATATGCACAGCTGCAACATCACTGATCTCAGCTGTTTTCAGCTTTGTCAAAAATAATCTCACATACTGTCCTTTGCTAATGCATATGCTAATACTTTGATTACACATGCATCAGATTATTTGATGAATAAAACCCCATAAATGTGTTTTTTTTGGAATTAAATCCAGGAGTGTGACTGAGCTCAAAAATGTACCTTACATAGCTATTCTACATGGAGACACCATCCCCCAAACATCGAGATGTTTCCAGAAAATGTTTAATTGAAGTTTCATAGAGATGACTTATGTCCCCAGTACAGGGAAATACAGGGGTTAGGCAAGTACTGCTATTACAGGTCACACAAGAGAGTAGCAGTATTTGAGGGTGGTATAAATCAGAGCCGAATTCCTCCACATGACGATGACCTCAGCATGGAACATAGGAAGACAGCTCAGCATATTTGGGAAGGAGATAAAACATTTCTCTGTGCTCTTTTGGCTGCTCAGGAAGGTTTCAGTGTAGATTGGCTCACCATTTCAACAGACTTTTCCTAATTCCATTAAAATTTGTTACTCTCCTGCACTTCGTCTAATCTACCCACTTGTTGAGGTTCTATTAACAGATTTGCCGTGTTTTCAGAGAATGAGGCCATATGCTAAGAACGATTCTCTCTTTTTGTCTTACCTTTAGGTGTTCCCTCCATGATCTTCAGTGTGATTACCTTTATGAAACAACTCCTCCCACACTGTGATGTGACTATAGCCTAACATTTCTCATTAACTTCCGTCAGCATGACCAACAGCCTCCTGATCTCTATCAAAAGAAAACATTCCTCAGTACAACAAAACAAATTATAGAAAGGGGTAATTTATTCTTCATGAACATTTGCTTTATTTTATCAAGTGGCAAAACCCAAGTACAATATGAAACCAGAGTAATTTTTCAAGATCTATTCATTCCAAAGGACTTTGCTAGAATGAATTCAAGAATGTAATTGTAGTTACAGTGTTTTGAAGGGCTATAGCCTTAATTTACAGCAAAACTGGAAAACACCTCTGAAGGAGTGTTGCCCTCTTTTGAAGAATGAGATAAGAACTTCCAGAATTGGTGAGGGAAGCAGTGCTTCAAAAGAAGCCGCCAAAAGGAATCATTATACTTTATTTTATTCAAGAAATAATGAAGCATTTTACACAAACATCCCAGAAGCTACAAAAATTAGGATAATGGCTGTTTACTTACCTAAGAGATGTCTTTCTTTTTGATTTCTCTGTCTCATACACCCTCAAATGTCCCACCTCTACAGAAAGGTGAGACTTATGGAAAGAATAGACCATGAATCTAGACCTAAGAAAACCTTACAAATAGCCAGGCTGCCTATCATGAGTACCTGGCAGGCAATAATTCACTGACCCAACAAGGCTTTCAGATATTGAGCCATTCTATCTCTTTCCAAAAAGACAGTCAGGCCAAGTGTCAATTCTGAAAGAAAAATAATTTGTGGTTTCAAATAGCTTTTCAAACACCTTCCTTTTGTTATTTTACCTTGATTATACACTCTGATCTGATCATATAAAGTCTGTGCTTCAGGGAAGTCTGTAAGTCCATGCTGTTCTTGACATTAACAACAAAAAGATCCTACTGGCAACATAAAATAAAAAAATCCAGAGCTACATGCTAATTAAAACATGCAGAACATGCTGGGCAATCCTTCACTTGTTACATTTTCTAATATTGCTATTGCAAAAACAGTTCATGTTCCTCCTACAAAAGCTGCATCAGAACAATCAGACACAACTAACTTCTGAAAATAGTGGGCACTTCTTTGCTTGAAGAACTAGGCTTTTTTATTTTTTGTTTTCTCACAGCAGATAGGACCTTTGTCAACAGCCTTGTTGCCTGCAGGTTATTTCAAAGAGAACCAGAGGAATAGATGAGATGCAGAAAATTTTTACATCCTAGCTTCCTTTCTTTGGGGCAGGTTTTTAAATTGGATGCTAAGCCTATGAAAAGTATATTCCTTTTTAGAACTACAGCATAAGCAGATAACTGCTATTCCATAAGCTGCAAAAGAATCAAAAAAATAAAAGGATCCCTTTCCCCCCTAGCAAGAATATAAGTTTCAGAATTCTTACTGGAAAAGACCATTCTCTTTCCAGCAGGGCCCAAGCAACAATACCTGTGCTTCCTAAGCCAGCATAGGAATCACAGTTCAGCAAGAAGAGCTGTAGTTAGATTTCACAGCAAAGAAGTTCAAACACATAGATAAAAATAAATTATTTCCTCTAGCAAAAAAATGCAACGCCTTCTACCATAGCATCCAAACAACAGTAAAAATGTTTTCCAACAGCATGAGACAACTGGTTCTAGCTGCTTCTTAATGAAAAGAACAAGCTTATTTTTTTTTATATTACCTTAACGTCCATAATGGACACCAGCAGAAAGCCTTCCTAGATCTGGTAGCCCTAATAGCAGAGTTAGTGCAAGCTATTTAAGTGATTCATCCCAAAATCACGTAGCTGATCACCACAACTCCCTTAACAAGAATTAATTAAAAAAGAAATTTCTAAAAGAAAACAAATAGAGAGGAAAATGTAAGACTTCACCTTTATCGGTATTAGACTACTAACAAGCCTTGGCTGCCAAAAACAATTTCTAGGCATCCTCTCTTCTATTCTGAACCTGTTCCTATTTCTCCTTTTTCTGAACTTGTGCCAGCTTCTTCCCCTTCTTCCTCATCCAAATCCCTATCTCAAAAATTCTCAAAACTGCATGAAGAACCTTCTTCTGTTCCACAGATTTGTTTGATATGGGGGCTCACGGAGCTGGACCCTGGCCTCAGCACATCAGTTCAGCCATGGAAGTGCATCCTAGCTGAGGCCATTTCTCACAGAACACCAACAGAAGGTCCTCCTTTTCCATCACGTCATCAGACCATGTTTTTTTCCCTGCTACATGCCCCAGTGAATGTACCTTGAACATTCTGATTTCTGTTGAGCAAAACTAAACCTCAAATTTAATTTTGAAATTAAAATATTTGTAAATTATTTTATTCTCCCCATCCCTATCCAACAGAAACCCCATCACACACATTCTTTACAAGATTTTTTGTTCTTAGGTGTATCGGTGTAGAAACACAGAAAGGAAGCGTTAATACCTTACTTACTCCAAGAAAAAATAAACATCAGTGTTCATTAAGGCTGAAACATTGAGCCAAGATCTTGTTGTATGAATATAAATCGGGGATGTCACTGAATGAATAATAAAACACTCTAAATGATGTTTTCCTGCAACTGCACCAGCTGACTCCATTTGAAAAATCTGTCTAATAGTCTTTTGCAGGTATGAAATAATAAACAGTTTCATTCCAGTTCCTCTTAAAGAAGAAATGAGCAAAAAACTACAGTTCAGCTTTGGAATTATTTAGAACCTAAAGGAAAAGATGGGAGTTTTTTAATACCATGTTGTAAAAGCAGGATCACATGAAAATGCAACTCCCTCCCTTCTTTCACAAACAATGCATAGACGGTCCAGTCATATTTTAAAGAAGGCTTGCTACAATACAATAACCTGAACAGTCACAGATGCTGTAATATAGATGAGATGTAGTTCGTGATGTTCACTATTTTTCCTGTCATACACTGAAATGATGTCAGCAAGATGGGGAATGAACAACAGAAAAGCAACTGTAATTTTGTGTTGCCTAGGAAATGCAGCACTGGACTGCCTGGACTATAATTTTCGTTCCTTTCATCTCCTCCTTTTCTCTTCGTGTTATTTATGGAGCAGGGTGACTACCAAAAAAAGAAAGAATAAAACCCAAACTCTGTATATTTCACAAATATGGATAAAATTCATTGACCAGTTTTGATTAATTTCACAGGGGTGTTACAAGTAGGTGTTCCTTCTTTTTACTTAGTGCTTAGGCTACTCATCTGAGATGTGGCAGACACAAGTTCAAATCCCTCCTCTACCAAAAGGATCTGACTCTACATCTTCCAGAAAATCACCACCTGGCTGAAGAGTTTCAGAGGGGAAAGTGAAGATGAACAGTGCTTTCTGCCCCTTTCTCACTGCTGTTCACTTGGTTTTGTTCACCCTCCTGGTGTGCAAATTAGGCTTCCTGTGTCTCAGGCAAACATCTTAATCATAAGGCCAGAAAGAAATTCTCTGAGTCCCCCATAACCAGGTGAATATTACAAATTTGGGACAAATGAAGAAATTATTAGAAGGCACTGAGTAGACACTTTCTTCCCCATGCCTGCCTTAGAATAGTAACTTTGTGATTAGGGCATTTTCTCCTGTAGTGCAAGATACAGGTTCATGTCCTGTCACCAGCCTAAGTAAGCTAGTTCTTCCTATGTCATAAATGAACTCCTTTGTCCCTTCCCACTCTCCACAATTGGGTGAAACCACCCCAACACGGGACTGCAAGGTAGCTTTTTGCTTTTATCATAAGTGCTTCAAAATTGTGTTTGGAAAATGTGTCACTTTGTTTACTGCAACCAAAGTTTTTCTTTTCTTTCCCTTCTTCAGCTCAAAAAAAAAAATTGAAAAAAAAAACCAAACCCAATTGCAGATAAATCCAAACTAGGTTAAGTACTGATCTGCAAATTCAGTCAGTGACAGAACCTGAGCGGTTTCCCCATGTGAGCAGCCTGGTCCGTGAGAGCAGGCAGCCAGCTGCCTTGACTGCAATGACTTACACTCTTTCAGTGTGAAGGTTGTGCTCCACCACCAGTAGTTACCTAAGGTAACCCTTGCGTACATTAAAGCATGGATTATTTTGCAACCAGTCCACTTCAAAGCCAATCTAGCTATGCTTCAGCAAGCCTTCAAGATAGATACATGCACTTAAAATGGACAACTACGTTTAGGCTAATTCTGCTTAATGCCATCATTTCATAATTAAAATATATGTCAACAAGCCAAATTAACATAAAGATGATTCAAATTGTTTAGGACCACTTGCATTATGATGCTTGGACAACTGTAACTAGATAGACTTCAGAATGATTTTTTTTTTTATTTTGAAGCAACTTTTCCCGAAAAGGGTAATGATTTGATTGTTGCAGAGTATGATAAGTTTATAGCAGCCAAATGCACAACAGAAATGGAGACAATACAAGACAAGCAAGGAAATTTCCAAATGAAATATATGCTACCAATGTACTTACAGATTACCTGCAGAATTCCTACAGGATCCTATCTTAACCACTGTGTCACATGAATGAGGGTATTCTATTTTGGAATGTGTAGAGATTTATTTAAGACGTTGTCCTGGTTTGAGGTAAAACAGGACCAATTTTGGTCAGTG
>RSEF01000002.1:49879892-49894546 GCA_003993805.1 Himantopus leucocephalus
CCCCAACATCCCCAGTGGCCTATTTGGCCTAAACCACGACAGACGTTGTGGTGCGCATTCTTCTGGGCATGAAAAAAATCTCACCAGTATACATGCCAAAGGAAAGAGTGAAGTCACAGAAGGCAGAACTTATCATATGCTTGGTCTTAGGTTGAAATCTCATTTTTTAAGAGATGTTAGCAAAGATTTTCTATAAAATGTGGTTGTTATATATTTTCAAACGTTCCTGAATTATGCCATCCAGCATGACAAAAAAATTGAGTTCATGTCTAAAATGAAGTTACTATAAGGGTTCCATGATAATGAGACCACATTAGTCAGAGTCACTCATCAAAGAAACACAATAAAACAGCAAATCTTATAAAAACTAATCAGTTGTGAATTTCATGGTAAGGGTTTAGGAAGGACGAGAAAAAATTCTGAGAGCCAACACGGATTCCTTGATCCGGTTGGCAACTGCCTATCTAAAAAGCTATATAGATTAAAAAAGTAGGACATCCTTTCTTGATTTTTGAGGAATATTAAAACATTCTAAAGAAAGTATATTTTATGACCTGCATTCTTAAACAAGAGGAAGATGATCAGCTTATATTTTTTTTCAGAAAGACTAAATATTATATATTTATGAAGTATGAATTACTCTCTTACACCTTCTGCATAGGCACAATCACACCAGGAGACACCAAAAAGGAGGGTGGAGACATAACAGAGGAGGAAGAAAGAAGTTCAAGTAAGTGCTGAAAACTGGGCGTGTATTGACAAGAGAGATGGGGAAGTCTGGGAGCTGTGGTCCTCCTCCCTTCCACTCCTATCCATCAGAGGAAATGAATACACAATGGTCACTCATACAACTCAGAGAAGAGAACACTTAAGGCTTAGTGGGGTTTAGAGCCCTAGAGACAGAATTTCTGGTAAATTAGTTGTGGAGAATACTGTTGCAGACAGATAACAGGAGACCCTGAGACAGGTTTGGGTATGACAGGAATGGGATGACTCAGACAATATACAGAGGATCTTAAGTTTTAACATTTAGAGAATTCCATTTATAGGTTTCTGCAAAGTGTAATTCATTTACTCAGAAAATCCTTATGAAATCAACTCTAGAAGTATTGTTATTCTTATTTTATAGAGAGGAAGTCAGCAGAGGCAAGCTGAGCAATCTTCACAAAGCCAGTGAGCTACTGTCAGAAACAATGTTTTTAATCAGTAACAATAAAAATGTGAGCTCCGGGGCTTGTTCACAAGAAATTTCTTAGAGAACTGAGGCCAAAAAAGAACTTGACATAAGCAGTTACAAAAGGGGAAGCATAGATACACTCCAAGTGAAAACAAATGCAACACATACAAATTGAAGAGCAAATAACTGCCCAGCAAGGAGCTTAAAGAACTTACTTGTTGCAAGGTTATTCAACTATTTTATTTGAAAGATGGGTAATTTTAACCTACATGAAGTGGTGTTTGAAATAATTATTTTCATTTCGCAGTGACAATGTAGAAGAGGAAAGAAAAAAGCAGGGAAGGGAAGCTGAAAAGAGGACTAACTGAGCAGCAACAAGAAAAGAGAAACAGTACTGCCTGGCTCTCAGTTCCAAGTTCATCCTCGTGACCATGAAAAAAAGTCTGGAAAAATTCCAAGCCCTGAGAAGTAGAAACAGAACAGGTAGGTTGAAACACTAGGAATGCTTAGCAACTCCTTCATATTTTAACCTCATCCTTGCACTCCAAAAGAGAAAAATATCACAGAGGAAAAGGAACTGAATTATGATTTGATTAAAGAGAACGTAAACAGTAATTTGAAAACAAAGGGCGATGCAATTTGTTGCGTAGTCACACAACATTCCTCTTGGATTTTAAATTGACCGGCAGCAGTTCCACCCCTTTTGAGAGTACAGCCTGGCATCCAGGCTGTTCCACCTGAGCAGCTGCTGGAGCTACAAAGTCTTTTTTAACCCTCTGCCAGGATGGGAGTGATACAGCTTCCCAACTCATGTAGGATCCTGGGGTTTTCTTTTCATATTATCCTCATTCTGCTTCAACCGACAACTGCAGAAAGAGAACTGAAGTTTGTGGTTGTAGTAAGTAGATTTGTCTTCTATTTTGTTGCGGGGAATACAGGGAATTTGATACGGCTGTTGAATCAAACAAGCTGGGCAGTTGCTTTCCGTCTTTTTAGACATAGAGATAACTACTGCTGCCCCTTTGCTTACTGAGTTTAAAGACTTAAGATAAAAATGCCTCTAGTTATAAGAATTTTCATCTCCTAACCCCTAGTTATTATTTCAAGACAACTGAACAACTTAATTTTGTCGTAGATGCATAGTGCACAGGAGTTAAGAGATCTGAGGTCCAGTTTACCTGTTCTTGCTTAATTTAGCTGACACTGTAATGCATAGTCTGAGAGCTGGCGATTATGGCCTGCCTCCTCTGTGCTTGGAAGCTGAAGCTTATGATGTTACAGAAGTTACCACACACACAAAAAAAAAAGTATTTTCCATTTCAGAATAACTGAATTGGCACAGCAATATACTGAGAAACAGAAAAGGGCATTTTTATGCAGAGATTTGAGATACATGTTGCATTAATTACAGTTAGGTTGAAAGCCGACTGTAATTGGTTTTTTGCTTGGCCATTTCTTATTTTAAAGTAACTAGACACTACTTCAATGTCACTTTCCCCAAGAGCTCAGGTGAAAGACAGATTAATTCAATGAAATAGTTTGGATTGTGAAGGTTGCATCGTAGTCCTTTTCATTCTAATTTCTTTCTTTAATAAGAGGTCTACTGATAAAGAATAGGTAGTCTAAAGGGATATTTTCAATATAAAGTTGTGGGGATTGGAATTCACATTATAAATAAGAATTTTAAGATCTTCTTCTTCCACCTTTTGCTATCTGAGCCATTATGTGCACATACAGGTAACAGACAGAAGTACTGTGTCCAAAACATATCATCTAGCTCTAGATAAAGTCTTTCATATCTAGTTGTCTATTGGCTGCACTGTAGATGCACCACTCGGAGAGAGGCCAGAGCGCACAGGAAAAACCAGTTCCTACTCCTGCTGAGGCTTATTGCTCTATCAGACATGAGACACAGCAGGAACTCTATGCTAATTCCAGCAACATTCTGTGAATAGCAATAGACTTAAATGTTGTTTCAATGATAAGAAGAAGAACTGGACACACAGCTGAAATCAGGCAGTCAGCAAGCCTTGGTGAATTAATTTTTTGAAGGGAAGGAGACTTTTATTGAATTGTAGCTGTCATTGTGTTCTAACAAGCAATGGTTTTGCAGAAAGAATTACAGGAAATACTCACCATTATGAAGATAGAGGCTTCCTATCCAAAATCAGCTGGCGTACCACAGCTATGCAGCCACTTTCCCCACCTACCAAAAAAAAAAAAGAAAGAAAAAAGATAGTACTTGATTTATTTATGGGGTAACTTATCACAATTAATATTAAAATAATAGTAAATTTCATTTAAACTGTCTTCATTTTACCCCTGATACTTTTCCTTAGACTGACCAAACTGCCTAAAAAGTTACAATGTGTTTAATCTTATTATAAACATACATCTCTTTTCTTAAGGCATGGTTTCTGTGTGTTTGATTGAATTTTGCCTTCTGAACTCACTAATTGAATTTCAGGGGAACAGAATTGCTGGCATAAATAAATAGGGTAGGAATTGGCCTCAGAATATTTCACTGCTATAATGGGATATAATGAGTGTACGGCTAGAGTCAAGGTAAGTCTAAAAGGCATCTTTCTGAGATAATTCAATAGGCATTTTCCAGCTGTACTCTGTAAGTTGCTGTTTTCACCTGAGCATATTACTGCATTGTGAAAATGTGTCATAATGACAATTTAAAAATTTCTTACCAGAATTGTACAATATAAAATACATCTGCAGGGGAGAAAAAAACAGAAAAATGTTCACTTCTGTTCACTTCTAGAATTGTGCTATGCTCTGTGAAGGTATCTTGCTCTCTCCTCATGATTTCCATCTTTGTGCTGATTCTGTGCGTTTTGATTATTGGCCAAAAGTCCTTTTGGCTGAAACACTCTAATTCAAGCCAATTTGTCAAAAAGCTATTTTAATTTTTTTTCTCACATGTAAACATTAGCCTTCACCATAATTCTTGTGCACTGGATTTAAACTAGACATAAGAGAAGAAAATAGGAAATATGTAGAACCATCAAGTACCCAAGTAGAAATGAAATACTGATTTATTGCCTCTGTATAAAGAAGTTCTGACCTGTAACTTATGCCTCCAAACAGGCACTCATTTCACCTGTCACATATACAAAGAGGTGTGGTTTCTGAGGTACTGTGATTTCATCATGTCTTTCTTCTTGTAACTCAGGATAGGAAGTGTTGTCTGAGCATGTTATCTATTTGTCTAACCAAGCCAAGCCATTTGACTAAACATGTTCAGTATTTCTGCACCTACAGTTTCCCTGAACTGGCAGCATGACTGGTTCCATTTCTCTCTTCTTTCTTCATTCCTGATGCTGGCTTCAAAATAAGAAATTGTTTTGTTTGAAGTTGAGTCTGTCAATAAAAATGTCTGTAAGAGGCTCGTTACTACTCAGAGACAGATAATTCTCTGTGATTCATGGAATTTCTGAATGAAGATGCTATATTATATTATATTATATATACACATGCCATATTCTCAGTTCACCCTCTCCTCCACACACATATGATTTTTCATCTGGCAACAATGGCAGCAAATGCTGGCCAAAGTCTGAATCATGTGGCTGTTTTGATTTGAAGTGATAGCCCTCAGAAAGTTACAAAGAGTGAATGGGAGAACCCAGACAGCAAATCAGATTCAAGTTGTATTAGAGTTGAAGGAGAGGGTATTTGGTAACTATCCATCTATTCCTTTTGAGAACTGACTGATGTGAAGCACTTCAGGAAGAAGGGCAGAAATGAATATACCAAACGTGTGCTTTGCTCTCATTGTATGCATCCTCCTTGCCCTCCCTTCCTTCTTGATTTCCTGTGTGTTTTCACCTTTTATGATGCCTCCTTGTTTCTTTTCTCTCATCCTGCCATGTTCTATGTCTTCTGAAAGGTCAGGAAGACAATCTGTAGGCCAGGAGTAACAAATGCTGCAGCACACATATTTTTAAATCAATTTGAAGGATTAACTCCTTTTAACAAAATCAAAATTATGAGTGTTGAGAAATACATATTGATGAGCAAGGCAACCTTTCCAGAGATACATTACAGTATCAGGTGTTCTAATGAAAAAGACAAATTTTCAAATACAAGCTCTTCTTAAAGTTTTAAATTAAAAAAAAAAGTCTCTTAAAATGTAGCTGACTATGACGGAATGAGTTAGCCTTTTAGGTTAAGTGTTGTTCATAAGGTCATTGTTTCATATCCAACTGCAGCTGAAGCAAGGTCATTTTGAGAAGTGGCAAGCAAGAAGAACGTTTGAGCACAAACAAAAATCAGTTGGCCAAGAAGCTTAGTCCTTCAATTCCTAAAAACAGGGTTCTGCTCTTAGAAGTATTTGTTTCTTCCTTGCTACTTCCAAGTTAGTGTTAATATCATATTTATATGTCACTGTGCAAAAAAGATGCAGAAATACAAACAAGGAACTGAACTTTTTTCTATTTTGTGTGGACTTAAAGAAGCTGTGCTGCTTTTTAGAAGAGAACACCCTCCAGTGCTTCCATTTCTTAAGGTTACAGGGTGAGAAAATATTTTTCTTTACATCTCCTGCTTCCACATATATTTGAATATCTTTTGATCTTTGTCTCTTTGCCCTCTCACCTCTGTTCAGGTAAAATGCTACTCTGTTATGGCTTAATGAAAGATTTTAGTGGTTGACTGTTGTGACAGTGAAATATACATGGAGGTTTATGTTGCGTATTAAGTATAAAGCATCGTAAACCAGTATTAAAAATCAAACACATTTTCAGTAATTTTTTCATAATAAAAAGGGCATTATTCATTGGCCAAGTATTAATCCATTGCTACATATTGCCTAAAAACCTAGTCATGTCCGTCAGTTTGAGCAACTGTCAGTTACTCACAAAAATGTTTTGCTGTGAAGCTGAATAATTTAACAAGAAAGTATGCAGCTACATTGTAACTGGGAATTTAACCTTCATTCTTTACAGAGGCATCAGCTAGTCCAGAAAAGCTGATGAATCCCACCTGACACCTATTTATGTCAGCATGTCAAAACACCAAGGAAATAAGCAGTGACACAGAAGTCCTCCTCACTCATTTTTCTTGCATGCAATTGAATCAGTCACCAGACAATGTAGCTCTTTACCCATTCTCCTGTTCACTAGAGGTGCACTGAGAAATTATTATAAAGAACCAATAGAGATTCCAGACTGGTATGAAAAGGCATGTACGGAATTAAAAATTGCACAGGGAAACAAAAATAAAATATTTAAGAAAGATTTTATGGACTATTTTGATATACTTGAACTCAGGGAAAAAAAGGTGGGGTTTTCCTTGAAACTGTGCAATTTCATGTTGATCAATATGTTGTTGATGATGGTGAAAGAACCTCCTTGATTTCCTAAAAAACATTCATTTCAGGTTGGCCACATCTTCAGTGAAATTTGACTAGCAAAGCAAAAAAATAATAAGCAGTTTTCTACATTGTTCTAATGGTAACATCTACTGTAGCAAACCTTGCTCTCTATTGTAGGAAACGAACAGAGGGAGAAAACCAATTACATTTGCCTCTAAAGGATAGTATTTTTCATCTCTGAAGTACCTGCTCTAGCACAGGTTTGTGCACATTAGTACAGAAGGCTGATGAAAAGGGTGTGTGTTGTAATTAAAACATTAAGCCACACTGCTTGTGTTTACTTTGAAAAATATAAACATAAACCACCTCCCAGTGGGAGTGGCAAACTAACTAGCATGTACAAACCTCTCTGATGTTTTTGCAAGAATGATGTGGCTTAATCTGGCAATGGAGAGTATTAATTATTATCAAGCTGTATACCAGTGAGGTGTTATGGAATAAATGTCATTTTAGGAACAAATATACCTTACTTCCACATTGTCATTTTACTCTGCAAAGTCAGGAATGAGGTTTGTTATGTGAACATTGATACAAGCAAAGGTAACTTTTGCAACAGTTTGGATCAGTATCCTGAAAGATTGACTGGAGCCCTACGAATTTGTATTCCAGCATTTTCTTTCACGTGAAACTTTTGTGGACTTCATTTTTCTAAGCCCACACATGACATACTTAGGGAGGGTAATTCAGAGTTTTTCAGAACTTTATTTAATTGAGGGTTGGAACTTTCTTTGTATGCTGGAATGAAAATACAAAAAGGCTCATTTAAGGTTTCTGATGTAAAAATCATATGATTGAATGTATCATACTAATAGTCACCATGCTGGAGTGTCCATGATTGAAAAGCAACCAAACCCTTTGCTGTCACTGAATTTAACAGAAGTCATACAGGCTTTCAAAAATATTTTCATGCATGTATGGAAAGGTATTAATAAATATTAAGTAAGTGTAATGTTTATACTTTTTCATCATTATATTTTAGGATGATGGAGAAATCAAACATAAGATCCATGTGTACATGAAATTACTTTTAAAGATACTGCTATGAAAAAAGCAGTCACCAAAAGTTTCAAGTGTCTATGCCAAAGTAATTAAATACTCATACGAGCACATCAGTAACTGGTTTAATATTCAGAGGTGCTGAGTGTCCAAAATTCAGTCAGATTTCTTGTGTAGGTGCCTAGCTATGGATGTAATCTCGGCATTAACACTTGGCTGATTAACTTTATGTTCTAGGAGGAAGAATCATCAGGATCATGCCCACTAAATTCCTATATAATATACCTATTCACGTGTGTAAATAGTGTACTCCAATCCTACTTGACTAGGTTTCTGCAGACTCTCCAATATTTTCATTTGAAAAATGGTACTAGAAGTATAATGTATGCTTGACTTCTAGCGAGGTAAGAAAGGAATGTCAACAGTAAGTAACTCGATTTTTTTATTGGTAATATTGTTAGGTTTTCCGACATGGTGACCGAACACCAATTGTAAATTTTCCAACTGATCTACACAAAGAAAGTGAATGGCCCCAGGGATTTGGACAACTTACCAAGGTATGTTGACTTTCTTAGAAGCACTTATATATGCTACTCATAGGAAGTGGGCAGATTTTTTATGTGTGTCTCAGAAACACTAGCAAATCCCAAGTACTGATAGTTGGTATTAGCAATACCCCATAATTTTTAAACACTTTTGCAACATTATTCATCCAACTGCTGTTAAATTTAAATCTTGGTCATCATAGCTTTATAACCACCTTCCAAAAAGCAACAACTTCCTGATAGTGTGTCTGCATTCAAATAAATGGCAAATTTAAACAATATCTATACTCTTAACACTGATGAAGTTCTCATGACCACTAAGCACTGGGCCCTGTGACAGGGGAAAGAATGATACCAGCTCAAGGGTTGAGTCCACATTGCATCATTTGACTGGCAGCCACCTACTCACAAAACAACAGAAGTCTTGCAGGAGAAGGCTTTCTCTGGGGACAATGTGTCTTCTAATAAGGCTGCTTTCAGCCCAGAGTTTCACCAGGGTGCACTGAACCTACTTCTTGCATTTCAACATCAAGCCTTAGCTCTTTAACTGTATTTGACATATGAAATTCTGGAGCAAAGAGAGGCCAATGCATTTCCTAATAATACTTCATCATGATGTAGAAGTATGAACCAGAGACAATTCAGCATTTACTGTTTGAAGCAAGGCTTGAAAGATATGTAAAATTCGGTACACAGACAACACATTACTATCCACAGATACATAACTTATGTTGTAAGAAGAAAATAGTTTCTGCTTTGGCACAGATTTTTTTGAGAGCTTTTTGCTATTTTTTTATCTTCTTAGCAACAGTGGTAAGAATGTACCTATCTAAGAGCTAAAAGTTAAAAAGTTCAGCTCACAGCTTTGGAAATGAATAACAGAAGAGACAGCGTGCAATCTAAGACAACTGCAGGTGCACCAAGGCAAAGGTGGAAGAATATTACTTATGGCATAAAATACAAGCCACAAATTCATCAGGTTGATCAAATAGCAGAACAATGACAATAATAAATACTGGGTTATCAATCATCCTTTTTCAGCTGTCACTAACTGATATACTCTTTACAATGTTGATCATGAATAACTCCAGGAGCATCTACAGAGCTACAACACTGTGGAAACAGTATTTGTATAGAATCGGGTGCATTGCCTTCCCTGTAGTAGATGTTGGAGTCTTAGCATTTCAGAATGTGTCATTTTTTCATAGATATAAATGAGTATTTCTATTAAAAATTCTAGATCACCTATAACATATACAGTACATTATACAAATGGTTAATGATCACTTAAAAACTGATTGCTGAAGACAAAAAAAAAATAGAAAAGAAACTTCTACATTAAGATTCCCCAATCACCTTAATCTAATAGTCCTCTCTATGCTTGCCTCACAGACTGGAATGCAGCAGCTATTCGAACTTGGACAGTACATGAGGGAAAGATATTCGAACTTTTTGAACAGCACATACAACCGGCGAGAGGTACATAGCAGAACTGTCTGGAGGACATTTCTCTGGCATAGCAGAACTATGGACTTGTGCTAGATAAAAGCACGTCATCATATTAATTTCATTAATGGAAAAATTAACGTAATAGAAGAACATTTTTGATAGTCAGGCTTTTATGTCAAGGTAAAAACATAGACTAAAGTCTAACTTCCAGTTCCTACATTCAGTTTGGGTCTTCCACTGCCCAGTTTTCCAGGAGTGAACAGCTCCAAACCACCGACTGAATTGGGAATTTATACATAGTGACCCAATATTGTTCTACCCTGTTGAAAGGTGAACGCATAACCAGCCATGTGGTGGGCCATGCTCACATAGTTCATCCTGTAAAGGAGAGGTCTAACCATTGTTTGGATGTCCTTGTCATATGGTATAGATTCATTGTGGGGAAGACACCACTACCATTTTGGTCAATACATTAGGGATGAACTGATGGGAAGGCATAAAAGACTATAGCTTTGCCATGGTTCCAAGAGAGGTTTACAGTTTTAAATGCCTTCATTCCTGAGGTATAGAAGATGAATCATATCGGTGTTCCTCTGAATCTCAGAAGATGGAGAGCTTTCTTCTTTTAAATCATTCCAAATTGAAAGATGCTTTGGCAATTGAAGTAGGGCAAATGAAGTAGGGCTTTGCAAATGAAGTAGGGCCCTAGAAAGCTGAGTTATGGTTTCACCGTTTTGACTTTATGCAAAAACATAAAACTGAAAATAAGAAGCCAGGATTGATGAGTTGGGTAAAATTTCCCTATTATTTTTATTGTTTCCATTTTATTTTTAACTCTTTGCCATTATGTCTTCAGTTTTATATCCAAAGTACAGATTATGATCGCACCATTATGAGTGCCCAGTCATACCTTTCTGGCCTCTTTCCACCAACTAGCAGCCAAATTTGGAACCCTGACCTTCTCTGGCAACCCATCCCAGTTCACGTTTTGCAAAAATCAACAGACCAGGTGAGTACTGGCTGGACACTTCCTGTAACGCCTTAAACTCTCCCAGAAGCAAAGAAGATAAAATAGGGGGAAAAAAGCTAAAAAATATTTCCTCTTCTCTTCGAGTTTGATCTAATAGAAAACATCAACTGCAGCTACCAGCTGACAAGCGTGTCATAGGTCAACTGTAATAGCTGCATGAAAATCCTCCTTCTATAGTTGCAGAATACCTGAATTGTCATCCACACTACCATTTTCTTCAAGGTACAGCTCTAACATTTCTCTTGGAAAGGACACTTTTGGACAGTATTGTAGGGAAGCTCCCCGAAACCTTTAGAGAGGAAAAGTGCTTTTTTAAGCATCAACCAGCTAACCAGACCTCCTCTCCTTAGCAAGTTTGTTCCATAGTTTATTCGAGGAATGGAATTTTCACCAGCCACCGTAATGGCATCTCAATTATTACTTTCCTATTCTGGTAGCACTTAGACACCCTAATTACAGACAAGGGCCCTTATATGCTTAGTGCAATACAAATGTTTAAGGAAACCCTGGCGCTTGCCTTGCGGTTCATAATAAGAGCAGACCTACCTGAATGTTAGGTCTTGTAGAAGTTTTACTATAGGCAGCTCTCCCTGGCTGACTCGGGTTTAGATATTAATTTCACTGGCTCCTGTGACAAGGACTGTGTAAGGAACAGTGTGTTGAACAAGGACAAAAGGTTATACAGTGCAATGACAAAAAGGCTAATTTTTTTCTGCCTTTGAGGACAGAAGTTGACTTTAAGGAAATGTGTACAAAAACTTTATTAAATAAATGCCTGTCCAGTCACCAATATCAGAGGATGGACCCTGTCATTAGGGGCTGGCCACACCTGCCTCCCATTGGCATTCCTCCATTCTTGGAGGCCATGCTTGAAAGCAGGTACAGAGAAAGAGTTTCCACAAACTGGATTACGCATAATGTGATTCAGCTTGAAACTTGACTCTGTCCCTAAACAAAAGAACGTCACTGTTATTTAAATGTGTAACACTAGGGGAAGTTCCTTCACCAGAAGACATGAAAAAGCACCAAAGTCGTCAGAGCTTTGGCCAAATAAAATCTCAAAGCCCTTAGGGGAATTGCAGTGCAGTGCAGTGGTCTGTTTGGAGAAGGCAAGCTCATTTGTAGGAATCTCTAGTACCACATCACTTCTGCAACTGCTTCAGGAGTGGGTATTGATGTTTCACTGAGACACACCTCTGCGACAACTCAAAATTACTCTTAAATATACAAACCACCTGGAAAAAACATTGTTCCCCTGTTAAACCAAGCAGATGTTTGAGGGTATTTTCAAGCCCTAAGCAACACAAAGTGGGAAATTGAGGCCAAGTACAGTCTTGTAAAAAAACCTAATCACAGTTTATTTTTCAGCCACTGAGATCTATCAAGACCTGACAGGCAACAGTATTGAGTACTGCTTAATGAGGCCAAAGGGAGTGGCTTAATTAAGAACACCTAGAGGGGGATAATTAAGCCATACAGCAAGAGAAACATTTGTTATTGTGTAATTAAACAACATTCCCCAGTTTCACATTGCAGCCTTGAGCCTTCACCCTCCAGTGTGCAGCTGCTACAGAAAAAATGCATGCTTGAAAATCTGTCCAAGTGAAAGTGTGCTAGTGTCAGTTGGTGGCTGCTGCAAGCTTCACGTTGATAAATCAAAGAGAAAAGAGAAGCACTTGAAGTGCAGTCTGTAAATGTTCACCCCAAGACAGAGTAGGCTTTCTTGCACATACATAAGCCATAGATAGTGAAGTTAATTTCTCTTTGACATGATTTGTATGGTTATAGGATAATATTAGTGCTGGGTCAAAAATGCTCTAGTGATGTGACATAAAACGCTGAACCAGCACAAACTTATTTTGCTTTTTACTGACACTTTATGCTGGATCAGGTATCATCTGTCCTTCTGCAACTGGAATAAAGCATACTTGCCAGAGCACAGAGTTTGATGGATGCGTATGTATTTACACATGGTTCAGATCAAATATGTATTATCAAGTGACCTCATAATGCATATACTTGGAGTTATTAAAAGTGAGCCATACCCCTGAACAAGAACAGAGCCACTAGGCTCATAGATATTTGATATTTCAGGAGCACAATTTATTTGTCACTTTTGTTCTGAGTTCTGTCTGTTAAGTGGTCCTTAAAAAGCTTACAATAATACACTGCTTACCTCCAAAGAGATGAGAGCAGGATGTGTAGATGCAGAAGCAGTTCACATTCCAGTACCAGCTGGAGTCAAGCTGCATCTGGGGGGATTCAGGAATTAAGAGGGAAATGGTAGCTTTTTAAAATTCCTGATCATGGACCCTGATCCATTTCCCAAAGCAATCCCCTGGCAGACATGCTTAATTGCTTTTTGCCAAAATCAGTTAAACTCAGGGCAGTTAAACTCAAGCTATCACAGCCTCAAGTAGCCTCTGAAAAGTCAAGTTACCACAGCCCATTGCTTATGTTAACTGAATTCATGAACAAGGTACCCAAACAAACAACTACGGAGTAGCTGTACCATGGCCACGAATCTGTCTAACAAATATTACATCAGCAATCTCAGAAACAGAAAAACTAGAGGTGTGTTGATTAATTCTAGAACCATTCTAAGTTTTATTTCTCTTGTTTCAGAAGCTGCATTTTCCTCTGACTGGCTGTCCCCGTTTTGATGAGCTTCAGAATGAAACGCAAACATCTAGTGAATTTCAAAATAGAATACAACCATACATGGTAAGAAAAAATAAAAAAGGAACCAAAATCTAAGAAGAAGGAAAGTAAGACAGACATAGAAGTTATGGAATTACATTGTTTCCTTTTGCTAAAATGGAAAAATAAATAAATGCAAAAAAAAACCCCAAATCCTAAGGACTCTCTTAAAATCAGAAATTCAGGCCACTAAGATCAAAAAGTATGTTTGATATACTTATGAATTTCTCATACTTTTCTATATTAATATTTTAAAATGTGAATTTAACATTAATTTTCTGATACTATTTAGAGCTGCATATCGTTAAAGTTCCATGACATGAGGGGAGAAGAAATTTCTGAATGCAGCAATTTCCAGTTTTACAGGGTAGCACAAAACCAATTCTAAAAAATCTGGTAAATCTGAAACTTGGGAAGGTTTATGCATTTCTGCTGTGACTTTCTGAAGTTGACACTACAACAGAGAACTAAAGAAAGTCCAACCAGGCAAACACTCTGACTTATGAAAATTTGTCTGAGATGGATTTTGGATCCATCACAAGACATGCTTCTGTTTTGGCCCTGACACAAATCTTCACAGTCAGAGATTCAAAATTCCGATTCCAGTGATGCAGCAGGATGCAGGTACATGGATGGTATACCTGCCTCAAGCAACCATGTTCTTGTGGATAATAATTGCTCTAGATAGCAGTTACTGCTGCTCTCTTTTTTTTGCCTACCATCCACTTTGTAATAGCACTACTGCACAAATAAAGCAGGGGTCTCGTGTTCCGTTACACCCTGAACGCACCCGTACACATTCTCTGAAAGTCACTTCAGGCTTACTGCTTGGGCTAAATCCAACATTTTGCCTTTTTTATCTATTCCTAACTTTCTGCTAGCCCAGCTACTCTGCTCAGCCTTGCTCACCTGCAATGGGAGGTGGATTATGACTTCATAGCTATCCTCTCTCTCAGCTACCAGTACGAAACAGGTAACATAGGAATAAGGGATATTAAGGAGTCCCTTTATTCATCTGCGGTAGCACGTAGCAAGAATCCCTACGGGAATTGTTGTGGAACTATTACGTAGCTATTCAGCTCCTCTTCAATGGCAGAAGGAAAATCTATTTTCCTTTTCAATTTCTTTTTGCCTCATCCTGAATATTTGCCTCAGCTCTCTTTAATTTTCTATTTTTTCCTCATCTTTGTTCCTTTTCCCTTAGTGCCTTTCTCTTCCATATATCTGAAGGCTTGAGGTGACTGAGGTAGCCTCCTGGAGCAGTCAGAAGAGGGAAAGAGTGCAGCAGAGAGAGCACCAGACTAATCCATAGCAGGGCTGAGAAAAAGTAGTGTCAATATATTCATCAATGACCTGGATGAGGGGACAGAG
>RSEF01000002.1:49894646-49921611 GCA_003993805.1 Himantopus leucocephalus
TCTAGAAGTCCCTTCCAACTCTGAAAATTCCGTGATTCCGTAACACAGAGATCAGTACTTTGAAATGGTTACGAAAATGAAAACTGCAACCAAAACCTTCCACTACAAGGGTTTCACCTGTGTAAAATTAAACACTACTGTGTTGCCAGGTTGGGTGCTAATGAATCTGTATGCATATATGTTCCATATGTATTGAGTATTTGTGGTATACTCTTCAATTTTTTTCCCCCAGGATTTTTTACAAACAATGGCAGTTAACACAGGACTTGAACTAAATCATCTTAAAATACTGGACAATTTCCAGCTCTGGAATACATATGATACTCTACACTGTGAGGTAATAATAAGGCAACAGAGGTCAGGAAAGAATATAATGCCTAAGCTGGGTTTCAATTAAACCATGGTAATGTGGTTTCATAGGAATGAGTTGCCTTCTCTCCTGGATTTGCCTTCTTTTTTTTTTTATTTCAATCTAAGTTCTAATTTAATGCATTGGTAAAAGATAACCCAAAAACATGGTTTACAGCTTGGGAAACTCTTGTTTCCATTTGAAGGTTTATTCTGAAGCATAGGTACCGAAACCCATTCCCTTCATTCCCTCAATTTCCTTCCCAGTATGCTGCTATAGAATCATTTGAGCACATTGTCTAGGACATATTTATGATTTTTAACAGCAAAATTAAATTATTTGCCTTAATGTATCAACAGGTAAACATCAAAATACTTAGATGTTGAAAATGAGAGGTAAGATTATGATATATCAGTTAGGAAATTAGAAGATGATGATTGCTACTGGTGAATAAAATCAGGCTGGCCCCAAGCATGGGATGATTCCATTTGGCCCCAGTCATTATTAGCAGCAAATGAAGGCTGTTGAACATATCCTCCACACACTGAGGGACTTGGACACTATAAGACACTGTCACTCTTAACATGACTGGAGAGTGACACTTGTCTGTAAATGGCCAGTGATGGAACTGGTATCTGGACAACTGTATGGAAAAGGCAGGAGAAGTTGGACCGAGGTTATACCCTGAAGACGTTGAAGGGAAGAGGATAAGACATATGTCTGCAATCTTTCACACTAGCAAAACCAAAACCATATACCTCTACAGCAAGAACACATTATACCTACAAAGGATCCCCTTCACACAGGTGTTTCCCCTCTTCCCATTCACCCACTTCAGGTTGATCCCCATTCCCACAAAGGGTATTTCAGGCCATGCTGATGAGTGAAACCACACTGGGCAAAGAATTGCAGAGCAGCCTCAGAGAGTCCAAATGTAGTGGTGTGAGGCTGGGCAACAGGATGATGGAAACCAATAGAAGAAAAAAACATTATTTTCTGTTCCTTTATCAATAGGATATTCACAATTATAGTCTCCCTGTATGGGCCACCAAAGATGTAATCAACAAGATGGAAAAACTGGCAGAATTGTCCTTATTATCGCTATTTGGGCTTTATAAAAAAGAAGAGAAATCACGACTACAAGGAGGTAAATCAAAAAATGCACAGATCTCAGAAAGTAGGACACAATGCTTATGATAACATGGAACATCCTGTCACCTTACTCATGCAAAAATATTGATACAGAACCTTGATTTGTAACTATGGACATGGGATGCCATATTAAGCATGAAAATATGTGCTGAACACTGGCATTTGCATGGATGAGGTATTGGAACAAGGTCAAAACATGAACATCTTTAGGATTCTAAGAAAGATTATAGAAATCCAAGGGAAAAAATCAAGCCTTCATGGGCATGATCATTACTTGTCTGACATTAGGTTAGATTAAGTTTAAGTTCTGTTTCTCCAATATTTATTCTAATTGTTTCCTGATCTTTGCTTTTCCCTTTGATATACTGGTTATATATTGTGCCAAAACCTTGGCAACACATTGGTAGATTTCTGAAAGACTTATATAAAGCTGCTCAAAACCAATCTGATCAGAATAGAAGATGAGAGATTCAAGTTATGCCTATACTGCAAGAACAGGGACTACTGCTTAGCTCCAAAATTGAGGCTCACAGGCTATGCTCGTATGACACTACTTCAGGACACAACCCAGGCATTTACCATGTGATCCCCAGGTGTCCAGGAACAGGAAACCCAAACAAGTGAGCCTGAATATCTGCAGGCTGGACCGTTCGGGGCTAGGCTTTGTAATGCACCTACCCTGCAGTCTAGACCTAGGTAAAGAATTATTAGCAGCCTCATCATCTAGGCACATACATCACTGGATCCAGCCATATAGTAATTACAGTCTCAGACCTGCATTGAAGCCCACTGGCTGGTAGCTGGCCAGATCATGTGGTCAGGACTTTTTTTCTGCTGTTCACGGGCATACCAGTTAGGCCCTCTTTCCCTAGAATAGTATAAATTGTGCTACAGGGAATTTCTGCTGCCCTTAACCCATTGGCTTTAGAATATCTCTGGTCTGGAGAAGGGGTACAAAAGAGCTTTGGAAAAATGAAGAATTGATACTGTGCGACTTATTGGAAGTAAACAGTTAAAAATGTTTCTTCAGCACCTATAGAGGAAGAGGCTAGCACAGCTGTAATTATTGCAACACTGCAAACAGACAAAAGATGATGGAGAGGAGATCTCAGCATAACAAAACTGGAAGTGTCATTAGCCCCCATTCTAAGGACAGTTCTAGATGATTTCCTGTAAATCCTGCCACTTCACTTGACCTGAATGATGAATGATATATTTCACCTCTGTAATATCTTCTCTCTAGTTATGAACTTGCAGTAAGCTAAAAAATGAGTATGAGGCCTGAGTCTCCTGTTTAATACTCAAAATCTTTTGCCTTTTTGGTTTCTATGCAAATGTTATATCTTCATTTTCCTCTTCCTTGTTCCCATCTTTTTAAGGTGTCCTTGTGAATACTATTTTAAATAGTATTAAACAAGCTGCCAATTCTTCAAAACAAAGAAAAATGGAGGTCTACTCTGCAGTGAGTATTTTCATCTTTCATAAATCTTGCTATCATTTTACCAGTAAAAGATCCTTAAAAAGAATAATCAGAGCTTCCCTGTATGTTATATGAAAGAATAACACAATACAGTTCAATTCAGCTAACAAGCTGAACACCAGTCCATACAAAAACACAGCAGGAGCATGGATTTCACCTCGGTTTCACTCAAACTCTACTTGGTAAAGAAAACTATGTATTTTGTCATCCATTTTTTTCTGCAACTTAATGGTGCAGTTTCTATAAGTTGCATCTTCCCTTAAGTGCTCCCAACCCAGAGATGCTGGCACATAGCAACTTCAGCTGCACCTCCAAACCCTTCCTCTGCTTAGGAAGGGGTGATACAGCTGTGGATTCTTTTTTTTAAAATATATTTTATTTTAGAAGATGAAGAGGGCCATTTGGGTCAGGCCAAGATCCATTTAGCTCATTCATTATCCTGCTTCTAACAATGGCCAGAGGCAGGGAAGAATGTGAGAATAATGCCAGCACAGAGTGATGCTTCCCCTGATACAACCTTCCAGCCATCTGTGGCTTAGGGACTTCCTGAGATAGAATCTGTGTCTGTGTGTTTAATAGCTCTTGACATACTTTCTTCCATCAATTTATCTAATCACTTTTTTAATACTTTTATACTTTTGGCCCCTGCAACATCCTGTGGCAATGACTTGCATGTTAAAATAAAAAAAAGTACTTCCTCATTTTTTTTTAAACTTAATAGTGATTTAGCTCTGTCCTAGCATTTCTATTGTGAGAGATAGGGAATAGTCATTTTTTACTCATTTTTCCTGGGTCACTAATGAATTTACTATTTTCTGTCACATCTCTTTTATCTTTCCTTTTCTAAGACAGAGTCCTACCCTTTTTAATCTTTCCTCATATAGCAACCACTCAATACATTAAAATTTCTTGCTACCTTTTCTATGTGTTTTCTAGCCCTACTGTATTCTTTTTGAAAAGGAAGAAGTGCATCCAGCATTTTCACTGCTGCTTTAATGCCTTGAGGCCAAGTATACTCTTATTTTTGAAAGTCATCAGTCTAAAAAGTTCCAGATCCTGAATAACAAATAAAGCATAGCTGTTAGACTATAATATAAATAAGCCTAGCAAATATGTATATAAAGATGGTTGCAAAATTTAGGTATCAAGATGTCTGGACTTCCTTCCTTCAGCTCTTCCTCCTGTGATACCCTACAAGAGGAGAGATAATGGGGAGAGGAAGGGACTGCAGGTGGGTGGGTAACTGATTCCATCAAAATAGAAGCCAAACTGATATTTTATTGTCTAAGTCCAAACAGAAGGACCAGCAATTTAAAAAGTTCTAGAGTGTGTGTAGAGCCAACGAGGAAAGTCTTTGTATGCCAATATTTGCCGGGTATACTATCTAAAACAAAGTACTAGCATCTCAAAATGCCACAGGATATATTACCTTATACTGCTTCAATCTGACTTTGGAAGCGAAAACACTCCTGAAGGAAAGAGTAGCAAAATGCACTGAAAAACTAGATTTATTTCTCAGACCACATCTTGATTTCCCCCAATATCTCTGTCTCCAAAATAGTGCCAGATGGTGTCGGACACATACTGCAGTAACTCTTTGGAAATGCCCCCTGCTGTCTGTAGTAATCTGTTAACATGTTTTCCCCAGTGGTTAATATACTGAATATATTTTTATGGTCAAATTTACACAGGTTTTGTTTTATCGTGATTTCCACTTCCTCTCTACTCTTGTCTCATTACTCTGGATAAATGGTAGTTGACTTAACTGACTTTCAAGGATGGATTTATTTTTTTTCAATAGCATGACACCACAGTTGGGGCCCTTCAGATTGCTCTCAATATTTTCAATGGAAAACTGCCACCATATGCTGCTTGCCAGTTTTTTGAACTCTACCAAGAAAGCAGTGGGCAAGTATCTTCTTATCTATACAAGAACAAGGAGTGTTTGGAATTTGGTTCCCCCTTCCCCAAAATCATTTTCCTCTCAAACATTGTGAGGAGATACAAATTCATTTTAAACTGATACTTCACTGAGCAGTCCACAGGCACAAAGTTATACGAAAACCAGGAAAAATTACATTTGCTGGATGTGCATGTATCTGTGTGCTTTGAAAGACAGGAAGAAGAGGAAAACAGACCTTACCAGCTGGAAGTAAATGGTAAAATAAATTTTCCTGCTTCTTCAAATGATAGCAACAACATTTCCAAAATATCTCATAAATCCCAAGGTAAACCAGTTGGCTTAGAAGAGCCTGGTGCTGTTGCCATTCAAGGAGCCTTCAGAAGGACCTTTTGAGATGACTGGTGATCTGTGCAGTAATGTAACCAGCTTTGGCAAAGTGGGCTTTGCAGATGTCTTTCACAAAGCCTCCATTCTTGAAGAACAGGTTCTAGAGTAGGATGTCAGAGCCTATTACCAACACTCTGTCTCTAAATAGGAAACCTTGTGTTTAAAAACCTTTTTTAAAAAATCTTTTCAATGTTTTTAATTAGGCAATATAGCATTGAAATGCATTATCGGAACGATTCTTCAAAGGATCCTTACATACTCACTCTGCCAGGATGCACCTCTTCTTGTCCACTTGAGAAGTTTGCTGAACTAGTTTCTCCTGTGATTGCAGAAAACTGGTCAAAAGAGTGTGGGAAGAAAGACAAAATGAAAGGTAGTGTAACAGCTCTGTATCTTCCACATAAGACATTGAGGCAGAAATTGTATCAATGGCTCCAAACTTTGTACGTTTCACACAATAGGTGTCCCTAAGTGTGGACCAGCTTTACTATGGACAGGGAAAGCCACCAGAAATTAAATTTCTCTGAAAATGTGAAGAGTAGATTTTCCCACCAGTGTGAAGGCAGTGCTATTATTAGCATACTCACATAAGGAGCTACCTAAAGGCCATGGCCAAAACTAGAGCTCCGCTTGCTGAAAATGTCCAACAGAAATATGGGTGTGGGTGCTACGCAAGGAGTCCTGTGTATGTTTGACGCATCAGTCCTTCTGTAGATGCAAAGGAAAAATGGCTTGCACATGCACAGTAAGATTGATATGCCTGTATTTCTGGCATGTGTACTATGTATTGAGGATACCTTAAACTCCACTGTACACACGGAATGCAGCTGATCCACTCAGATACAGCAGCTGTTTGCCTCAGACTACCAACAGCTGACAGCTGATAACCTCTTCCTGCCTGAATATTATTTCCAGAAGGAAAGTGACGGGCAAGGCAACACACGCTACTTTCCAATAGTCTTGGTATTTCCCCCTTCCTGCATATATTCAGTGTTTTGGTGATCCTTGATGAAACTCCTAGTTTGTGTTAACTGCACACAGTCCCTCCCCTTCCCTGTGAAAACCTAGGAGTAAGATTTACCCATGCACAGGAAGCTATCTGTGCATTTCCAGGATTAAACTATATTTTTATACTTACCTGCATATGTCAGTAAATGCAGGCCATGTGATCTTGCCAGAAATATGAACAAAAATGTAACTATATTTCCATTTTAATTCGACTGTTATCTCTGTATCCAAAATTATACATGTGTTTGTCTTTCATTAACTCCCCTTTCCTTTATTGTTTTTCTTTCACAGATATTTTTATTGGATTTGACGTTGCTGTTGGCTTGTTGTTCATTTTTGACCTTGTACTGCTCTACCTCCTTTATCATTATGGACGCTGCAGGCGCAGAAACAATTACCAAGACATTTAAAGGGGAGGTAAAGAAATGAAAGAGAGAGCAGCTAGACATCAAGCAATTATTTAAGTTCCTAATATCCATCCGTTTGCTCTGGCCAAATTAATCTCCAAAGCATATTCAATAAACTTGAAGGGCTGAGGTATCCGCGGCCTGGCTCCTAAAAGACTAAACATCTGCAGTGAGAAATACTGTAGAAATACGTTACTCTTAAGAATTTACTTTTGTAGGAAGATGGAATTACTTCAATTTCTATCTTTAGGTTTTCCACTACTATTAATCTCTTAAGTCAACCAGTGG
This sequence comes from Himantopus leucocephalus, assembly GCA_003993805.1. Lineage (NCBI taxonomy): Eukaryota > Metazoa > Chordata > Aves > Charadriiformes > Recurvirostridae > Himantopus > Himantopus leucocephalus. Next base: position 49,901,621 of record RSEF01000002.1, read on the forward strand.
GGTGAAGGGATGCCTATGTTTTTTTTTTCTGTTGCCTATTACCATTTAGCCCTCTACTTCTCTCTTACCTGCTCAATGACTCTTTCTTTTGAAAATCACAGTCTGTAATATTTTCCTTACTTCTTACAAATGGCTATTTTGTTGATGCACAGTAAAATGTTTTCAGTGAGCTGAAGCTGCAATTACTGTGTGAAAAAGATTCATATCAGCACTTGGGCACACTGTTTCTGCATTTATTCATACAAATCTATGCATGAGTTTTGACCTTGGCCTTCAGCTTATAAAAGTCTGCAGCCTGCTTTTCAAAGGAGCTACACTACCATAGCTGTGACTTAAATTAGTAGAAACTGGAGGGAGCTCTGTTGCATATCCAGGCATAAGCAAGAAGCTTAGGGCAACAGGATCTTGGTCATTGTCCACACCTTCAGTAATGTGGATAGACAAATACAATAAACTCTATTTTCTGTTGCTACACTGCTTTCCTATTTTTCTGAGTTCCCAGTCATGAATGATCCTTTGCCCTGCATATTTTCTGATGTGTCTGTTCTGTGTTCTGCTTCTATAATCTTACTTCTTTGACCCACTCTTAGTTCCTCAAGCTATCACTCTGTTCATCACCTTTCATTTTAATTTAAAATAACTTGTTTAACTCCTTGCTCCATTCAAAATCCCTCGTGTTAGCACAACATGCACTGAAAGTAAGAAAACAATGATTCTGCTTTTTTTATGTTGATCTCTTCTGTGCAATACGTTTTGTTTAGATTATAAGCTCCTAAAGTCAGGGAATGTCTTTTCATAATTGCTCTCTAGTATTATAAACTCGTATCATAAGCACTAATATTGTTGCATAAAATATTGCTTATCGTCATATGTTTCAAGACCTGAATCAATATTTTTTTTATCCTGTAGTCCTGCAGAGGATATTGTAAATTACATTATCATGGAAATGCCTTTTTAAAAATCAAGACAACTATACAGACAGGTGCCAACAGCAGGTTTAGCTCAACAGATATAATGAGCAATCATGTGCTCAAGATAATGAGTCCTGTTGAGGTGCAGAACTCTAGAGAAAGCTGAGAGATGAAGCTGCTTAGCTCAGGCATAGCATCACATCAGTGTGAATACACTGCTTCTGAACTGACTTTGACTCACATCTGTGGGTTGCAACCTGGAGCCCAGGAGCTTGGGTCAGCTGCCATGGATCTGGAGATCAGCCCTCAATATTACAGCTCTGGACACATTTAAAATGTGATGTAGTTAGACGTATGGATATTAAATAGCATAAATCAAACAGAATAGCAAAGGCTTGTGGGAACATAGCACTTTCCAAACATTGTTGCATTTTCTTGTAGTAACTTCAGCTACTGAGGTGTCAACCTTTTGAAGCAGTATTTCCCACTCAGTAAAAAGCTTTTAGTAGTATCCCTGATATTTCCATTTTATCTATTTTAGGAAATATCATAATCAAGTGATGGATTTGATTCTTACATGGTAAGGATATTTTATTGTATAACGATTTGGGGCAAAGCTGTCAAAAAGATCAAAGGCTATCCTTAAATCAGCTGGTTTGGGCATACAAGCTTCAGATTGTAGCTAGTAGTTCTGATGCTTGGTGCAAAATCATAAATGAATGTCTATATTGCAGCAAAAAGTGTTACAGCAGCTCTAGGAAACAAGTCTGAGCTGGCTTGGTTACTATTAGCAGTGTACTCACAGTGGAGAAAAGCTCAGGATAAACTGCAAAACTGATCCTGGCTCCTGAAAATATATATATACACTCAGCAATTACCTGATGCTGAGCTCTGTATTACCATGGCCACAGTGCTGCTGGTACTCGCTTAAGATTGAGTATGTCTTTTATTAGAGGCAGTCAGATCCTCGACAAGTGAACATGTATCATTGACTGATAATGTGCAGTAAGAACTGTTTTTGACGTATTAGAAAGTCAGCTAGTTGAACTCCACAAGAAGCAGAATGGGGCATGTTTTTTCCAAGATTGCTTCTTAGAAAAAGAAATACATTCAGACAGAAAGCAAAATGTGAAGTGTCTGAGACATCTTTTGTGGTTTATGCTACTGAAGCCTAAGCTGTTACAGAGAATTTCAGGCGATGAGGCAATTCTAGCTGCAGCAGGAGCTGTCATGAAGTAATTTTATTGTAGGGACACCTTTTTATTAACAGATAGTCATACTTGAAAATGTCCATGCACTTTTAGAAAGGATCCGGTGAACACAAGTTACACAGAATGTAATGGATAGGTTCAAATGATGTAACTTCAGACTTAATGAAGGTACAAAAAAGATGTAATACATTAGTAATGTAGGCCTTGAATCTCACTTACAGTAAAGACGCTTTGTCTTGCTGTGATTAAATCAAGTTTAATTTCTAGAGTGAAGTAAAAGGTTGTAAGTGTCAGATAAGCTTGTAGCTTTTTAAATTTTTCAGCCACACTTACAATTTGCTTAACATAATCTGCAGACTGTTTGTGATTAGAAAATATCTTGTCTCCAAGCAACTTGTAGCACCGAAATAAAGTACATTGAAGAATTCAATGTTTGCAGTTGTATTTGAGTGAAAAATAATGGAGCTTTCAGTGTGCCTGCTGTTTCCAAACAAAAGTGAATGTTCAGGTTTGCTCCCTTTGTAAGAATAGATTTTTAAAGAACTGATGCTTTGACATGAATAATGCTATCATTGATGACATCAAGCTCTTCCATTTGCCCTCTAGCACTGACAACATCTGCCTCTGCAGCAGGGTCTTCTGGTGCGTATGGTAGACGGCAGTGCATACACAGCACTTTCCAGCTCAGTCAGCAACAACCTCCACTTACTGAATTGATTTCATTCTGGAACTTGTTTATTCACAGTCCTGAATATCGTACACACTGGGTCAGCACAGCATAGCTATCTGAATTCCAGAGTAACACTGGCTCACCCTGGAGCACTCATGCTCATTTGTTCCTATAATATAAAGACATTTGATCCAAATTATATTATTTCTTCTCACTTAAACACATTTTCTTAGATGTGGTAAGGTACAGAAAAGAGAATAAAAAATACACTGTATTAAAAAAAATAAATAAACCTGTTCAGTCCAAAAAATCTTGATTTTGGGTTAAATCAAACAAAAGACAAAGGTTATGTTTAAATTTTCCTTCACAAACAAAAAATGCAAAATATTCTACTGTAAAAAGAAAAATAAAGATTTGCAGGGATGGAATTTGAGAGTGATAATGAGGGTAGAGGCTGGCGTATTCTTAGGCATATAATCTTGGCCTTTAAGAATCCATGTTGAGGTGATGTCAGCAATATTGCATAGGATTGTATTCTTGGCATCAAATAGCTGAAACTACTGTACTCCTTAAAGCATTTCTTATAAAGAAAGATGGAGATGAAAGGTAGACCTTTACCTATAAAGGGCTAGCTTTATTGATTTAGCCAATAATGCTTCTTCATCAGAAGTTGCCAAGTATTAACACTCAAATAAATAAACATAAGTTGCTACTGAAGTAATAGCAAACCACTTGAACTATTACATTACTTGGTCTCTTCTATGACTAGGCAACTTCACTTCCAAAGGGATTTTAGCACTGGTAAGGCCTTCAAGAAAACATCTAGGAAATCAGGTACAGTTGGAAAGACAGTTAAAAAGACATGTCCAAAGTCCAATTGTGCTAATTGCTCTAATTTCTCTTAAAGTAGAATAATGACACCACTTCCTCTCCTGAGACTGATAGTACATTGTCAAATTCATCCATCCTGCAGACTGAGGTTCCAGTGATCTTTTAAAAAATCTGCAGGGAGAAGAAAGATACCGTTTATCAATTCAAAATAGATAGTGGCAAAAGAAAATGGTCCTGGCTCCATCTCTCTTTCTCTTTATTTAGCTGCAGGCATATCTATGTCAAAAAAAGTAATTTCTCTGTATTCTGGTTATGGCAGCTAAATATCTTGCCCTCTGCCCATAGCAAGCCCTTGACTTCAAAGGAAATAGCAATTTTGCTAGCTCATCTGCTCTATAAACTATGGAAAGAAAGATAGTAAGATGCAGGATGATCACAAAGCCTTTTCTTTAGGAATAAGAATTAAAAGGATATATGGACTCAAAACCCTGCAACTTCAGGCCCAAATAAGTAAGCACGTGTCCTCCATTCTCTAAAATACTAGTCTTGACAGCATTTGTATCAAGAATTACAGGAAGACTAGCAAAATTCTGTAATACCCACAACTATTGAGCTGACTGAGGAGATTTCCAGTACTTCTTGGAAGCGGAGCTCCTCCATTCTTTCCATTCTAAGGCATTTTCAGAGCTTCTCCTGGCTATTCTTCAGGAAGCAGCAAGAGCTGAAGCAGATCTGAAGCCTACTTCTTGTTCAGAAGTTTTGAACCACATGCACTTAAGATTAAAATGGATGTGATAAGTAAATTACTGTTTGTTGTATGACAGTTTCTTCACTTGTGAAATTAATACAGAAGTACTTTTACACTACAGGCCACCTCCTCCAGGGCAGAAGAGTTAAATGAACAATTCAAACATAGCATGTTACACTTGCAAAAAGATGAGAGCATTTGCTACTGATACAAGCAGCCCTTCACGAGAAACTTGTGTATCTGTAATATCCTGGTGGAAGAGCGCTTTATCAATCTATTTACACACAAGAAACAAAGACTCCTCTTTTTTTGGTAAAGGAAGATGTGGATCAAAAAACACATTAGTCTTTAAGTTAGGACCCTTCAAATAAGCACATGAAAATCTTCTTCTGACAAATGAAGGCCGAATTTTCACTTCACTTCACTTCACTCTTTGGAAAGATGGTTTTGGCAAAGACAGGATATATTAAGCCACACTATGTGGTGGTTAGCCCATCTCTAGCACAGTTATTGAGTTGTCTTCTCTTATATGGCTATTTGCTCTCACCTCTGAACTACTGGTAGGATGGAGGTAAAGGACAACAAATACATTAAACTCCAGTGAACAATACAGGCTGCTGTTACTTACTCTTACATGTTCTAACCACCAAAACTATTTGGTCATAGATGTGAACCAAGTGGGTCTTTAATCCCCTTACCTCTTCATTCTAACTACGACACTCAATCTTAGTGTATGTACCAAAGCATAGTCTGTATTGATTTACATCTCTCCCTTTCTGACCGCGCATTCAGTAATACCAATACTGTAAAAAAGCCATTAACTGAGTTGCAGCTTTCTTTGTTGGTCTCATTGCCTGGTTGATGTTTCACCATGGTTTGAATACCAATTCTCTGTAAAGAAGACCATTCTCCACCATGAAGTGCTGATATCATTAATGACTGTCTCACTTGAGCCTTAAGAATAATCCTGTTCTCTGCAGGTAACTATCTCTGAACAAAAAGCAAGGAGATTTTCATAACTATAGCTTGCATTATCAAAAACGGAATAAGCACTGTATACAAACTATCTTCTTTATTTCAGTGAAGTACCTGCCACTTTGGAGAGTGCAAAAGCACTCTGACTCTTCTTGAGTGTGTAATTTTATAATGACGTACCTCTCCATTTTAGGACGTAGTTTTAGAATATAGTCCTAAGTACATTTGTTATCAGAGAAAACATAAAGACTTATATGAGGCTCTTGGTGATGACAGGACTTAACTGTTCAAGAAGGAGACCAAATATCCTGAAATAACAATGATAAACTTTAAAAGAACTGCATTGCTGAGACAGATGGATGTTACAGAGAAAAAAAATCTGTTCAAAGCAAATCCTAAGACAACTGGAAATACTATAGGAATGGTCATAGCATAGCATGATTTTGGGAGGTTTCTAATAATAAAATCTAACACTTTTGAAAATTAGCTCTTCCATTAGGAAATTATTGGGATGTTCCTGAAGCTATTCTTTCTGTTATTCTCGGATATGTTTTCGTTTTCCACCACGTGCTTATGTGTGCATTGAGTCCTATTAAATGTTACTGTGACAGGACCACTCAAGGTTTCCCCTAAGTCTGAATAAGCGTGTATGAGGGAGGAAGGAGGGGAACTGTGCACAGACAGACACTTGATTCTCAAATCAATCTTCCATTTATAGGGTAAGCAAATGATGCAAAACTGATAGCAAGCTAACACTGCAAATGTAAAGGAACTTAGACAATCTATATGTTTCATGATGTCTAATTTGTAAAGTTATTCCATCATGTTTTAAGGAAGATACAAGCAGGAGAAAGCATCTTGAATACTAATGGCATAATCTTGGTCTAACCAAAGCAGGCAGTAAAAATGTTAAATAGCCTGAGAAGGAAACCAAAAAGAAAACAACTAAGTTTCTGCATCCCCATGTAATGTCCCAGTAACCATTAGCAAAGCTTAAGGATCAGTCTGAGAAGCCAACTTGAATACAGAAGCAGCTGAGGAGGTATAATTTTAAAAATAGTATAATCTGAATAAAAAATTTCTGAATAACAATTTCCATAATGTTTGATTGGTTTTTAGTTTTATAATGCTTTTCCCATTACAGAAAAACTATTTTTATAGATTCTTTTGCTTTTAAATCTTGTCTGGTGACAAAACTAGTTCTAGATAATCTGGTGAATGCTAAGCATATCATTCCATAAATCAGATCCAATCTTTTTGCATAGTCAATGGGCAGCTCCCCCAAGTGTTTACCAACCATTGGGCTGTGTAGTTTTCAGCAGTCTTTGGGCAGTTCCCTACTTTGATACAACAGCCTAGTCCTAGGTGGGTCATGGAACATCTCAGTATGTACTAGATAGAGCCTTTGGCAGTTAGCGAAATAATGGTATGAAAAAAAAATGTGATGGGAGAGACAGTTTGTGGAAGCACCAAAAGCTTCCCTTGCAATGGAATATACGAGATAAAAGCTAATGGGCAAGGTATTTCCCTAAGTACATTAAGTATTAGCAGCAGGGCGTTGTGGAAACCCCTCAAGGTGAATTTAAGCTTGGAAAAAAAATCTGCTAAATAGAGAAAAGGAGATTTGTTCCAGGTTAGCAACATTTAAGGAAGGGCAAGCATGAAAAAAGCTTTGTCAACAGACTGGATCGCCGCTTTCTCGGTACTGTACAGAAGCTACCTTAATGGGATGGCCTGCTGTTTGAAGAATACTTTAGACACATCATTTATGTTACATGTATGTAGAGAGCAATGGAGGCTTCGGTTTTTTTGTAGACATCTTCAGACATAATAATCCATGTGTCAAACTCTGTGTTGGTTAAAAAAATCCTTCAGGTATCTGGAGTTAAGAAGGATTTCTGAGTAGTAAACTATAGGCATATTGTTCTGTAGGGGCGGCAAAGCCACTGTCGAGAGTGGCAAATCCTCCAAAACAAGATCAAGGTCACCCAACTGATGCAGGGCATGGTAAGCTGCCAGTTACTTTGGGAACTGATAATGCAGGGTGCATAGACGCAACACCCCCTCTCCTGGCAAGTCCTTACCAGAGGATCCCTGGCACGCTTTATAGAAGTATAAAGTCTGTTTGAACCCTAGGAAGTCTCTCCACTTGTTCATCTCTCTTTACATGACCTTTAACTACAGCCCCGTGGGCATTAAGAAAATCTTGTCACCAGTTCCTAATGATTACTGGGAGCAGTCTGCCACCTACTGCCTATACAAGCTCTCTGTGTCTGCAGCTTTCCACCTAAATTGTAAGAAAGCTTGTTGTAAATGGGATTTAACTCACTTTGATACTTCAGAATCTGGAGACAAACTCATCTTGGATGTTAAAAGGAAAGTTCTGCCTTTCCAGAACTAACTTCTTTTTTAAAGGAATAGAAAAGAGATCGTTAACAATTTTCTTCTAGATCATGTGTGCAGGAAGTTGATAGGTAGGTTAGTGTCAAATTGAATGGGTCTCCCTGCCTCAAAAATAAGACTGCACTATACACTTGGTTCAGGGATTAATCAGCAATTTTTTTCACAGACAAAGACTTGTATTCAATCATATTCAATGGCTAAACTTGAGAGGATGATTACATTTTTCTGACCTCCTGATAATCTGTGTCCATCTTAATCTGTGTTATATAAAAGGAAGGAATAATTACATTGTGCTTGATAGATCAGTATCTCCCTGCTGCTATGTGCTATTTTTTTGGTATCTTCTACTCTGCTGAAGTGGTGTGTGACTTTTTTCAGTTACTTTCTCTATCAAGTTAGATGCACAGCATAGCTCCTTCTTCCTTTCTTTCTTTTTTTTTTTTTATAAAAACATTCAATACTGTAAGCAAGTACATTACTAGCCCAAAAGCATTTTCTTGAAATCAGTAGCACCAGATTTAGCTAGTTGTTTAATGCGTTTAATGACTTTGCATGTCTGAAAACTATCGTTAGGGGCCTTTTTAATCAACAACTGAAATTTTCATATTCATCTTGCACAAAATTATTGATGATAGTAGGCAAAGTATCTTAAGTCAAACTGCTTAATTCCTGTAGTCAGCTAATGCAACAGAATCCATAAATGGAAGAACATGAGGAGAAGTGTCTTTGATCAGAGTCTTAACTGTTGATTACAGGCTTAGCTTTATATTCAATCTCCATGCTGACCACAGACTTTTTACCAGCATTTTCTCATCTCTTGTTGATTACAATGATAAATTCAACCCATCATATCTGACCACTCATTCTGACACTGGGAATTTCAGCTGGGGATTTTTCAACATTTTGTCATCTGAAGTCAAATGCTGTTGTCACAGACAGATGCAAGCTTTCCATCAGAAGTCAGTGAAAGACATACTTGTTTTATAAACAGATTTTTCTGGCCTAGGGAGCTTGAAACTTTGTAGTTTTCTAATTTTGAGAAAATCTAGAACATAAAAATTCTCTAAAAACTAAGCTATTAATGGATAAGCCTGTAGTAATTTGAGAAATGTCTCATGGCAAGGAAATTCCCACCTCCTAGTTTCCCTTCAAGATATTATACTGGTGTAACTACTGAAAATTATTATATACTGAAAGCAAGTTAACTGTTGCAACGAATTTATATGGCTTTTAATAGTAGTAATCACAGTAAGAAAGGCATTTCTTAAGGTAGCTGAAATAATGATCAGAAACCCATTCCTAATTTTGTGTTGCCTTTTGTAGCACAGAGCAATGCTGCTTGCAGCACATTCAAGACAACACATGAAGAAGAGACACATAAGAGTATATATAAGACAAAAATAGCCAAGAAAATGTGAAGATAAGTTATATACTTGTTATATACTTGTAGCCACCTGCTGGAAGTCCTCACCTGTGTGATTACTTATCACACACGCATAGTTCTGTTGACTCTGATCGCTCACACTGAGAGCGCTTGCAGAGGTAGGTTTTCCTAGATAGTAAAGGCATGAGCAGGTAAACAAAGAACTAGTAAGATGAAAACATCTTAAATTTTGGGCAGGGTATTAAGTGTCACTAGGAAGTTGAGAGAAGGAAACAAATTTCTTCCACGGAAAAAACCCACCCACAACAAAACAGTAATTTTCTGCACTGGGATGCCTGAAGTCAATAGCTATCAGGAGCTGAATGTAAAAGGAAACACAATCACATGTGATGAGCTTGTTACAGTTGGAACATTGCCAAACCCAGCTTCAGTTTTTTAGTTTTGGTTTTAATCAGCAAAGTCCACGCTGCACCACTGCAGCATTACTAGTCTCGTAATGACTACCAAAATGCTTAGTTTATTCAAATGCAATAAACTAACAATTCCGTTTTAAGCTATTTCTATATAGAGTATGTTCTATACCTTTCTTGACTTCAATCTTACTTGCATACAAAAGTTTTCTTGTAAAGGTCAGGTCACTTCAGATCATGACATTCATATCAGAAGTAATTAAATCAGCATATCTGATGATATGCAAATAATTATTTCTTCACAAAAGATTCAGTTTAAGCATGCTCAGTGCCTTTTTTGGTAACAAACCACTTATTTTGCAGATTGTGGGGGAAAAGTATCAGTAAAAAGCTTGAGCAAATATAAAATTGGTTTATACATTCATGAATTTTATTCTTCACACTCTAATAATGGAAGAGAAATAATTAACAATGAATTGTTGAAATGGAATTCGGGCAAAGAGCAGAAACAAAAGAATTCTGTGCTTGTATGATAGAAAACACGTTCTTTTTCATGGCTGCTAGAACATCACCTCAATTGGAGGACAGTTCAAACGTTTTTAAACATCTTGGTCTACCCTTCTCTCAAGTGGATAGCATTTACTTGTTGGCCAACTATTTAAACAAGCATACTAGCTAATTTCAGTTCACTGTTAAGTAATTTATCAAATAACTAATTCATTCATATAATCCAACCCTGTTTTATTAGTATAATACAATAATAATTCAATATTTTCCAGAAATAAAGATGTGTAAATAGGGATATATTCAAGTTTCTAAAATGCCTTTTTGCCTTACATCAAAAATGGGACAGCAGAAGTTCAGGGAAATTTGGCCAAAACCCCAAGCATTAATAGTATCATTACAAACTAGCACGAAATAAGATTACATAAGTATCCATATGCTTATGCTTAAAAGCAACAGCATATGCCTTATATACCATTTGATGATCACGATCTGTGTCAAAGCAAAGCAAAAGGAGTGGGAATATGAATAATATACTGCCTGAAATGGATGCTAGAAATGGTGTTAACTTGCTGTGTGCATTCCTGCTTTGCATGTTGTGCTTCCTCTGATTCATACACTTCTGTTTCCATTAATTCAGCCAAATGGCCCAGTCAGCTGATCACAGACAATTTTAAGGATATTAAAGCTGAAATACCTTTTTGTCATCAGAAGCAACACTTCTGAAAGCTGAAATGCTGCTATCTCTGCAATAATGAGAATTTGGTAAGGGACTCAATGATTCAGTCATGATGAGAAAACCGAAACCAGCAATGGCATGAGGAAAATGAAGGTGAAACTGTAAAGACCTAAGAAAAAGATCTACCAACCCAAAAGAAAACAGAGATTTCCAAAGTCCTGCTTCTGCTTATTACAGAAAAAGGGAAAGAGCCTGAAAATTATGCTGGCTGAAGCTCTTCTTATGACTCGCTGTGTCTAGCATTCTTACAGTATAGATGTCATTCAATAACAGCTGAAAGACAAACTATTAGCTTCTCTATGTTCACAGTTTGCCACACAGGAGTTTAGCATTATTGCAGTACAATGCTACACTCTCCTTCTGTTGTTAACATGCATGTAATCTGATTATCATTGTAAATAGCTCATAATATGAGCTTCATAAGCACATCACCTGTGCCCATCTCCTCTGAGCCTTCTTCCAAGGATGAGGTGTGCTGCCCAGTGATATTCCCCATCCTGGTTCATACTAGCACTAGTAATCACTGGTGTTGCACAGTGAGCTTAATACATTAATCACATGAATGACCAGACCTCTTGCCTGTGCACAACAAGGGTGAGAATGTGTGTCTATAGGGAATACCAGTGAGCCCACCTCCGTGGGTTCAACACCCTCGTTTTGCTCCACTGGCTCCACCGTATCACCATTTGCATGAGCACCAGCAATGATTCATGTGCCAAAGAGAATGTCCCAGATGTCCCATTTCTTAATCTGCTGCCTTTTCCTGCCAAGCTGAATTATCTGGTCCATGGTTCATCAAGAGCCTTGTCACTACACTACCCAAAGGACAGCAGCCACTCACCTCTGTTTGGCTGGATCCTGCTTGTTCCAGGTCTCCTTGGTGCTACAGGGACAAGAAGGTTAGTGACTTGTGGGCAGCTGGAGCTTGTTGTTCGTGTAGTACCAAGACTACTTGGTGGCTGCCTGTCCTGAACTACAGGCTCCGGTCTACCCAACAGGTCTGAGATGACAGGAGAGTTTAATGTTTTAATGTTTAATGTTTTAATACCAAATTTACTTATTTTTAGATATTTGAAATTACACTGGATTTTTATTTAGAAGACTAATACAGCATTATGCTGAAATCACAACACAAGCGTCATGTAATGCTTGTAATATACAGTACAATCACAATACAAACTGATTCCCCATGACAGTCGCTACATGCTCCACCGTCACAAAGAGGGAGGTTTTGTCCTAATTGGAGAGGTCCCAAACCATGGACTGAATAAAAATACAGTCTAGAAATCTTTAGATGGCCTGCATAGTGAGGTGATCTTACTATTTTTTTTTCTAGCAGTTTGTATTCTGATGCTTAATTTCTAACAATGAATGTTGCAATTTTTTCCATGTTAAGTCATGGCTCCCATTTTAGCCAGTACTTCTGAATGACAAATCTTGTGCTTCACTGAAATCAAGTGCTGAAAGTTGTCAGAGGGAAGAAGAGAGCCTACATAAGGTTGGGAGTTATCTGGAGATTCAGAGTCAAGGACTCCAGGGTAATTGTGCGTGAACTACCAGATCTGAGATCTGTCTGCATCGGAGGCACAGCTCGCTTGAAACATCTCCCAGGATCAAGGCCTTTTCTGGCTCCACCAGGAGTTTCATGTTTAAATTGGCAATTAAATTAGATGTACCTCATGCCATCAGTGTGTGACATGCCACTTCTGCCATGAAGGGACAGGGTGGCCTTGTGTGCCACCCTTTGTGGTAGGAAGTTACACCAAGCTGTAAAGCTACACATGGTAATATAGTCTAAAATACCATCACTGATGATTTTTAGGCATTCTGACCTAAGCAAGGAGAAAGCAAAGCCACAACAGTTAATTTTCAATTTTCCATGGTAAAAAAGGGATGGGGGGAGAGAGCAGCCTAGTAAGATGTGTATACTACAAACCATATATACACAAAGCCATACTAACCTTTTAAATACTTGTAAACAGTTTCTGTAGAGTGGAGCTAGATTTTAAGCAGCAGCATTCAAAATGTAGAGAGCAGCAGGTGTTGTGCATCCCATTTTCTGTGCCATGGTGCTGGAGCCAGGGATGTCTCAAGAAATCTCATACTGAAACAGTTGGCTGCTTTGAGAAGTTGAACACAGTTCAGCAAAGCAGATATGAACTAACGTGGAATGCCTATCTGCCAGTAAAGAGATGATTGCACTCCATTGTTTAATCAAACTTTCATGAAACTTAAAACATACTTTGGTAAAATCCACCATGAAAATCTGTTCTGCTTGTGGATCCTGCATATTAAGCTATTGTTGGGGATGGGGGTGTCTATCAGACACACAGATAATGCTTGATACTAAATTGTTATAAAAACAATACAACTTCCCCATATTATGCAACTTTGATTTTTTAGCCAGAAGTCTTTTCATTGCTGCTGCTGTTATTGGTAGTGATCTGTTCATAGATGGATTAGAGTTGGGGAACATTATTAGGCCATGAAATGTTCTCTTGCTTTTGCAAAACCACCTTGCAGCTGTATCGTTCATGCATGGTTAGTCTGCATTTCTCAGCTACCAGTCATTCTAAATACTACTGGACTATGGGAGGGTTGGGTGTTGGGTGTTGTTTTTTTTTTAAAAAAGGAAAACTGAAAGAATCCTCCTGATTCACATTCTTTCTCATGATGTTATAATTTCAATGGCTTGGCCTGCAAGTTATGTCATCACAGTATCCTCTGTTTTTCTCTGTGCTTCATGGACAATTTTTCATGGAGGGAAGGCTGGATATTCTCAAGAACATTATTACCGTTTGAAAATAGTAAGAATTTTCTGATTCTCTGAGGCACTGTGGGCAAGGTTAATAATTCCTCTTTGTTGCTTTGTTCGCAATTATTTCCACTGGGCATTGCAATCTCACTCTTATTTCTAATTCTGGGATTTGACCCCACACTAGGGAATAAGAGGATTAGTACTTACTTTTCCTCTTTATGCTGTACAGGCTGCAGTGGGGAATCAAGCATATATAAGTGACTCCCTCATAACTCTTACTGATGAAAACTACAGTGCCCAAGCAGAGAACCTTGTGCCTGGTTTTCAGAGGCCTTTTTGGTTTGTATGGCCAAATTCAAATACCTGAAAGGCCCTGCAGCTATAGATACATTCAAGGAATCTCACTGTGATTACCTGAGTAGTTCTACCAAAAATCCCTCTGACTGAATTTTCCTACTGTCTCACTAATTCACTCTGCTTCTGAAAAACTTTGAACAGTGTTCAAAATCACTTTTTTGGAAGCAGATTTTTCTTTTTTGTTACCTTAATTGCTGAACATAAATTTTGGCTGCTCTGTCAACTTCCAGTTTCTCAAATTAGTAGCATTCCTATTCCTGAGCTGGTATTTACATTTAACTTAGCCCTTTCTACAAGAATCAACCTTTAAGGAGTAAATTGACAAAGAAACTGACAATTCAGAGTCTGAAGTGTTTGAATTTCATAAGGTAGGAGCATGTTCTCAACTATGTAAGGCATGTAAAACATGACATGACATGGTGTCACATAGATCAATACATTGAATAAGCCTGCAATGTACACTATCATCTGTTTTGGTTCTACTGTCCACAAAAAGAGACAGGGAGAGAATCAAATAGCAATTTTGGTTTTTTACAGGAGGAGTGTGTTTTTGCTAAGAGATAGATGATTTTTAAAGCTTGTGCTAGGATACCTAGAAATTATACACAAGATTATACAGAAAAAGAAATATTAATGTACTTTTAACCAGTCAAATATTAGAAGCAGAAGGTTGATGTGAAAATAAATTAATCCATGTTCCTGGTGCACTCAGATAGTGTACTGAAGAATGTCACAGAAATGTCAATATGGAAATTAATAGATCTGGAGCTTGAATAATAGAGTTCATATTGCATACACTAAATAAATCTTGGGCCAGCTAACCAAGCAATGTCGACAGAACACAGTATCACATACATGTTGATTCAATGAGTCCTTTCACCTTGTGGAGTGAAGAAGGCAAAGTTCCCATGGAAAAAAAAATGGTACATAAGCATGCAACTATTTGCAAAGGCAAAGTCTTTTACTTTCACAGTGTCATAGAGTGCATAGCCATTTATGTGTGTAGATGTATAATTCTCTAGGTTTATTAAAAAGATCCACATAATTATGATACAGGATTCTATCATATACCACATCCAGATCTGCAACACGCATTTCTGACAAGAGAACTAACAGTAACTAGCAACAGAATTAAGTTGACTGATCTCCACTAGAGAGGATGTTAAATACATTTGGGCATTAGGTTTCTCAGCTGGAGCCATCCTGGAGAAACCGTGGGTTCTATTTTAGCAGACTATTGTGGGTACTGCTTCTTTTGCCCTGTCTTTTTCAGCCTGTTGCTCTGCTAAGCTCTTTCTCCCTCTCCTTGCTTCTACACTTGAATCTTCCTAGCATTCTATGTTGACTCAGCTCCTGTTCTTCACAGTGTTCCTCAGCTCAGTCTCCTTCCCTAGCCATTCCCAGTCTTTCCTCTCAGCTACTTGTATCATTAACGGTGTTTCCCTATGCCAGATCTAGACGTTTCTCTCTTTACTCTTCTCCTTTTACTTTCCCTCTTCTGTGAATTGTCTCTACCAGTCTTCATAGTCTATACTTTCAATTTTTCCAAAATCGTAGCCTCCCAGCTCTTCCTATCTTCCCAGTTCCCTGGTCACTCCCCTTCTGCCCTCTCAGCTGTTCGAAGATCTTTATCCAACCCATGATTCCCATACGCAAAACCCACTCCTACCACATCAGCCTCAACTAGCACCTGCTCTCCAGTTCCGGTCTTCTTTTCCTATCCTCCAATTTCTTCTTCCCCTGGGCCCCTTGCCTTTCTCACAGTCTACTCCTTCTTCAATGCTTCTCTGTGTTTTAGGCCTTTCCACTGCATGGGCTGTGTGTCAACAGTGGGAATACAAAAAGACTGGGACACGTTCAGTATCTACTATCACAAAATGCTCCCCAAGAGCCAGATATTCCAAAGAGCAGTTTACCTTAAGCAGGCTTGCAATACTAAGATGAAGCATCCTCAAGACAAACTAAGTATTTGGAAATTTTCAGTGTCATATTTTATCACGGTTTCCACTGAACGTGTGTGAACGGAGTTCTTTCAGACGTACGTAACCTGGCTAAATGCAGTCAAAAGAAAAGGTAGTTACAGACTTTCTCTATGAAAGGGTTGCTATTTTCTTTTACATGCAATAAACCATGCATTTCTCCTTTACTTTCTTCTTTGAAAAAATATAACTACACATTTTTAAACAACGTAATTCTGTTAATAGTTGTTACTCCATTGTCCATTGCTATTAAGGTCCAGGAAAAGACTCATTATACTATGAATGACATCTGAGATATTAAGTAAATCCATTACATTTACTGTACTTAAGTCAGCTGTACCCACATAAACTACTAAGACTGGATTGCAACTCATATGGAAACCTATCCATTGGAAGGTAAGAGTTAAAAGATAATCTGCAGATTATCTTCAAAAGACACACCAAAAAGACCAAGTTATAACGGACTATGGGTGGATGAAGAGATCAAAAGTTAATATAGCAGTATTTACTGCACATATGATGATGTCAAAATGAAAGGATTATCCAAATAGAAGGGCTTATTGTAGCCAAAAGGAATGGTATGAATATGAACTCAGTTTAGCATGAATCATTGTATTGAAGATGCTTCTAATTAATAATTCAACAAAATTCAGTAACAGTATCATGAAGCTAATTAGCTTAGGCTGCAGTTATTATCAAGCTATTAGCTGAGATAACAAACAAGTTACCTTTTAGAGAGTCTACCAGGAAATACAGAATTATTAATAGGGAGCATCCTTTTAATTAATCTTACAGAGAAGATAAATTACCAATATAATCTGCATTTATTTTTAGACAAAAAATGCGAAGATACATAAAAATTTGATGTGAGCTTTGAACTGCTGGCAAATAGCATAGTCTTAACACACCTTTGGGATAACAAAGAGTAGAACAAAGACTGATCCAGTAGTGTGGGTCTGATTCCCAGAAGGCCCTCTGTGTAACCTGTATTTTGGCATCAGCAACAAATTAAGAATAAAAGTGGTAAGATTCACAAGAGAGGTTTCCAAAGGCGTCTTACTTTCTTGATTTCAGGTGGGACTTGTACACTTACCTCCCCCTTGTCCCTTTGAAAATCTTTCTGTCTTTAGTCAAGTCCTACAATTAGGCATCAAAATATTATTGTTATTGTTATCTGGTGACCTAAAAAATACAATTATTAAGCATATTCCCCTCTTAATTATCCTAAATTTATACTAAGCTGTGGTCTACCACTTAAATATCATCTTTAAGATGACTGTATAGAACCCCATCACTTTACGGCAGAAAACCAGTAGTTGGTCTCAGAGTGAGTGGCCCTGCATCCTCCTACTCTGTAAATACGAGTAAGAAGGTGAAGTATCTATTCCCAGTTCTACTAGGAACTTATTTTCTTGTAAGACAGAGAAGCATGGAGGAATCTCTCCTTTCTCCAGAAGGCTGACACAAAATTCTGCCCCATCGTTAGAGACAGTACTGGAAAAGGGAGTTAATTTGTCCTTTGCTCGCTGCATGCAGGCTGGGTAGAAATTTGTTCTTTGTTATTGCTATAAACCACAATATATTTATTATTTAAACCACAATATAGCTCTGCTATTATAGATTGTATTTACAATCATCCTATTTACTGTTGCTGCAGAGAATCTTAGCATTGGCTCTCTACTGTATCTGTACTGTAGTGTGACTGAAGCATTCAGCCATCCTAAACTACAGCCTTTCACATTAGGTGCTGATCACAGAAATAGCCAGTGGAGTGTTAATTATTTAGTAGTGGACTGGAACTCTTCATTCCTTCCGGATTTCAATAATTGGATGGTAAGGAGAGACCTTGTTCTCTAGATTGGTGGTGGCCTGAACTCTTTTGTGAATGACAGTATTTAAACTGACAAGGTCAGATTAACATTTGCAGTACTTCTTCAGATGAAGGATCTAGAAGTAATGAGGATGGGTTCGCTTCTCCAAAGTGGATTGAAGCAACTTAACGTTTTATCTTTCAGGAAGGCAACAAAACCATGCTCTGTTATTCTTATTTTAATAACGAAAATGGGTCTAATACGGCTCCTGACTCTGTAAGTGACTGGGAAAACTAAGAGTGAAAGAGTACCCGTGTCACAGCCAACAATAAAACTACCATGGACATTAATGGAGTAAGGATTTTGTTCACCTTCTTTTTAATAGCTTTTAAAATAAAATTGTGAACTTTAAAATTGGAAGATGGTGTCAAAATTACAATTTTTGTATTCCGGGCTTTCCACAAACCTTTAGGTAAACAGAAGAACAAGGCCTTATCTCTAAAAATATCCAGTAGTATCATCTCACAAGAAAAACTGACAAAGAAAGCTAGAATGCTGCTGTCTGCATACAATCATAATTTCACACATGCTTTACAATTAAACAGTTATGAAATCCTGATCTACTTTTAATTTCTGAAAGATATTTTACCATGTTGCACAATATCATTTCCATAACTTCCTGTCTGAACCGCCAAACACACCTTTGTTGTTTGTTTTTTCTCTGAATAATAATTTCAAAATGATTATTCCACTCTCTCATATTTTCTCACTCTTAATCTGTATCCTCCTTTCATCTTTCTTCTGCATTATAACCAAAGTTAACCTCATTACATACACAAAAGCACATCCAAAAATATAGGTAGTGTATAAAGGAAAATAGGTAAACATGTTGTTTATTACTGAAATACTAGCTTGAGCTGAATAGACATGCTGAAATATAATCTATGTTGTCCGATTAAAATCTGGCTATGAAAATACTGATTCCTAGTTTGTTACACCAATTTCATTATGCAAATGTAATTCTTTGGTGTCAAGTAATAAACATCTAACAAGCCGTTGCTTTACTTGAGATGTTTTACCTACCTATATTAACAACACAAAAAAAGTCCTAAGACAAAATATAACCCCCCTAAACAAAAAAATCCTCCAAGCCAACTCAATAACAAGAACAGAAAAAAATCCTTCCAAGACCCTCCAAAAACTCTTCCATGCACTCAGCCAAGAAACTCTTCTGAATCATATCACCTCCCTCTGAAATTAGATTTCTGCAATTCCTAGTATGTTAATAAAACATTAAATCTTTTTTTCCCCCTCAAAGTTCTGTTACCAAAAGTAATTTATCAGCTTCCCCAAAGTAATGTTATTTTCCCATTAGTGCTATTTTACCATGGTGTCCCAGAGTCAGAGGACTAGAGTTATCAAAAGAATGACTTATGAGTATTTAAATATCTTATGTAAAATATAAGACATGAAGGATACTTTATATGACAATGAAAAGGATATTAAAAAAATAGCAATATACCACCTGTGATTTTAATCTCATTTTTTCTCCAAGATAATTAGTTCCAGTTATAATTCGTTCCCCAATTCTCTCTTCATTTGCAGACTTTCAGAACACTATTTTAAAGGAAAGGCAAGCTCACGTGTTCTAATGTGAGTCACACTTCAAAAAATTTACATCAATCTTTATGCATTTTAAGAAAATCATGGCAAGCTGTTATAATGCTGCTGTAGTTTACAACATCTTTGGGAAATCTTGTGTCTGGTACAGAGTATGGGAAGTTGACGGAGAGCTTACAAGTCCCCCAACAACTTTCAAGGATGGTTAGCCAACCACATAAATCAGCAGTTCAGCAACATTAACATGGGATTTAACATTATTTGTACAATCACACAAATAATATGCATAATTAAAAAGCATACTTCATATTTTGATTGTCCAATATGCCCTCATGGCTTGATGACCTCCATTCTCAAAAAGGAGACTACAGGTTAGTAACAGGCAGAGAATGGATTGAGAGCAGCCCTGAGGAGAAGGACTTGGGGGTGTTGGTTGATGAGTAGCTCAACATGAGCCGGCAATGTGTGCTAGCAGCTCAGAAAGCCAACCGCATCCTGGACTAAATCAAAAGATCGGTGGCCAGCAGGATGAGGGGAGGTGATTCTGCCCCTCTACTCAGCCCTCATCAGAACCCACCTGGAGTCCTGCATCCTGCTTTGGAGTCCTCAGCACAAGAAGGATGTGGACGTGTTGGAATGAGTCCAGAGGAGGGCCACAAAGGTGATCAGAGGGCTGGAGC
>RSEF01000002.1:49930318-49947966 GCA_003993805.1 Himantopus leucocephalus
GTTTTTTTTTTTTTTGGCTGTCTGCTGATAGATACTTCATGAATTCTTCCTATCAAAAATTAAGAATTCTGGGAAGGAAGGGAGGATGGGATTGCAAGGAGTGGCAGCCACAAATCTTTCTCAATTGTGCTTTGAAGAACCATGAGATTGCTTCAGTGTCTAATCAAAGAGCTCCCTGCCTTTTTGTCAGCAGAAATTAAAGCCTTGGGTAGTTCAGAGTCCAGAGTGGGCTGAGCAGCTGTCTGAGGGCAAAATCTTTCTTTTACCAAGACAGATTCTTGATTGACTTGAAACAGATAGCTTAATATTTAGTTTTACCTCATTAGAATTCTGGCTGGTACTTGTGTAAATTGATTGTTACCTGAGTTAGGATCCAGGCATTTGGATTTGTGTGGGCATGGGTGAATAAGCAGTTTCCTTTAGTAGTAAAAAGATACGGTATTGGAGTAGAACATTAGAACAGTTTGTTCCTCTCAATGTTATTGTCCCCCCACAGAGAATATATAGTGTTTAACTCTGAAGTTCCTGTAGCCTATCTGCAAATTTGGTGTGCGTACGATTTGAGCCACTTGGTGAAAATGAAATACATAGAACTCAAGAGATTGCTTCTCTTGCCCAATGCCTTTCATTATAGAGCTTGTTCCTACATTATGCCAGCTGTTAAAGATAGAGTAGTATGATCTTGAACTTTGGTAGTATTCTGATAAACTATGAAGTCTTATAGAACTTCAAACTAAGTCTAAAGTCTAAACCAGAGGCTTAGTTTAAAAACTCAATGGCACTTTACTTTTCACGCAATGAAGGGGAAAGGAGTATTTAGTGAGTAGTTGCCTTATGTTGTGTTGCAGCACAAGGTTATATGGCTTTTACTGAGTTTATATTTGAATACTTAAGTCTACTCAGTTCATAATTATACATTCTCAGTATAATCTGTGGATAACATTAAAAGAAAAAAGGCAGTAACTTAGGCTCATTTAGCACTAAACATTGAATCACTCTCACTATTCATACTTGTCATTTTGCTGAATATGAGCTGTGTGCATGGCAGTTAAAGTATTTTCTAGTAGTACAGATGATGATGCTCCAGTGTTGATCTGTAATTCTGTAAAATTAATGAACACTGTCTTTCTCTTGAGTGTTGTGATATCAAAATTGTCTACAGGTTCATCCTGCTTAAAAAATACATAACTTGTGACTTCTACAGTGCTTCTAAGAAACTAGTGAACAGGCAATAGCCTTTTTACTGAGAAGAGGGCATTTGCTTCAAATTCTTCTCAAAACAGCCTGTCATTAGACTGTACTGCAGAGTGGTTTAAGAGATAATGAATGGTAAAGTCTTCAAGGCCTGGAGGTATAAATACCTTTCTCCATATTTAAAGGTGAAGTTAAAGAGAAGAAGGGACTGCAACACAAGAATGCAGAGAAAGAGGGGAGAAAACAACCTGCTTCCTGATGCTGTGTCTAGTGTGGCATGGATCCAGATTAGTCAGTCAGCAGTCTGGTTGATCCTATCCTGTTCTTTTCCTAGCAAAGCCACAGTTTACTCAGAACTGAAACTTAAATTGCTACACTGAATCAGTTTTAATATCAACAACCAGCCAAAGTATTTTGGTGTGGTTCAAGTTCAAGAAAAGCATCCAGGTTCAAATCCTATTTCTTTGGTCAGAGAGTAGTTACTAGAAGTGGCTCTGGTCCAGGTTTGGCTTGACTTTCTGGGCAGGACTGCTTCCAGAAAGAAGCACGCTAGAACAAGAAATTTGTACTAGTAGTAAAGGATTAGTAATACTCTACTGTTTCAAACTCTGGTTAGTTATGCTGCAAAACTTTCTGATTTGGAAATACGTAAATAGTCTATATATAAAGAGTTGTTTCAGGGTATGCTGTGAAGATTGTCTAGAAACTATGGTAAGGCTTCCATTTTGCACTTGATGCATCTAAATTTCTTAGCTTTAGGTCGCTGCCACTTGTTTCTGACAAGCCTGAAATGCAAGCAACTACCTTGTTACAGCTGTTCCTTAAGCACTATAGTAGTTAACGTATCTGTGATATCAATGTACAATGACTAGCTGTGTATTGAACTATAGCTTCAGTGATCAGAGTCTTTCTGAGTTTAATAGTCTTAGTTTTCCTCAAGGTGAAGGAAATTAGGCTTCGCCATAGTAACACTTTGACTTGTTACACTGTTGTGACCAGGTGTGTAAATTGGAATATTTCATGTTACAACTGCTGTCTGAGACAGCTTCAGACAGATGCTTTAGAGTAGGGATATCTTTTTTTTTTTCCCTATCTGTGCAGTCTTTTTAAAATTTATTCTGGTCCGGTAGTACCTTCCAGTGCAAGTTCCAAGAGTCTGGCCCTGGCTTAGCCAATAATGTAGGAAAAGATATGCATAAGGAAATATATTTAGTAGTATTTAACTTGTATGTCACTTTTATGGATATATAGAACAGAGGAGCTTAACATATTATAAGGGTAAACTGCAAACTAACAACAAAGAAAATTCCGTATCTGTTTCCTAACCCTGACTTGTATATAGCTTCTTAACTTAGTTTTTCCTGTTCAACGGGGTTTTTTCTGTGATTTCCGGAAAAACTAACATTCTTCTGCATTCTAGGTATAAGCGAGTCTTCTCAGTTGGAACCCATGCCATCACCACATACAATCCCAACACGCTAGAAGTTACAAATCAGGTAACTATCATTTTTGAACAGGGAGATTTTGAGTTGATTTCTGACTTATGTTCACCGCCCAGAGTGAATAGTGGCATTCAGTGTTCAGAAACTATCTAGTCTGACAAAATCTCAGTAAAATCAGAAGGTATGGCAGCTGCTACAAAAGCACACGTAAGAGAAAACTGGTGTTGCCTTCACTAACTCTACAAATATCCTGTAGTTTTTGTACTTTTAGGCAATTTGTCTTTATTGGCCAATAAATAGTAGTTTGCTTTTGGGTGTGCTGTTTTGAATGAACTGGGGTAAGTTTGATCACTGTAAGGCTACATCCATGAAGGGAGCTGGGACGCTTACTTTGCAGAGTATCAAATAGGAAGCTCAAGCTAAAGCTGTCACGTAGCATGCTAGCTATTGTCTCATTACAGCAACTCAGTTGCTATAGGTACTAAGGGGGTTTGAGTGGAAATGATGTGGCTTTAAAATTATTAACAGTATAACCTAATTACTTTTAATTGTCTAGTGGCCTTATGGAGATATCTGTAGTATTTCTCCTGTTGGAAAAGGACAAGGAACAGAA
The DNA here is from genome assembly GCA_003993805.1 of Himantopus leucocephalus. Taxonomy (NCBI): domain Eukaryota; kingdom Metazoa; phylum Chordata; class Aves; order Charadriiformes; family Recurvirostridae; genus Himantopus; species Himantopus leucocephalus. The sequence goes on from RSEF01000002.1 coordinate 49,933,568, forward strand.
TTTAGTCTCACTTTTCGCAAAGGGAGTGGAAAAAAGTCTGAAACTCTTAAGTTTTCCACAGAGCACAGAACAGAACTCCTTACAGAGGCACTGGTAAGATTATTTTTTAAATTATTATTATTTTCCCTGAAAGCAAGCAGTAAGTACTTGGTTATCATTACCATTTATGGTAGCTTACTGTGCTTTCTTTCCTTACATAAAAAGTAGGAAAGCAAGTTGTCTTGAGCTTTTATATTGATGTACTTGATCTACTTGATCTACTGTCAATTGCAGCAACTAATGCATGATTCTTAAATAGCAAGTAAAGCTAGAAATACTGAATACATTAAACTGCAGTGGACTGGTGAGCCTTCAAGGAGGCTTAGCTCAGGATAGATTGGCTATCACATTTGTATTCATTCATGGTTAACTTTTTTTAAAAACAGAGGTTCAGGACAGACTTCTCGGAAGGAAAAATCACAGGACGGGTAAGTATCTGGCTTGTCTGGATCATGTGCAGTTTAATGAAATGATCTAAAGACTTCTACTGTGTTCACATATGTTATGCTTGCACTATATGCACTACCTAAAATAGGTTTTGTAAATTTGTATCTGAAGTCTTGATTGAACAGAAAATTAAGAGCTTGTTCAAAAGCAAGGGGAACCTTTTCAACGGTAGAATATTTGAGTTCTCTTCACTTGGCCTTAGCCTTAGAGTGGTACACTTAAAGACTCTGAATGTTATTGCTGAAATAAAGGGCTCTGCCACATGGAGTTCTTATTTGGAGAAAAGGAAGAAGGAAAACATAAGCTTTGATTAATTATTCAGTGTTTACTATGTCCAGCATTTTACTTTTTAATTCTAAATAGTGTTCTGCATAACATCCTGAACACTTCATGTGGGAATATTGTTTCCCAGGAGGATTTCTGTAGGTCAGATTAAAGACAAGATTGTTATTTAACGAGCTTGGTAATACAGTAATAAGCAAGGCAATGTACAGAGCTGAACTTTGTAATTGGTTTTATGTCTTCTGGTCACCGAAGACAGCACTTAGTAACTTTAAGTGTTGCATAGAATAAATCTTCAGTGATGAGCACAGTAACACTGCTGGACTATGGGGGTCCCCTTTGTCTTACTATAGTTTAGAACAGACCTCTAACTTTTGCTGATTTCAGTAAATCTGTATTTGTAATGGAATATGGCTGCAGGAGATGAAAAACTTGAACTATAGTGATAAGTTTACCTTAATTTAGTCTTGAATAGCTGAATAACAGTATCTGATGCAATAGCTATTTCCTTGTCTAACCTCAGTGCACATAGTTTGAGTAGGCCACCTTCTGCAGCAGGAGAAACTTCTTCCCTTTTTGTGTGGCTGTTCTGGGTTTGCTGTTCTGTCTTCAAAATGCATTGTTTAAGCTGTGAATTCCTTGTCAGTAGGCATCTACTTTAATTTGATTCATAGTGTTCTTAACATAGGTAAGACCATTAAAGGAGATGATAAAATTTTTTGAACTTTACACCCATGCTGCTTACTGGATAGGAACAGAACAATTGCTGTGTAGTAAAGGAGTGTGTGTGTGTATATGTCTAAAAGTAGCTCTCTCTGCAGAGGTATAACTGCTATAAACATCACTGGAGTGATACAAGGAAACCTGTGATTCTGGAGGTGGCTCCTGGAGGTATTGACCAAATTGATCCTGCAACAAATAAAGTCTTGTGCTCCTATGACTACAGAAATGTTGAAGGCTTTGTTGATATTGCTGGCTATCAGGGAGGCTTCTGTATCCTCTATGGAGGATTTAGTAGATTGGTGAGTACTAAAACAAAACATCTTGGTATAGTGCTTAGGACGTTTATAGCTGCATATTTAATAATGAAGGTTCAACATAATTTGAGCATACATGTATGTGCATCTTTGGGACTCACCTGTGGAGCCTCAAGGCTTGTGGACAGGTTTAAAACCTCATTTCCGCGGGAAATCACTTAAAACGTTTGAGAGCAATGTGTAGAGTTTTTTTGATTATTGCATGTTTAAAAACTACAGAGCATAAAATAGCCAGTTATTTTTATTTTGATAGTGAACATGAATACAATGCGGACATGGAGTTTCGTGACACTTCTCAAAGTTACAGAAGTGACAGGCAGTATTGCTAATCTACCTAACTGATGGAGGGATTCTATTCAGAAATAAATTGATCAGTGGAGATGCTGCCTTTTTAGGCCTGTGATCTGATATTCAGCAGCTTTGCTTGAGAAGTACTGCAGTGTAATGTTGGTTTCAAAATCTTAAAAGGGTTTCTGTGTACTATACTGGAAGCAGCTGAAATGGATCTTTAAGGAATAATTCATGGTTAATAATGTAAATATAGCTACCTCAGTCACTACTAACAAAATAGGAGTCTACTCTCTAGATCAGGGTTTCCACGTCTTTTGTACTGCAGCATGCTTTTCTCTGGCATACTACTAGCAATATATAATTGATCCTCTGGAGCTGCCCAAACCTTGTCTAGCCAGGCTGGATGGCAGCCCTTATAGATAGCTGCTGAGGCTACCACTGGTTCTCTGGCTCCTCACTCCTGCCAGGCTGTCGGGATCTGTTGCCAAGGGTGGACAGGCAGGTCATGCAGACCTTTACTCTAATGGCACGCTGATGTGTAGCACGGTATCCTTTAGGAATAGCTGGTATAGATTTGGGTGTTTTTTTTTTGAAAGGGAAATGTAAACTTAATAGTGGATCTCTTGTGTAATCTCTTCTCTTTATACCGTGCACTTAGCAAAGGCAAACCTAGCTGCCAGGAATATTCTCTACTGTTAGGGATACGGTGGAGGATTATTTATGGAACTGTGATTTCTTGGGATATGCCCTATTCTTTACCTGTTTCTTTTTCTTATCAAAACTTGTAGCACCTGTTTGCATCTGAGCAGAGGGAGGAAATTATCAAAAGTGCAATAGAACATGCTGGCAACTTCATAGGTATCTCTCTGCGGATAAGGAAAGAATCCCTAGAATTTGAGCAATACTTGAATCTTCGCTTTGGAAAATACAGCAATGATGAATCTGTAACATCTTTAGCTGAGTTTGTTGTTCAGAAAATAACACCTAGACACTTGGTAAGTGTATCAAACTCTGAATTTACTTGGTTCCTCTTAAGTGCTAAGAATTCTCTTCCCTAATGTGCCTCTTTTTATTTTTTTAGGAACCTGTGAAAAGAGTACTAGCTCTTACAGAAGCTTGTTTAGTTGAGCGGGATCCAGCTACCTATAACATCGCAACTTTGAAACCTTTAGGCGAGGTAAGAGGCTATCTTTCTCAGTACCACTTCTTCAAATAGAAGCTTTAAAAGGTAATAGTAGGGATTAGGTAGTATACATAAGATGGCCTCAATTTGTAGAGTAGATAAATAATGCTGCTTCATTAATGTGATCCTTATCTCTTATTTTTAGGTATTTGCAATAGTATGTGACTGTGAAAACCCCCAGCTTTTTACCATTGAATTTATCAAAGGACAAATTCGGAAATACTCTTCAACAGAAAGGTAACTGGAGCTCCTGTGGGTTATAAATTCAAATGGAAGTTGCCATTGTAGTGCTTCTAGTTTCTCAGTTTCCATAAATTCTAACCCTTGGAGGTATTAACTTGAAGCCTGGCTATTCTAGTGGTCTGCCACTTAGAAATCAAGATTTGTTACAGGATCTAAATCTCACCCCTTTACCTTCCTACCAGGTTTAAGGAAATCTCTCTAGAATTTTTCTGATGAAGATGTAAGGGTGTTGGACAATTAGATACAGCCTGTTTCTCATAAGGAATGTTGTTCTGTGTATGTTGTACTTGGTTAAGCAGTATATCTGAGAGAAGGAAAAGAAAGCACAATCTAAGTGATAAGGAAATGTGAAGGCTGTAAACCCTTTGAGCTGTCTGCTTGAGATGGTCTTAGTTGATTTTATTTAAAACAACCAACAGAATAGTCCCTGAGCTTACTTGCAGTTGTAATGCAGCCTAATCCTGCTAAGTGAGGTTTTGCAGAAAGCGCAGGGGTGAATTGGCTCACAACATGTGTAACTCATTAACAGATAATATGGAGTTGATCCCTTTAGTGAAAGGCTGCAGCTGGGTACACTGGGTGTAAGACAGCTCTGCCCTTACAGTGAATAAAGGAACACTTGAAAGTTAGTGACCTTCTCTAGAGGTGTAGCTGTTAGCTGCAGTGTTAGTGAGAGATTCCAGCCTTTCATTCTCTGCTTGGGTTTTGGGTTTTTTTCCTATTTTTCTTATAACTTGGTTCTTTGGCATCACTTTTCTGATCTAAATTGCATTTGTATTTCTTTCTCCCAACCCAGAGATTCTCTTCTGGCTAGCTTGTTGGATGGAGTGAGAGCTTCTGGTAATAGAGATGTCTGTGTGAAAATGACCTCTACGCACAAAGGACAGCGTTGGGGATTACTCAGTATGCCTGTAGATGAAGAAGTAGAGAGCCTTCATCTGAGGTTTTTGGCTGCTCCTCCAAGTAAGCTAATGGTCATTACATGGTTTTATAGTGCTCTTTAAAGCATCCAGATACTTAGTCTCAGGTACTGTGCACTTAACTCTTGTTTTGTCTTCTTCCAGATGGTAACTTTGCAGATGCTGTGTTCCGGTTCAATGCTAACATTTCCTACAGTGGGGTACTACATGCAGTTACGCAAGATGTAAGAATAAATCCTGTGCCCATCCTCTTAAGATGTTGTTAATGCATGAAGATATTAATAACTGTTATTTCTTAACCAGGGTCTGTTCTCAGAAAACAAGGAGAAACTCATTAATAACGCCATAACAGCATTACTTTCGCAAGAGGGAGATATTGCAGCATCTAATGCAGAGCTTGAAAGCCAATTCCAAGCAGTAAGACGACTAGTGGCTTCAAAAGCAGGCTTCCTTGCCTTTACTCAGCTTCCAAAGTAAGTGAGAATTCTCTTCAAGCTTGGAAGTAGTAGGTGGAAGCAGTTCTTGAGCTTTTGATGGTGTCTTGTCTTTAAAGCTGAGAATTGGAGTTAAGCCTCACTTCTGAAAAAGACTGGAAGACTCTGCATGTGAATGCTTCCAGTAGTATGAGGCTGTCGCCAGGCTTTACTGTAAACTGAGTATCCCAAATGTTCATCAGTATGTAAAACTGATTCTTCCTTTGCTAAATAATCTCTGCCTTGAGTCAAATATGGTTTAATGTTTTTCCTCGTGGAAAAACTTCTAAAATTTACCTTCATCTGTCCTTGAAGTAGGCAGTTCTTCATTCTTAAATTATGTTGATGCCATCACTATCTTCAGTTCAACACAAGATAAAACTTGATGTTAGGAAGTTGAGTTGTACTCCTACAGTAAGTACAGGCTGCTTGGAGTTTGTGTCTTAATTGGATAACATAAGGAGGCAGAAAAACTGCCTGATTTTCTTCTGAAAATGAAAAATTCTTTGGAATATTTCTGATTCTGGACTATGGTGCAACTGAATGAAAGAGTAACATATGCACCTAGTCTGAGACCTTTATAAAGTTCTGTTTCTCTGTGAATAGTGTCCTGTACTATCACTATCCTGTAACTATAGAAGTATGTCTTTGTTTTGGTGAATGGGCATGTTGTTAACACTGAAGTCAATATTAATGTTTTCCAACCAAGGAATCTCAATTTTATGTAAACGTCAAGGTACTGGCTTGCCAAATGCAATGGGAGCAGGCTATTTTTGGTCCCCAATTGGACTTTTATCTTAAACCTAAGATTTCTGTTTCCTCTCTAATTTTGGTGGTTTTGCTTTCCTTTCAAAAGATTTCGAGAACGATTAGGAGTGAAGGTTGTGAAAGCCCTCAAAAGGAACAATGATGGAGTAACCCATGCCTCTATTGACATGCTCTGTGCTCTTATGTGTGTAAGTATTAAATTGCAGATTGTTTCACTTTGGAATGCGTGAACTTCAGTCTACTGAAAGATGTAGAAATAGGGACTGCACTTCAACTTGCAGTGTGCTCAGACATGAAATAGCTCATGGTACAAGGAGCTTGAACTAGGATGTGCTTTTTATGGGTTCAGAGTGTGGCTTTTGGACTACAGCTGTTAAGAACTGAGGGTAGAAATGTGACTGCATAGTGAATCTCTTTTTTTTTTTTTTCCTTTTCTTTTTTTCATAGCCCATGCATGATGACTATGACTTGAGACAGGAGCAGTTGAACAAAGCTTCCCTTCTTTCTTCAAAGAAGTTTCTAGAAAACCTGCTGGAGAAATTCAATTCCCATGTGGTAAGTCAAATCTCGAAAACAAATAGCTTCTTTAAGTGCCTAGCAAAACGCTTCTGACATACTTGGATATATCTTTGAATATATTTGTACCTACAGTTGAAGTGCAGAAAATACAGCTATGTCTGGCACTGAAGCTTGTTCTAAATAGGTTTGGCTCTTGACAGGTTAGAACATAGCTGTCTATAGTGCAGAACTTGAGCATCATTCAACAAATGTTTGCGTGTTTAATATGAAAACTGGATGTTCCTTTTAACTAAAAGGAAACTAGTACTTATGGGATTAAAACTAGAAAAAGTCATCTGCAGCGCAGCAATATATGAGGTCATGAGTCTCCAATATGCTTTAGGAGCCAACACTTTACCAGAGTACTGCCATACTCAGAGTAGTGGCTTGTATTAAACTTGTAATTTTTGTTTGCAGACTATTTCATGGTATGACAGGGAAGGGCACCTTCAGCATCATGGGTACTGATTAGAACTTGCATGAATACTCTTGGGCAGGGGAGAAACCCTGTATCTGTATTACATACCTGTCGTCTTAATTTCAGGATCATGGGACAGGTGCCCTAGTAATTAGTTCACTTCTGGACTTCCTGACATTTGCCCTATGTGCTCCATATAGCGAGACTACTGAGGGGCAGCAGTTTGACATGTTGTTGGAAATGGTGGCATCTAACGGAAGAACACTATTCAAGCTTTTTCAGGTAAGATTTCATAACTTTGTTATTAGAGGCCTTAAGTAGTCAGTGAACGTGAAATTTTCTTCTTCTGAAAGACAAATTTGTCTACTGTTCAGCTGGTTAATGTGCCTAAACCTTTTCTACCTTGGTGAGCTTTTTAGTGACTTACTGCTTTCCCTTCAGATAACAGATTGAGGTGGTTATTCTATAGTGAATGACCAGCCAAATCGTTGTAGAATAGACTAAGACTTGTTTCTAGAAACACTAGTTAAATATTAAGCTAGATTTAGCAGATGCACAGATCTTCCTCTCTCTGTAAAACCTGACATCTTTTTATTTCTCCCTCAGTAAATGAGTTGAGTTACAAGAGTAGCACCCTCTTCAGTAGCAAACCTGTAAGAAATCTAGGATTTTTTAGCTAAAATGTCAATGCTTTCTGTAAAACCAGTATACTCTTCTGCTTCTTGGTTGGTGTCAGCTTGTCAGTCCCCAGCATTATTCCAGCTTCTCTGGTATATACTGCTGTTCAGAGCCAAGAAGTCCATCTGATAATCATATGAGAGATTCTTGTTTAAAGGTATAAGGTAGCAACTCTTCCTGGGGCTAGCTTTCACAAAACTGAAATATTAACTTTTGCCCAGAACTGAAGGTAGAACAGCCATGTAGATGAGTTAAGGAAACTGAATCACAGACAATCCAATCTTCAAATTTTGCACTCGGATAATTATTTTGTCAATGTTCTATTGTAGCACCCTTCCATGGCAATTGTGAAAGGAGCAGGTCTGGTAATGAAGGCAATAATAGAGGTGAGATTTTATCAGTGTTACCTGGGATAGCATACTAAACATGTATTGTCTATTTTGGGAGTGTAATTGCTTACCAATAGAAGTTTGTTATATTAGCTTCTCTTGGGGGGGAGGGGGGTAAGAGGGAAGGTGAAGAACAACACGTGCTTAATTATGGGTGGTCTAATATGGCAACTTGCTTTATTTTACGCTTGGGGGTTTGGAAGGCATGTGAGTTGGGACATTAGGTAGTGCCTTGCATGTTTTCATACTGCAGTCAAAATTTGGCTGTTAATGTTGTATGGAGCTCAGTCACATACCTCAGAAGTCTGGTGGCTCTGCATGTTAAAGAGGGTCAAAGAGAAGAGGCCATGTTTCTTGGCCAGATGGAATGGGACTGGGATTAGCAGGCAGTAGTGTCCCAGAGCAGACTAGTGATGTCAGCCTCTGTTCTTGCTCTTTTTGCTTCAATGAAGGATGTTTTGGCTTTGTTAGTTTCCATACCACATGATGTATGGGCCAAGTCCATACTTCTCAAGGGCTGCTCATGATTGTTGCAGGGTGGTGTTGCTAATTGACTCTTGACACTTCCTGTGTTGAAATTCAGGGCTTAAGTTAGTGCCTCATTTGTGTCACAATGGCTTATGTATCTGAAATGCATCTGGTACTTTCTTGGAATGGAAGTGAATGAACACTTGAAATAGAGGTATTATAAATCAGCAAGTTTCCGTTGATACACTTGATAACGTTAGCTAAAAGTTGCTATGCTGTTTGTTATAACTCCTGTCATTTGAACTATAGCGAGAGCTTTTTCTCTAACTATTCATTGCATCTAATGTATCTCAACTGAGTGACAGTATCATGTGACTTATCCGTGTGGCTGTCTAAACTGAACAGCACCAGTTACTCTTAAATGGTTATTGTTGACCACAGTCAAGCCACAAGCAATTACTTGTGGCTGTCATTCTTTGTTTAACCCTAATTTGCAATTGCAGTGTGGAAATGGTACTTGTGAATGTACTACCAGCCTCCTGATCTATGACAGGAGTCATGCATCTTACCCTGTCCAGTTACCAGGACAGATACTCAGATAGAACTACCGATTACGTGGTCCATGGTGTTACTACAACTTTGATCAGTTGCTGTTGAGAACTTGCACTTAAAGACCATCATACTATAGCTTTTGGATATCAGGTGACACAATTGGTAGTCAAGAAGGCCTTGGAACTGTAGACTAAGATAAAAGCAGCTTAACTAAGATTCTTTCTTTAGTAATCATCTTGCCCTGTTTCCCAAGGAAGGAGACAAAGAGATTGCTACCAAAATGCAAGATCTTGCTCTCAGTGAAGGTGCCTTACCTCGTCACTTGCACACTGCTATGTTTACAATAAGCACAGATCAGAGGATGCTTACAAATAGGTATGTCAGTCTCACTTGATATATTATGTTAAAGTTGAAGTAATGGCCTGGCTAATGTTAGAAACATTGGGAGGTCAGGGAAGAAAAATTGCAGTTCTTTAGGAGAATATTTTCTTCAGCAGCTGGTATGTTTAAGTAGAGTAAGCTTCAGCTGAGTCTGCAGGCACTTAGTAAACCTTTGATTCCCCCCCCCCCCCCCCAAGATGGGACTTGGGTTGGCTACTCATTAAAGGCTCAAGCTTTGATTTTTATTTTTTTTTCTGATAATATTCAGGGAAGGAAAAGCCAAATAGAATGTCTGGAACTTGTAAAAAGGTTTAACTTTATTATACAACTATAGTAATTCTGGTGTACACACCTCAGACATCTTGCAGTTAGGGTCACTCATCCCCTTCAAAAGAAGTCTCATCATATAGAAATCATTCCATGAATTCAGCAGTCAGTAGAACTTGTGAACTCTTGAGACTGGGCCTGAGGGCACGCTGAGGAAGATGAGTGATAATTCAATTGTTTCCACCCAAATACAGGATTATAGAAGTTTTAACTGCATGGTCCTGAAGCACTTAAAGAGTTGCTAAGTGATGTAGTGACAAGTAGAACTTGTTGCTTCTGTATGTCATTCAGGAGAGAGCTAGTACGAAACCTGTCATACTAGTTCTGTTTGGAGCTACTAATGACTTGCTTGCAAGCAATACTTCAGTTCAATGCAGTAGAACCCTAGCGACAAGTGTTGGTGGAGAGTGTCAGTTGACATAGAAGGCAGGCTCCCAAAGAGGCTTTCCTAGCCAGTAACTGGTATTAAGAGTTTCAAGTAGAGCAGTTAACAGTTCTTGATGGTTTCTAGACTCTTGACTTTAACTTAAGATTGATTGGATAAACTTACACTTGGTCATTAGATGTTTAGTTTCTGCTCTATTGCTCAAGTGTTCTTTTGAGGTCTATATCAAAAAGCATGTGCTGCTACTGTTCCACTAACTTCACTGGAACTTCTTAAAGGCAACACTCTAAAGCATGCTAAGCATATAGTTGAATTGGAACAGTATAATGCTTTGTGCTCTTACACACTCAAGAGCACGAAGCTTTTGCTCATCTTCATTTCATCAGCATGATAGGGGTGTCAGTTTAGTGGTTTAAAAATCTGTTTAAAATATTAACTTGCAGTTTGTTAATTTCAATGGCTCTTTCAGGCAGTTAAGTAGACATTTGGTTGGCCTCTGGACAGCTGAGAACAAAACTGCTATGAACTTGTTGAAACGTATTTTGGTGAGTAATAACGGGGACTAGAGCAGGGAAAGAAAATCTGAAAGCCTGTAGTATTAGAAAACTTGGGATAGTCTATATAATAAACACATTCTTTCCCCTCCAAGGGGGAAGTCGAGCCTGGGAGATCAGTAGTCTGGCGTCTGCTAGTTGAAGGATATTGATGACTAGTACAAAATACCTCAGATTCTTAAAGTATTCTGTTACTTTCCTGCCACTTCTAAAAATGGTGTATGACACAAACTTAAAAATAAGGTGCCTGACTTCTTTTTGGTCTTTATTAAAAGGATAAAAATATGGGAGAAATAATAAACATAGTCTCTAACGCTTAGTGCTAGTAAGAAATTAAGGCACCAGTTCTGTCTATGCTTTCATGCCAGTCCAACTTTGCTTATAACATAGCTAAATTTATATATTAGCTGATGCTTGCCATGTTCTTTCACCCTTACAGCTTCCTGAAAGGTTCTTGCTTAAGTTACTTCAGTGGAACTAGTTCAAAGAATAGTGTTGTAAGGAGTTAACTAAATCTGGAAAAAAACCAACTCTTAAATTCAAAATAACAGTTCCTTCACTTTTTGGCAGAGCAAACTGTCTTGATCTTGATCACTGTCTTCCGGAAGGCTTAGTCAAATGAGACTATCTCATCTCTAATATCACATGCAATGTCCAATTCATATCGGAGGATATGGATGGATTCTAGTGTTGCAGTATTCATCCCCCTCAATTGCTGTGGGATCAACTCTTTTTTTCCTGTACTCCTTAGCTTCATGAAGTGCTCCTTTAAGAAATGGGATATAGGCAAGACCTCTGCTGTACTGAAGCTAATTATGTGCCTCTATTGAATGGTTCTGTTGAGGATGGTGGCGTTTCACTAGTAAAAACAAAAAGCTGCTGTAGCTTTACATACTTGCTTTAGAGTAGAATATAAATTCTGGTTTGAAAACTCTAATTTAAAGAAATGATCTTGTTACCTAATGTGATGGCTTCTGTTTCAGTAGCCACATGTGTGTTTACACTAGTTTTAAATGTTTTTAGCCACCAGGTTTGCTGGCGTACCTTGACAGTGCTGATCCTGTTCCTGAAAAAGATGCCGATAGGATGCATGTTAGAGATAACTTAAAAATTGCAACTGTAAGTAAATGTCGCTGTCTTATCTCCTCTGTTAAATAGATGTACAGTCTTAGTGACTTTTCTAGTACAGACACTTTGTTATTGCATTGACCTGCATCAAATGTATTGAGAGGCCTGCAACTGCAAATAACTAATAGGATTTATTCTGCAGGATCAGTATGGAAAGTTTAATAAAGTGCCAGAGTGGCAGAGACTGGCTGGAAAAGCTGCAAAGGAAGTTGAAAAATTTGCCAAAGAGAAGGTGGATCTCGTCTTGATGCACTGGAGAGATAGAATGGGCATAGCTCAAAAAGAGGTAAATTATTTTAAGCTCTTTTTTACAGCAACTTGACTAAGTGTAGAGAGGAACACCTACAACTCCATGAAATCAGAGGGAACCTTGGCAATAATAGATGCGCAGGAATGTGAGAAACTTCATAGTTCTGCTTGCTTTTAGTAAACTCTCTGCCTCTTACTAATCTTCATCTTGGTTAGAAATGGGTTCCAGGGAGAATGTAAAGCAGGCAAATGGATTCATTCAGCATATGTATGAAGCTTTAGCATGTTCTTGCTTTAGCCAAACTTATCAAACTGGACTGCAGCTTATGTGCATCTCTTCCAAGATAATTATACAGGATAACAGGAAATTCCTTGAAATGTGGCAAAACCAGTCTTTAAACTACATTTGAAAGAAACTACAGATAGTCTTTATGCTAGTGCACTTTATGCTGGTGGTATTTTAGTTATGGAACCTGCTTGAAGAAGCTTAGTATTACCTTGAATGTAAGTATCTTAGTGCTTAAATTGCAACACAAGAGTATACATAAAACCATGGTTAAGATTGAAGTAATAAGTGATTGTTTGGTGCAAGGTTAGAAGAGGATAGCTGAAGCACTACTTGAATTGTTACTGTTGGTCTTTTTTTTTTTTCCTTTCATTTTATTGTCATGACAAACTTCTTGAATCACGAGGTATTTCCCTTAACTTTCTTTAGTCTCCTGACTCAGCTTGTTTTCTTGTATTCTGAAAATGAAACAAGCTATTACATATGCAAGGAAGGATGAAAACAGCAATGCAGAGTATTGAAAATGCCTATATTTGTACTTGATTTGACATGAGGTTTTCCTAAATTAAAGCTGATTTTTAACTTGGTAAAATCTAGCTCAAGTTTGTGGACTGTGGTGCAGAATTTTGACGGGTAATATTTCTGGAATAAATGGTGAACTAAGTTCAAAACAATGCATTAATGGAGAAATGTGGAGAATGGTGGTCAAGGGCAAATTGCACTTTAAACATCTTGTCTAGATACTAAGTTTAAACAATCATTTTTCTATCTGGAGTTCTCAGCTGTTTAATTTCACAGTAAATGTATGTGAGTGTAACTTGGAAAGGGTAGTAGCAAGTTCGGTGTTACCACTTGGCTGTGGCTTGTTAAATGTACCTTTTCTTTTTCTTCCAACTTTCCATCGCAATCAGGACAGAAACAATATGGTGAGTCTGTAGATATCTGCTAATTGTGTGGATTGTGTTGCTCAGACTTCTGCTTGCATGTGGTACCTCATGTAGTGTGTAACAGTGATCTCATACTTGACCAAACTAGGGAACCTTTCAGTGGCCAAGTCAGGTTTGTGACTTATTTCTGTGGCTTGCTCTAGTTATTTCCTTTCAAGAGCAAAGCATTCTTGTTGTGGGTTTTCCCCTCCATCAGCTTTGGAGCTGGTAAGTGCTTATGGTGATGGGAACTAAGCCTTTCTCAGGGATAACTTGTTTCTAAATGAATGACTTGTTAAGCAACTGAAAGTTTCTCTGGCATGATTTAACTTTGTGTAAATAACACTTGTGAAAGTCTGTTGCTACTACTTGCTAGAAAAGGAGACCTTATTAATGAGACTTAACTTAGTGTGGCTTTTGAAGGAATAAAAACCCACCAGCTTTTTATTTTAAAAATGGAAAATGGAGAGTATCCATTTCTACTAACTCCTTAAATTTGGCTCTTTTGCAGAACATCATTCAAAAGCCGGTGATACTAAGGAAACGACGCCAAAGAATAAAAGTAGAAGCAAATTGGGATCTCTTCTATTACAGGTAAAAAAACCTAAGATTAATATGATCATCTCTAATACAAGTTATTACCTGACTGGATATTTTTTGTTAATATTTTCTGAGTTGATGTGGCTTGATTCCAATTTCTGCTTGCCTTCAAACAATGCAAGTGCTTTGTAGCAGAAACTTTCATTTTTCATAAGGTATACTTAAGGTATATTTCATTTTTCATAAGGTATACTTAAGGATTTAGCTTGTATTTAGGAAAGGGGGGAATTTGGAAAGCTTCTCAAATGTTATCAAACTACATCCTTTTTACCCTTGAATCAAAAGGAACACCGAGCAACAAACTGCAGGTGCAGGTCTCCATTATGTTGAAGGCTAAGCAAAGTAGCACTGAAAAGCATTGTAGCATGTTTGCATCAACCTGTAAGCTACTCAAGATGTTTCAACTGTCAGGGTGGTGAGACACTGGAACAGGTTGCACAGAAGTTGTGGATGTCCCATCCCTGGAGGTGTTGATGGCCAGGTTGGGTGGGGCTTTGAGCAACCTGGTGTAGTGGGAGGTGTCCCTGCCCATGTCAGGGGGGTTGGAACTAGATGATCTCTAAGGTCCTTTCAAACCCAAATGATTCTATGGTTCTCTATGAGCTTGAATTGGAATAAAAATGAGCTTAAGGCAGGCAAAGAGAAAACACATGGATACTGTATTTCAAATGGTGCCACAGGTCCTAAATGCCGCTTGATTACCTGTGAGTTCTTATAGCTGTCAAAGTTTAACAACAGAGGGGCCTCCAACTGAAAAAAGATTATCACTTTTTACCTTGGTGTCGTGGTTTAGGCCAAATCGGCCACTGGGGATGTT
>RSEF01000002.1:49948066-49967776 GCA_003993805.1 Himantopus leucocephalus
CTGACCAAAATTGGTCCTGTTTTACCTTAAACCAGGACACTTGGCTAGGGGTGTTATGTTGCATAGACTAATAAAGCTTGACTGTTCAACAACGTCTATGAAAGCAAGCTTGGAGAAATCCTGTAAATGTAACTGTTTGATTCAGTGCTGAATGTTTCTAAAGGTCACATAGAGTCCACTCTGCAGAAATGTTGCATGAAAGGAAGATTTGCATGCTTCGAGTATTAAATTGCTGCTCTCAGCCAGTCTCTGGATCCAAATGTTTTGTAACTATCACTGAAGAATGTCCACTGACTGTCTTGTGACACTTGAGACATTGATGTCTGTTTTCCTGCATGAACTACTTTTTCGCTGGAAACATACACTTGGTATGTGCATGTCTGCTGCCCTGGGTTATTGTTCACTTGTAGCCCTTACTGGCAGATACAGTGAATAGCTTGCAAGTCTCCTGTTCATCAGCTATATGCAAATAATAAATGGAGCCAAAAGGGATGACAACAGGCATGCTTTAGTCTATGCTGACCTCCATCACTATGGAAACACTATACAAGTGAACAACCGTAATCACTGTAACAAACTAGAGACCACTACTCAGTGCCTTGTAATTAAGGTTCACTAATGCTAATCTTCTGTAGCTTGCCAGCTGAGTCTTGTCTGCTTTTCAGGTAATGTTTGAGGGATTTAAACTATGTAACTTATTTCTTAGATTTCTTCAGGATCATGCTAGATCAAACTTGATTTGGAACTTCAAAACACGGGAGGAACTGAGAGATACTCTTGAGTCTGAGATGAGAGCATTTAATATTGACAGAGAACTTGGCAGTGCTAATGTTATCTCATGGAACCATCAGGAGTTTGAGGTAAATGATCCACTGTATGAGAAACAGCGTATGTAAAATATGTCTACTTAAAATGTCAGTTTTCTGTGCCTAACTACGTGAGTAAATCTTCTGTTGACAATCTGTGACTGCAAGCTAGAGTTCTTTTGGGGGTTCTGGAATAGACTGCTAAGGCTTGAATCTGCAGACAGGCATTATTGTCCTGTGCTGCTCTGCAAAACTGAAACCTCTCCAGCCTGATAAGTAGCACTGTAGAGATGAAACATTGATCGGAACCCTTGCATTCAGAGGAAAAGAGACGAGTTGGTATTACATTGTTGTCAAGGTAAGCCATATATCTTGAACATGCTCCATCAAACTTGTTTTGGGTAGTTTCATAAGTCACTTCTTCCTGACAGCAAGTTCCTTTATTTTCATTGTGTCTCAGTGATCCTAAGGCCATTAAATGCTGAGTTGCCAAACCATGAATAGGTTATGTGGCTAAAACCATGCTGCTCTGTAAATTATAGATTGAAGATACTGCTTTCACATTCTGGGAACAGCTGTACCTAAAGTCAAAATAGCATTTCAGGCTTCTCCAAAGCAATTGATATGGTCTTAATTGGCTTTCCCAAAACAACTTGCAAGATGTTTTCAAGTAATGTGTTTAATAGACGCTTCCTATACTTGTCTTTTATCTTCAGTATTGTTATGGTTCCACACAGCTTTATTTTATGTGCAATGCTAAAGCAAAGCAAGGCCACGCTTGAATTCAACTGTAAGATATTCTTAGATATTCCCAATATTTCACAGTACAACTTTCTAGTTGGAATTTGAGCAGAGGACTACTAGTGAAACAAGAGTAAACTGCTGCTTTTGAAGAATTCTCCTTAGTTGACCACTCTGGCAAATCAGAAGTTTCAAGATATCAGGCTAATGCTTTAAGAGAAAGAACTATTTTATTTACGCAACTTATCTCTATTACACGGCTACAGATTACTTCTTACCTTGGTGCAGTAAATAGCTAAGTTTGGGTTTGGATTGGTATTTTTTGCACTGGCATTTAGCTTTCAAAGTTTCTTTCAAGTATGGGTCAGGCACAAGACTTCTGGGTACCACAGTGTCTGCTCTTGCAGCTCTATCTCTGTACTTCAGAGGTGTTAACTGGGGCAGAATCAAAAGTATGTATTTGAAACTTAGTAATACAGGCTTTCCACCTACACTTTGCACTCTTATGTGGCTTATACTACTGGAATGTATCACTAGCATTCTTGCAGTTACAGCCCAGAATACTTTGGGACTGGCTTGAGGGGGCTTCTGCAACATGATCTTTGAATGCCTGCTGTCTCAGAGATTTGCTTTTAAATGAATACTTTATCAGGCTATGCTGTAAGCATTTGAACTAACTATGCGGTAGTGACAAAGGCTTCTCTGTCAGCTATGCAACCTGTCACTTTGCAAAGGGAGATGGTGGCTTGAGATTGCTCTAGACATGTACTAGTTAGTGGGACCTCTTTGTATCATGTGCTGTGGTGAAATCTGTAGATAACTTTGTGGCCTTATGACAGTGGCCTGCAAACTATAGATAAGAATACCATTGTAGAGGGTGGCATTTGTGGTATGTTAGAGGTACCTCTAAATGAGCTGCTTGTCAAATGCTTAAAACCACTGAGCACTGAGGCATATGGTTAAATTTGATGTAGTTGCTCTGAAGTTAATGATGGTGCTCATTGTACAATTTCACTTTAGGTTCTTGGTGTGTGTATTGATGCCTCTAGGCTCTTATTACCTGGCATAATAGCAAGTATAACTAGTAATTAAGTCATGCTTGTGTTTCATACTTGTAGTAACATTGAGTGCAATACCTTGCAGTGGAATAATTACTTACTAAAGCTTGAGTCACTGAATACATAGTGTATTATCCAAGTTTAGATAATAAAACCAGCTGATACTAGAAACAAGTTACTTAAAGGCTGGAAGCTGGGATTTCAGTAAGATGAGAAACTTCATTTGTTATGGGGAGCAACAACAGTTTATGGAATATATTTTGTAGGTGTGTGTTTCTTTAACAGCAAACTTGCAGACTTCAGTCTTCCTCAAACTGTAGGAGGCCTTGCTGACCTTGTTGAGTTTATGGATGCAAGCAAGTACATTATTGTTACGCAAGCAAAAACTTAATGAAAGAGAAACTATTTACTGTGAAGTAACTTGTTCTGTGTTACAGGTAAAATATGAGTGCCTTTCTGAAGAAATAAAAATAGGGGATTATTATCTAAGATTGCTACTGGAAGAAGATGAAACAGAAGAGAGCGGAGCAATCAAAAAATCGTGAGATGTTATTAAAATCCTATCTAATTCCCAAGGTCTCTGTTTGTTTTCTTCACTAAAATCTCATCTCTTTCTTAGATATGAATTCTTCAATGAACTCTACCATCGCTTCTTGCTTACTCCAAAAGTGAATATGAAATGCTTATGTCTGCAAGCATTGGCCATTGTTTATGGAAGATGTCATGAAGAAATAGGACCGTTTTCTGATACTAAGTACATCGTTGGGATGTTAGAAAGGGTAAGAATTATTTAAAATATAAATTTAAAATTTACTTGATATAGTAGCTAACATACAGCTAGTCCAACATATGTTCAGATCCTTCAAGTTTCTGTGAAACCCAAGTTTTGGTTTTACAGAATGTGACGCTGCAGCATGAATGCTTTTTTTTTCCATGATGTCACCAACTGTTCCTAGTATCTCCCCTTGATTCAGTTGAAGTTTCACTAAAAAACCTGCTGATCAAAAAGGTATTTCATACTACTCTCTTTATATCTGCATTTTGTTGGCCTTAACAGGTTTTCAGGCTGTACAGAAATGGCGTGAAGGAACTTTGTGTGATACTAATCTTGTGCTTGCTTTTGAAAAATGCAGACGCATAATGCTTTTTAAAGTGGAGAACTTTGTTCCATGTCACTTTATTTCAAAATACTGACTTAGAGAGTAGTATCAGTTGTAGCCCCAGTATCAAGAGTAGCCCCAGACCTAATGGAATGGTAGCCTTAGATAGTCACAGGTGATGATTTTTAGTGGTAACTACTTTGCCTATTAAATGTCTGCTAAGTTATGTGTGGCAACTGATGTGGCTTGCAAAAATGCATTTCCATGCTGTCTGAAGAAGGGGTTCTTTAGTAACATCAGTATGGGTTTTAGATATGGCTGTTGTAAGTGAAACTGAACCAATGCAGTGTCTTGTTATTTTACCTTGAGTCTTGATAGTCTCACCAGAGATATAACATCAAAGACCAATTCTGTCTGCTGGCTGAAAGCATTCTTTTTTTTTCCCTTGTATTTGTGTTAACGGGCTTGCTGGGGAATCCGAACACTGTCCCTTTAGAACAATAGACTTAGCAGAACAGTGGGTTTGAATGTCAGACGCAGAGCAACAAAGAGGATGGAGGGTAATCAAGGCCTTTCCTCCTCAGTGGTAGGAAGCTGTGTTTATTAGCTGTGCATGAAACTGGATGCTTGATAGTCATCAGTTTTATCCTGGTTATGAAAAAAATGGGCCTTCGCAGGTGCAACTGTATTGACTTTTGAAGGTGACTTCTAATATGTCATATCAAATACTAATTTGTTCTTTTCTGCTGTGCTAGTGCACTGACAGGCTTGAGCGGGACAGATTGATACTGTTTCTCAACAAGTTGATCCTTAATAAGGTAAGGTGGACATGTACACTTAACAGTAGTTTATCAATCTTTCAGCAGTATAAAATGGTCTGAACTAATCTTTCAGGGTTGACTTCAGCAAAAATTCAAGTCTTGAAGTCTGAAAACAATATTTGATACAGCTTTCTGGAATGTGGTGGTTGTTCTTTACTGGTGAGAAAGGTGAAGGAAATGTGTAGATATTGTGGTGACTGTACCATTCTAGTCACTTTAGAGAATGATTTGACTTTTCTTATGGTCAGTTCTTACTAGAATAACTGTTCAGTACTTGTAACAACTCTTATCTGGAAAATGCTTGTGTTAACTCAGTTCATCCATTAATAGAAAAATGTGAAGGACCTTATGGATTCAAATGGCATTAGAATCCTTGTAGATCTGCTTACTCTGGCACATCTTCACACAAGCAGAGCTACAGTCCCTCTGCAGGTATGTGGTCTTTGTTTCTTACTACTCATACATTGGTTTGCTAAAAGAATTGTCTTAAAAAAAAAAAGCAATGTCCTTTTCACACTGCCTGTAGAAATGTGATATTTGCACTGAAGCTAAAGCTGTTCTTATAAACATCAACTTCTAGAGCAATGTGATTGAAGCAGCACCTGATATGAAGAGGGAGAGTGAGAAAGAATGGTACTTTGGCAATGCTGACAAAGAAAGGAGTGGTCCTTACAGCTTTCAAGAGGTACCTGCCAGCTTCAAACTCTTAAACTTGACAAATTGTTTCCATTGTGGTGACTGGGTGTGTTTCAAACAGTGAGAGGGAAAACTGCAAACAATGCTAAATTGTATTCTTAAAGTATAACTCTTTATTTAAAGATTAAAGCTAGATAAGAGATTCAATTATTGTGCCAAGAACCACAGCCTTTTTGGTAAGGCTACCTACCCCTCCATACCACAATTAACCTGTCAATGTTTACTTCATGTTTATCGACAGAGTTGTAAATGTGTTGGAATTTCATGCAACTATAGTAGTCTGCTATACAGCAGTTAAAAGCTTGTCTTGAGTGTGAACGTTTAGGAACAAAGCTGGCTCTGAATGCTGAATCAACTAAATTCATCTCTAATTTTGCAATAGATGCAGGAACTATGGAACAGTGGAAAACTGACTTCAAAAACACGTTGCTGGGCTCAAGGTATGGATGGCTGGCGACCATTACAGGTCATTCCTCAGCTGAAGTGGTGCTTGCTTGCCAGCGGCCAGGCTGTGTTGAATGAGACTGACCTTGCCACGCTTGTACTCAACATGCTCATCACAATGTGTGGATATTTTCCCAGCAGGTAAACACTAATTTTCAGCAGAAGTGGTCAACTTTCTCTGCCAGACGCATAAATTAATAAATTCTATCTTAAAGCTTCTCTTAAAAACCAAATAGTACGCTTATGAACTGTATTAAAGCACCTTTTACATAGTAATAATTAATTCTGCGGGCAAATAGAGAGTTTGTACATGAGACAATACTAATTGTGAAAGGGACTGCAAGAATAAATGCACAAGCTATGTGTGTTTCTAATGCACAGCAGCATAGTCTTACTCTTGCAGGCAGGTTCTTGTTTAACTTAAAAACAAAGCTGCTTTAATGCATGACGTTAAACCACACTTATCAAATCTAACAGCAAACTCTGAAGTTAACAAAAAAAAATGACACTGAATATGATCTCAGTAGCCTGATACTTATGGCTTAATAAAGTTGTTCATTCTTGAAAGAGAAAAAGCACATGTGTGCTCACTGCTGTGACACTTTATTTTTTTTTAGGGATCAAGATAATGCTATTATAAGACCTCTGCCTAGAGTGAAGAGGCTGTTGTCAGATAGTACTTGCCTTCCTCATATCACTCAGGTAAGCAACTCTTCAAAAATGTATCTAAATAAGTAAAAGTCTGACTTACTCTACCATCTTCCCTGTGTGAATATGTTAAGTGGGACAAACACATCAAAAGACATTTGTAACATCCTGCAGATCTCTGGACAAGCAGTTGTTTATTTCACTGGGTGTTGTTACAAATTGCATGTTTTTTCAGCCAATATCTCATTAATAAGTATTTCCATCCTTAGAGATACTGAAAAGCCATCTGGACATGGTCCTTGGCAACCAGCTGTAGGTGACCCTGCTTTGGAGCAGGGGGGTTCAACAGGATGACCTCCAGAGGTCTCCTCCAACTTTAAACATTCCATGATTTGAACTTCCTGTTTTTGGGCTGAAGTATTCTTTAACTGCAATTCTTGCAAATTTACTGAATGAGTTAAAGCTTCAATTTTGGCTAGGTAACTTGGGCTACACAAGCAGCTAATGTAATGCCTGTGTTTGATTTCAGCTATTACTGACTTTTGATCCTATCCTCGTGGAAAAAGTAGCTATACTGCTGTTTCATGTCATGCAAGATAACCCTCAGTTACCTCGTTTTTATCTGAGTGGAGTATTCTTCTTTATCATGATGTACACGGGTTCCAATGTACTTCCTATTGCAAGGTGAGGAAAAAGAATAGCTAAAAATACCTCTTGACCAGTCATGCTCAGGAATGCTGTTGCTCTAAATGGTCCAGAGAGTGCGCACACCCTCTAGAAGAATCGCTGTCACATGCTCCAGTCAGTCACTAAAGTGAATTGCTTATGACCCTGCCAGGGAGGGAACGAGAGCATGTCTGATTGTATAGTTCTAACAGTACAACTATCTATGGTTTATTGTAGAGGAACAAATCAGTGCAGGCACTAAAGAGCAGTAATACAGGCTACTGATATGCTAATGTAGTTCTTGATAGTAAGCAGCTTTGAGAAGTGGTGGAAAAATCTAATAGCCTGTTTTAGTATTGAACTCAAAAACAGTCTGTACTGCCTGACATAGATGCACTGCACATGCAGGTAGCTATTGCAGTTCATTCCAGTACTCTTCCTCTAAATTCAATAGTTCATAAAAAGCTATGGTTCAATTCCAGTTAAGTTTATTCTACAGCAAAATGCATTGGGAAATGTTTACATGATGACTCTAGTGTAACAGGACTGTCAGCAGTTAGTGTAAGATCATCTTGTTTCATCCCTGCAATGATGATCTAACGGTGCAGGGAGGGGTTTGTAGGGAAAGGTTATCTATCTATCAGTTTCCCTTTTTTGTGTGTGTGGAGAAAACAAGCTTTCAGGAGCAAGACTTTCAAACTGAAACGATGAACATAAAGCAACATTTATGACATGGGAGTACTTAACTTGTTGGAGTTCCCAAGGATTTGATGGACTTTGTACAGAGATTCATTCAATTGTTGCTGTTACTCTTTTATCTCAAAGTAAATGTATGAGACTTGCCAGCTGGACTATATTGGTCTGCTTATCTTTCAAGGGTGCCTTAACTATCAATTAGAGAAAATAACTGCTGTTTCTCTTCTAGGTTTTTGAAATACACACATACAAAACAAGCCTTCAAGTCTGAAGAAGTGAGTAGACTGCCAAGTAACTGCCTCTGTTTCCGAATAGTTTTGCAAACCACCTGTAGTTGTTTTAACAATACTTGATGGTTGTCCTTTTTCAAAGTTCTCAAGAGCTCGAATATAAGAACTAGAAGAGAAAAGGGGGAGGGTATTTTAGATCTCAAGTTGTTTAGTAAGACTGAATTCAGATTACCTTTGAGATGACAATGTGATCTCTTCTGTAGACAAAAGGTCAAGATATAGTTCAAAGAAGTATACTTGGACATATTCTTCCTGAAGCAATGGTGTGTTATTTAGAAAACTATGAACCAGAAAAATTTTCTGAGATATTCCTTGGAGAATTTGACACTCCAGAAGCAATTTGGAGCAATGAAATGAGGTAACCATTTTCTGTCAGAGGAACAAATAAATCTGAACTACATCTTATGCTGAAGAGGTCTTGTCTTTGACATTTCTAAAGATTGCCAAAAAAACCCTGGATTCCATGGGTTCATCGCTTGCCTCTGTTTGCCTTTTGCAAAGGCAATGTCCTGCATTGCCCTTCGCTTCTATCAAAAATAACAGGGTGGGGAGGAGCAGAATTGGTAGTGGGAAGTGGAATATTTCTCTTAACATCTGACAACGTGCTTTACATCTGCCTCTATCACACTTGATGTAAGTTCCTGTAATGAGTGGAGATTCCTCTATTTATGTGGACTGCTTTACACTTGCTGTACTCATGTATTAACAGCACCTGTCTAGAAGATATACATCTAATATTACAATACTTTTGGGGAGACCCTATAAAATATAAAGAGTATTGAGGGAGGGCAAAATGTCACTTTACGTTGGTTTTAATAAACTAATTTTCATGGCATTGAAATACCTTTATAACAGAATAGGACTGAGTCCTATTTTGAATCCCCTCTGGCATGTGGGAAACTACTAAGGAAAACCTTTTCAGAAGAAATCATTGAACGCACTTGTACAGTCACTGAGGATTGAGGACTGCTTGGCAAGTGTTAAACCAAAATTTGTAACTTTTAGGCGTCTTATGATAGAGAAGATTGCTGCTCATCTTGCTGACTTCACCCCTCGTCTTCAAAGCAATACAAGAGCACTCTACCAGTACTGTCCTATCCCAGTTATCAACTATCCACAACTGGAAAATGAGCTGTTCTGTAATATTTATTACCTCAAGCATCTTTGTGATACAGTCAGATTTCCAGACTGGCCAATTAAAGATCCGGTAAGTAAGAAGTATTTTAGGATTTGTTTCATTCTTATCTTTCATAGTCCTAAAAGTGGGATTTGTAACAAAAATTAAGGAAATCAAATGCTAGGTTTGTTGCAAGTAGCTGATTGATCCTGACTTTCAGTTCATAAGCAAATATGTTAAACACTTCTTTATCTTGAAGCAGAATAATCTTTATGCTATACAGCAACTACATGTTAAGTATATCCTCCTTGTGGTGATTACTAGAAAAGCAAAATAAAGTATCTAAGAACTTCAGATAGTGTTTCAATTAACTTCAAGTGATGGGGGACAATGACTCGTGGTGAGAAGGACTTGTCAATTCTGCGTTCGTTCTTGTCCATGCTAGACAAGAAACTTGGTATCAGTACTTTACCTGAATTGGTGAGATCTTTTTGATACAAGTTTGTGGTCTAGATCTGTCTAAGCAGCTTTACTTTTTCATGCAGCTTTGTTGGAATTTTTGTAGTATGGAGATGTGAACTGCATATCACTTAAGTGATTCTCCCTCTTCTAATATGACTCTTGCATAGACATTTTAATCTTAAGGTGCTTTTATCTTGAATAAAATATAGCACTGCAGTGCAGCAAAGTCTTAATCGCTTCCTGACTGGAGAGGGGAACCATAATTAAAGGATTAGGTCTTTGAACTTAGGGTGATGGGTGATAAGGATTCATTAATAAAGCAGCACTTTAATAAAAAAGACGACATGTACTGGTGTCAGTATAAATGAAACACTAATAAATTGTAATTATTTAGGTTAAACTGTTGAAAGATACACTAGAAGCTTGGAAGAAGGAGGTAGAAAAGAAGCCACCTACCATGTCAATAGATGATGCTTATGAAGTCCTTAACCTTCCCAAAGGACAAGGCCAGTAAGTTGTTTTCAGTATTTAGAAATGTGTAACTACATTTACATAAACTCTGTATGCTGAACAAACTGAAGTTTCTTATCTCAGTACTTGCAACCAATCAGTGGTACCAGTTCAGTTATGTCTAGCACCTGCTGCTTTCACAGTGGAAGATTGCTGTATCTAAAAAGAAACAAAACTTGAAAATCCAACTCCAGTGTTTGAGAGAATAATTGTGAAGTGTTCAGATAAACTGAAACTTGAGGGGGGGGGTAATGCTTTGAACTCTGCTTCAAAGCATTGACTAGGCTGTTTTACAGGACAAGCATTAGACTCAACTCTAGTGAGCAAAGAATGTAGCAGAACTTGAATATGTTCAAAGTGGAACTTGACCTCTAATCATCCTTCTTCTCCCTGCCAAATATTGTTTTCTTTCTTGGTGATAGTATCCTTAGGATTTTTGATCTCCTATCTTGCCGCTGGTTTCTGACTTTAGGCCTCTAAAAGAGAACTGATAGCACTTGTGTATTTATCCTTCAAGAACAGTGCACTTATTACAAATCACAAACTACTAACTCTTACCACTTATAGCTCATTTAGAAGATTCAGGGACTTTGACCGCCTTCTGGTTGGTATATTCAATACAAGAGGTACTAAAATACTTTCTATTTCTGAAATTTCTTTCTATTCTGTGGCCACATGATTACCCCCATTCATTGTCAGCTGATGAAGCAGGATTGTCAAATTGAAATATGAGAGCTTTGTAGTTTTCACTTAATTGCAGTTACTGGTAGTACTGTTGTCAGTATCCAGGCTTGTTCTGTTTGGTTTTTCTTAATGTTACTTAATTTAATGAGACTTGTTTTCTCATAGGCATGAGGAAAGCAAGATCAGGAAAGCTTATTTCAGGCTGGCACAAAAATATCACCCAGACAAGAATCCAGAAGGCAGGGTATGTACAGCACAAATTTATGGTGTTAAAGTGGGGACAAATTCAGCTATTATGTGTACTAAGAATTCTGAAATGCCCATTTAAATTTTCTTTCTTCCCTTTAAAAGCTATGCCCTAGGTGGATACTAGAATACAGATTAATACTACAGATGAGTAATTTAACTGATGTCAGTCAAGGAATATTAGAATTTCTACAGTAAAATGATGTAATCGGGTCAGACCCACATCTCAGAAAGCATCTGGCTTAGTGTTACACAGGATCTAAGTAAGATAATTGCTCCCTTTCAAAGACAGACTGCATCCTGTGCTCATTCTTACAATCAATCAAACTGTACTTACTACTTTTGTCATAGCAGAATTGACTTAGTTTTAGTCTCTTGCCTATGGTGGAGTTTAGGAGACAGAAGAAAACTGATCTGTGAACCAGTGTTCTTAAGGTTATTCAGAGTATTTTCTGAAATGTAACAAGGGAACAAAACTAATGTGGCTAATAACCTGCAATGCTTTATTTTACCTGCACCTAAACTGATACTGCAGACTTGTAGTAATTTAGGGGCTTCTTAGCAACTCTTAAGACTACCGCTTCTCTTTATTTGCAGGATATGTTTGAGAAGGTTAATAAAGCATATGAGTTTCTATGCACAAAGTCTGCCAAGGTGATAGATGGGCCAGATCCAGAAAACATAATTTTGATCTTGAAAACTCAAAGCATCCTCTTCAACAGGCATAAGGAAGGTAAGCATGCTGTCTCAGAATAATGTTTTATATTCATTTCTTTAGTGGCCATTATGGTCAGTTTTAATCTCCTCCGTTCTTGAGTCCGTGTTCTGGTTTCTGGCTTGCCACAGAATTATGTAGCTACAGTAAAGGGCTTCAAAATAGGACTTTCTTCCATAAAATAAATTCATCTGCAGTAAAATGTAATTCAAAAAAGCATTAATAGCTTTTTGAAATTCTTTGCTCCGATACTAATGTTTGAATCTTCTTCCATATATAACAGACTTACAATTCTGTCTATGCAGAAAAGTCCTCACTAGTACTCAATCACCCAGGTGGCAGATTCTGAGTATAAATGAGATTGTCTCACTTTTAATAGCCTCATGAGTGTAATCTTGCAGAAATTCTGACTAGTGTTAGAGTCCTCTGGTGAGTGTGCTGCAATTCTACCTCTTTCACAGCCCAACTGGGAAAGAGGGATAGCCAGAGTACCCTAATCCTTGGCTCTAGCTACAGTCCCTGGCTGGCAGATGCTGGTGTGTCCAAGCCTTATATAGCAAAACATTGTTGACTCTTTAAGTGTTACATTATAATGGTAAACTAAGAACTTCATGTGTAGTCATAGCTCTTGTCAATTTTGGGGAGACAGTGACAATAGTAGTGTAGACTTACATAGAGTGGCTCACAGTTGGCTCCGTACTGCAAGATGAAATTGCTTATCGCTGCTGAACCCTAAAGGCATGAAAAATATAATTGTTTAAAACAAGATTGCCATGTCAAACTGGAAAAGGGCCTTACAGGCTTATTGTTAGACAATCCTGGCCTAAGACAGACAGAGCTATACTCATATTTCTCTGGACAGAGGCAAACATCATTTGGAAGGCTCTGAGCTTGGGAGCTTGCTGAGTTGGAGATAAGTCTTTTTAATCTTAAATGGGTTTCTTTCCGTGAAGCTCTGTCAGCTTCTAGCATGAAAGTTTTACGTGACAAGGAGTAAGATTCTGTGGACTGCTCAGTCTTGCTCCAATTTTCCCAGGTGTCAGCTTTTTGACTCCTTGTCCTTATATATCTAATAATCTTCCAGTGGTAGTTTTGCAGTGGTTTAAATTGCTTAGACTCTGCATATATATAAACTTTGACTTTTTTCTCTTTCAGAGCTGAAACCTTACAAGTATGCGGGCTATCCTATGCTGATAAAGACTATTACTATTGAAACATCAGATGATCTTTTGTTTTCCAAAGAATCTCCTCTGTTGCCTGCTGCTACAGAACTTGCTTTCCATACTGTCAATTGTTCAGCATTAAACGCAGAAGAACTGAGAAGAGAAAAAGGAATTGAGGTAAATGGAAAGAAACTTACTGAAATGAATTTTTTTTTTAGTCTTTTCCACAGCTAAAAATCGTAGACCCTCAATGCACAGGACATCAGATGCAATTGAGAATCACTTTTGGTCTTGTTGAGACACTTGTCCATTCTTAGTGTCTCTCTTCTGGATGCAGTAGAAAAAGCCTCCTGCAGAGTATTACCCCTTTCTGGACATAGGCTTGTCTGGTGAACTGTGGATAACCAAACTACCAACAATGTTCCTCTACTTCTCTACAAAACTCTTGAGAGCTTCTGTATGTGAAAGAATAGATAAATGTGAACAAGTCACTTAAGCAGAAGGCTTTTCATTGCATGTATTAGCTCACGTGTGAGAATCCTATCAACTCTAAAGCACCAAAGGCTATTACCAGCACTTGCAAGGAATCTTGTCCCTACAAACCATTTGACCAAGCAGCAGATTTTGTCAAACGTTTCCCTTCAGCCATTAAAAATGCGCTTACCAGTTAATGTTTTATTTCTGCCAGCCTTTATCAGTTTTTGTTGTGACTGAATTTATGCATCATCCAATCCTCACAGGTATTGCAAGAAGCGTTCAGTCGCTGTGTAGCAGTCTTGACTCGTTCTAGTAAACCAGGTGATATGTCTGTACAGGTAAGTTGCAGCGACCTTAACTAATTAAATCAGTTTCTCAGAAGACAATATATATTATAGTGTGTGTGTATATATTATATAATCATAGAATGGTTAGAATTGAAAGGGACCTTAAAGATCATCTAGTTCCAACTCCCCTACCACGGCCTGGGATGCCTGCCACTAGACCAGGTTGCTCAAAGCCCCATGCAGCCTGGCCTTGGACACCTCCAGGGATGGGACATCCACAACTTCTCTGGGCAGCCTGTTCCAGTGTCTCACCACCCTCAGAGTAAAGAATTTCTACCTAATATATCATATAAGTCTACCCTCTTTCAGTTTAAAACCATTACCCCTTGTCCTATCACAACACTCCCTGATAAAGAGTCCCTCTCCACCTTTCCTGTAAGCCCCCTTTAAGTACTGGAAGGCTGCTATAAGGTCTCCCCGGAGCCTTCTGTTCTCCAGGCTGAACAGCCACAACTCTCTCAGCCTGTCTTCATAGCACATATGATAATAAGTGTGTGTGTATATATAAAATAATATACAATTTAATATAAAATATTTATTATTATATATATTAAAAATTAGGAGTGTAAACATGCATTTTCCCTCCACTTGGAACCAATAAAATACTGTTTTTTGTAGGTATGTGGATATATTAGTAAGTGTTACAGTGTAGCAGCTCAGTTTGAGGAATGCAGAGAGAAGATTACAGAAATGCCTAACATCATTAAGGACCTCTGTAGACTACTGTATTATGGCAAGGTAAGAGCTCCTTTCCTTTGCCTAAATGATTATTTAACTCATAAATGTTTAGGGGCATGTTCTGCTTTTAAGGGAGAGAGGACAATTGCAGAGACTGATCAAATACTTCTGTAAGTTCCCAGCTAATCGTTGTGGGATACAGAACTCTACTGCCTTGTTCTCAACACTTGCATTTGAATCCATTTAGTGGACTTAAAATGCAATCACTATAAAGTTTCAGATACTTTTGCCTTTTAACTAACACGTCTACCTGATTGGTTTAGTATACAAAATCAGCAGATAAAAGTACTACAGCTAGACGGTATGTAAGCAGATAGACTCCGATATCAGCATAAACTCTGGTAACAGTATTTAAGAAGTTTTTTTGCCATTTAGCTCTTTAGAAATTATCTCATGTTATATAAATGCTGAACTTTGTCTGAATCGAGAAAGGAAAGCTTGTCTTGAGCTTTTCGTATGGGGTATGTGAAAACAGAAGACTAAGACTATAATAATTGAATGTAGGTGCTTGTGTGTTCTTTAATCTCTGCAGAACACGTGTATTGCCATAAAAAGCTCACGTGGGAATCTCTGCCACCTTCTTGAATTGTTTTTCCGTCAGTTCATCAATGCTCCTTTCTAATCATATGAAATAACTATTCAAGTACTCTTCCTTTGAAGGATGTGGACTGACTAGCCATGTTTTTTGGCTACCCAGACACTTAATTTCAACTGCAGATCTTGTTCTGTCTACTTCCATTTTCATCCCTGTGCTGCTTAGATAGTACTCTAGAATTAGCAAATTCTGGCTTTAAGTCTTTGGTAAGGAAGTCAGTTGGCTGTCTTTGGTCACAAGTACTAAGGCAAACTTTTTTCCTCCCTCAGAACATACCACGAGTAGCTTCTTTGGGAGTAGAGTGTGTTAGCTCCTTTGCCTTAGACTACTGGCTACAAACACACTTGTTCCAAGCTGGAGTTCTCTGGTACTTACTGGGTTACCTCTTCAACTATGACTATACACTAGAAGAGAGCGGAATTCAGAAAAGCGAAGATTCAAATCACCAGGTAATGTTAACAAGGTGCATGCTTTCAGACACCAATGGTTGTTGCTTGCCATCTCTTATTGACAAAATAAGTGTATTCAAGGACTCTAACAAGTATTTGAATAACATTATTGTTCATGTAAACAGAGCAGTTTTCGAAGGGGATTTTTGTGTAGTAGTGTAAATACTGTTTTTTGAGTTTGGGTTTTTTTAAGAGTAGCTCATGTTTTGAGTTCAAATGTTAAAGCTGCAAAACCTGTAGTTTCTAGTAGATGTAATACAAGAGATTTTTATCTACAGTGAACAGTAAAAAAGTAAACTTATGCTATCAGAAGAAAGTTCTTTTCTCTTGAGGCTCGACTGAATGGGTTGTCTAGTGATGCCATGACTTTATCTGAAATGTCTACTTTAGGACTATATTGTTCCCTCTGCCCCACAGCTATGTAAGTGGCTTCACACTTCCATTTCCTTAAATGGTGACGCTCTTAAGTATGGCATTTCTTCCTCAGCTACTGGATGAGATGAGCTTTGAACAGTCTATTGTAGTTACTAACTCTTGTATTGCTGTCATAAAAGGCTTATTTATGCTGATAATGACCGTGTTAGCAGGAACTATTGTGTGGTCAGAAGCTATTACACTAAATTGTGTAGCTTGCAGCTCATCTTGGTGCCCCAGTTTTTCCTACTCACCAGTGCTTGTGTCTAACTGCATTTATTAAGCACACAACACAATGACCGTATTGTGCTGTTCTGCAGCACCTACTGTTTTATTAGACATCAGTGCATAATTAGTGATGCAGATAAATGGGGCATACCAGTTCTGTTCATTCTGGTGTGGAAGTGTTGGACAACTCTTTCTAGCTACTCTAATATTTCTTCAGTAAGCTCTAGCTTTTTTTTATAATTGTCCATGTATTTTTCAGGAGGTAGCAAATAGCCTTGCTAAGCTCAGTCTCCTGGCCTTGAGTCGCCTTGGAGGGTATCTTTCTGAAGAACAAGCTACACCTGAAAACCCAACGATCAGGAAAAGCTTGGCTGGAATGTTGACACCCTATATTGCAAGGAAACTCGCTGTGGTCACTCCTACTGAGGTAAGCATCTGTTGGCCAAAACTTTCTCTAGTGATTTGTTTAAGGAGTACCTGGTCACTTCTGAAACAATGAACACTCTTAGACAAACCTGATACAGAGAACAGCAGTGCGATGCTTTTTCTTTGCAGTTGGAGTAACTGCAAGGAAAAGAAACTGGTTTAGCCTCAAACACTATGGACAGGAACAGTACACTGTAGAACGATATTTGCCAAACAAATATGGAAGCGAAGAAGTTGAGTTAATTATTGAAGGTTTAAGGATATAATGATGGAGAGCAAAGGCTAAACTTCTCCCTTTAAAAATGGTGCCAAGGAAGTAATCCACAAAGAGATACTGCAGGTAGTTGCTGCTCAGTGTCAAAAATAGAAGGAGAATCTGAAGTAAGTGTGGCTCAAAGTAGAATAAAGAAAAACTAAAATATAGATTGTACTGTACCACAACTTACACATATTGTTTTGTCCAGTATGTGGGAAACTTGACGCTTCGAACTTGCTTATGAAATTGCTCTAGTTGTTAATGAGACTGGATTAACTAATATCATGAAATACACTAATTACTGTACATGATGATCCAAAACTGTTGTAAACTTGTTACATCATGTAAATTACTTATTTCTTAGACTCTGAAGATGCTTAACAGTAATACAGAGAACCCCTACTTGATCTGGAACAATGGGACAAGAGCTGAATTACTGGAGTTTTTGGAATCTCAACAAGAAAGCATGATTAAGAGAGTAAGATACTCCTTACTTTAAATCCCACTACTATTTTATTTTTGAACTGTTTTGTGTTTTGGTACATCCACTTGTAATGCAGTCAATACTAGTATGCAGTGTTGTCTAGTCCTAAGTCACTTTCTTCATTCAGTAGTCTTAAAAAGAAAACAAAAACCTAAGTGTTTGCTTGGGTTTTTTCTTGTAATGTTTCAGTCTGTCTTGAGCTTCTGACTTTTGCTAAAGCTTTAATATTTCTGTTCAATTATTGTCTATTTCGTTATTGGGTTATAGCTTTACACTTTCTACAAGATTACTTTCTGTCTGAGCTTGTGCTGCTTATCTCTGCTTAAAGGGTGATTGTGACAAGAGCTATGGATCTGACTTTGTCTTCAGTGACCATGCAAAGGAACTTATTGTGGGAGAGATTTTTGTTAGAGTCTACAATGAGGTCCCTACCTTCCAACTAGAGGTGAGATGTAGCTAAAACCTTCCTGTTGAAACTAGAATGTGGAGTGTTACTTCTTCCTCTTTATCTACCTGTCAGTGCAAACAGAATGGAGAAAATAGAAAATCTTACAGAAATTTCCTTCAATGTGATCCACGTGTTATGGGATGGCTCTCTATTGGAGCAGAATAAATTAAAAAGAACGAGTTTGTCATAAGATGTGCTGCTTCGGACGGCTTAATGCCTTTTCTCTACAAGCTTGCACTGTGGACACTCAGGATGACTCAGTAATTCCAGAAGGTAGTGATTCTGCCTGGTGGCTTTGCTGTCCACCTGTATATATGGGCAAACATATACCTTAAGAGGACTGTTGGAAGTGGCAGCTTTTTACGAGTATGTTTAGATGTGAAGAGTGTTAACATGCTTCAGATGGTATAGTGATCATAGAAAAGTGTTTCCTGTCTCCCTGCCTGGAAGAAAGGGTTATGTGAAATGTAGGGAAAGTTATTTGGATACACTTCGTTCTAGTGTGAATACTGTTGCATCGCACAGCTAAAAATGCTCTCATCTCTAATTTAAAGCTTCCTAAAGCATTTGCTGCAAGCCTCTTGGATTACATAGGCTCACAAGCACAGTACCTTCATACGCTAATGGCAATAACACAGACTGGGAAAGTAGAGTCCAATCAACATGGAGATCGGTTACGGAGAGTTGAAATGGCCCTGGAGGCTCTGAGAAACGTGATAAAACACAACCCAGGTAGGCTTAAAAATGAACTTTACCGACAGGCTTTCTTGTGGACAACCTCAAAAAGTGCGGACATCTGTAGTCTTTATCTTCCATTGAGAAGGAAGCTTGTTTTGCTGGCTAGCAGACTTTAGTATTGTTGATAAGCCATAAGCCATACAGGCTTGCTTTTTTTTTTCCTTCTCCTCTGGAGAACACTATCAGTAGATGTATTAAAGTTTTGTGTGAAATCCAAGCCTTATCTATTTTCTTCTCTGAAACATTGGGTTTTAACTCTAATTCTACCCTGCTGTTGCCAGGAAGACTTAAACTTCTTGGATGAAACTTTCTGTAATCCTTCAAAGGATGTTGAGCTAATTTTTAAACTTTCTTGCATCAAACAAGCAAAAAAAAAAAACAACAAACCAACCCCTTGTGCTGAGTACTGCACACTAGTAAATACCTAAACACACGGCAATGCTTTACTAAAGCAGGCGGAGAAGCTGTTCTTGAGAGTGGGCAGCTAATACTAGCAAAGATTTATGAGCAGTTATCAACATACAGACTGGAAAAGCCTGAGACACACAATTATGATGTTTTCCCACTCTATTATGTTAGATCTAAAAGCAACTTGTTACTATCATGGCTTCTAATAATAGCAGGTTAGGTTGTTCTCAGACTGGATTCTCTGTGTTTGGCAATTATAACCCTGAAGGCAGCTGTTACTGCTGCAGAGAGCAACCCTGCTCTGAGCTGGGAGATTCAGAAAGGGCAAGTGTATTTGAAGACAAGTGCTGATGACCAATGATGAATAAAATACCTGAACTGGCTTAGTTCTCTTGTAAGAATGCAAGTAACTAGGTAGTCCAAGAACTAGCCCAGTTACTTGCTATAGAGGGAGGAATTATCCTCTCCTTTTGAAAAACTGTTGACCTGAAACTTTGTGGGAGCTAGATTAATGGACAGGACTTCATAATTTTATAGTTCTGTACCAGCTGCTGTCCTGTAGGAGCTGTTACAACTACTGTGGCAGACTATATACAGACACGTAGTCGTTAACACCTGTCTATAGTGAAATGTGGGCTTGGGATGGCCTTCTGTGAATGCTTTGGCTAACATGAAGAGAATAACTTATTTGGTCTCTTCCAGGTTCTGAGTGTGAATGCATAGGTCACTTTAAGTTGATATTCTCCCTTCTGCGTGTTCACGGAGCTGGCCAGGTGCAGCAGCTGGCCCTGGAGGTAAAAAAAACCCCAAACCAAGCAACCAGGGTTTTTTTGAAAAAA
>RSEF01000002.1:49967876-50005322 GCA_003993805.1 Himantopus leucocephalus
CCATCTGGATGCCTTACATAATCAGTATAAACAAATCTGTTTGTGTAACTGTTGGAGTAGCACCTAAAAAGTATCAAGATTGGGTTTCCAAGGTGTCAGTTCCTCCTTGCAGGAACAAGTGATAGCTTATTGCCTATGTCTCTGGCTCCCTTCTTCCCTGGGGTGACAAGACAATTTGGTGGCAGAAGTAACACTGTAAATGTTAGCTATATTGGCCAGTGAGGTGACAGACTTTTTCATCATACACTGCATTTTCTGGACAATATCTTAACAGCTGGAATACGATCAAGTGTTGTTTCTGATCTTTTACAGGTAGTGAACATAGTAACAAGTAACCAAGAATGTGTTAACAACATTGCTGAGGCAGTGGTTCTTGCTAACTTACTGGCACTCCTGCATTCCTTACCTTCAAGTATGTACCATATAATTCTTAGTCTTGCAAGGGAAACGGTTTCCAACTCAGAAATTAATGAGACTGTAGCTGGCTGAGCTTACTACTGAGTTTTAGGTTAAAAGAGCATTTCAGTGGGGATGACTTTAAAAAAAAAAAAAAAATGTTCTATGTAACCTGTTTGTCTTAAACACGTGAGCTGAAACCTATGAATTGCAGGTATTTGAATTGTGTTTGAATTGTGTAGTATTTCATTGACTAATTCTTTTAGGGAATTTAGGTGGTAAACATCTAATGAAGAAGTTATGCCATACTAAAATGTATGATTGATTTGACATTCCTTAGCTAACTGAACTTAGCCAAAAATCCCTAAGCTTGCAATTGTCATAAGCCTTATTGCAATCTTGATACAGCTTTCTGTTCAGATCAGTTTAGTTCATCTTTGATTAGTTGCTAGTCTATATGGCACAAAGTTCTTAATACTTTTTATTTTGACAGGTCGGCAACTAGTCCTTGAAACTTTGTATGCTTTGACATCTAGCACAAAAATAATTAAAGAGGCCATGGCAAAAGGTACAGTACTATACTGAAAGCAAATGTTTCTGCAACACTGGACTGAAAGTAAATGCAATGGCCAAATCTTACTCTTCCCTTTAAAACAATCAATGTGGAGTTGGTGAATTTATACTACTTGTGACCAGAAAAAAAAGTGAATGTTTTCCTATCTCTTTGTGCAGGTGCTTTAATCTACTTACTAGATATGTTTTGCAACTCAACTCATCCACAGGTCCGAGCCCAAACAGCAGAGCTCTTTGCCAAAATGACTGCAGATAAGCTGCTGGGTCCAAAGGTAAGAATCTTAACAGCTCTTGTTGGAACTCTTATCTTGATATCACCTGCCTCTCTCTAAAGATGGAACAAAAAACCCCTCTTCTATGACTGAAACATTCGTGTGAAGAGCAATCTGGCTTTTTCTAAATAGTTAACTTTTAATCTGCGAGCAGACTTCTAGAAGCCAGATGTATTTATTGTAATTACTATAAGCAGTTTGGTTTCCATTTGTAATGCCTTTAACATTAGATACCTAGATTTCAGACCTGTTATTGGCTATTGCTATTTAAAATGATAGCACTACTTTATTTTGTGGTGGTGATCTAGCAGTTGGTGTTTTAGCACTACAAATAACTGGACTTCTGGAGTTCTCTTTTTTGGCAGTTAGTTTGTCTTACGGTGTACTAAATGTCAATTCTGTTCATCCTTTCTAGGTTAGAATTACGCTAATGAAATTTTTACCTGGAGTCTTCATGGATGCCATGAGAGACAACCCTGAAGCTGCTGTTCATATCTTTGAGGGAACTCATGAAAATCCTGAGTTAATTTGGAATGACAACTCCAGGGAGAGAGTATCAACAACAGTTCGAGAAATGATGCTTGAGTATGTGGAGACTTACTGGCTAAGTATTTCCTTAACTGAAACACTGTTTTAGTGGCAGTAAACCAGAGTTGCTATAGAAAAACTGTCAGACAGCTCTGCCTGTAAAAGGTAAAATCCTTGCAAGCCAGACTTCACTGAGAAGAAATTTGTTTTGTTTGTATATTGTACTGGTTGCTCAGTGACGTAAGTGCAGTTTGTGCACAATCCAGGTATTTGCTCACTGATATAAGATTTGGGAGTGGGTTATAATGAGGAGAAAATAGGGTTTAGAAACTGGAGCTACTTCACAATGATGGAGGGAGACTGAGGTGTCAAGTAGGGAGGATGACTGCTTCTTTTACTGCTTGTTAAAACTTACTTTCTTTTTAAAGGCACTTTAAACTTCAGAGGGACAACCCTGACACTAACTGGAAGGTAAAAGTATACTGTTTCTGCTTTGAGTGTGTCCAGGGAGGCTATAAGCCAGCTGATAATACATGCATGGATGTAACTCTGACAGGCTTTGCTCTCTAAGTACCAACAGGAACTCACTGCTGTGCTAACATAACTGTTTTAATGTTGAATCGATGCTTTTGGTGGTACTTGTACCTTGAAATCAGACACTCAATTATTGACAGTGGTTTTGCCAGTAATACCCAGGTCATTCTAAAACTTACCAAAAGTCAGCAACAAATGAGAATACTAGTTTGCTGGAAAATGTCATGTCACTTATTACATAGCCGTAGTAAACTTGCTCTTGGTAAATGTTCAGGAATGTTAGTAAGCCACCGAGTCTCAAAAATGATTGTCCTGAGCCATTCCATCACACCAGGTCAATCCGTGAGATGTTTCAGTCTGTAATATTTCACAGTATCTGTGAAAGGCCAGGCGTGACTTCCTCCCAACAGTCGTGTCCAGTTCAACATTAAAACAACTTGTAAACA
This sequence comes from Himantopus leucocephalus, assembly GCA_003993805.1. Lineage (NCBI taxonomy): Eukaryota > Metazoa > Chordata > Aves > Charadriiformes > Recurvirostridae > Himantopus > Himantopus leucocephalus. The sequence goes on from RSEF01000002.1 coordinate 49,970,626, forward strand.
CATCCAGGATGGCTATCTTGATGCAGGTGTAAACTGGAAACTTCCCTAGGTTGATGGTGAGAAACCTTCCCCTGAAGTGTGCAAGAAGGAAAGGAAAGGGTTATTTTATCAGCCTTTTTGCTGGTACTTCTCCTCAGCTAGTGTTTACCGCTAGTATAGTTGTGGACTCAGTTACTTGTGTTCTTTGAAAGAAAAGTCCACTGTAGTAGTACGGCCTGCGCTGTTCTTCCTACTCTCACTTCTTACCTCATGTTTCTTCGAGATGAAGTGTTTGATCTAGCATAGCTCTGTTTCGGAGAATACAGTTAGTTCAGTGACCCTTACCACTTAAAGTCATGATGTTAGAGAAATAATTATAGCTCTCACAAATATCCTTGCCAATAACTCCTCCTACTTTACAATTCAACAGCTGCCTGAAGACTTTGCTGTGGTATATGGTGAGGCAGAAGGTGAACTTTCCGTGGGGGGAGTCTTCCTAAGGATTTTTATTGCCCAGCCGGCCTGGGTTTTACGGAAACCAAGAGAATTTCTCATTGCACTGTTGGAAAAGCTTACTGAACTACTGGAGAAAAATAACCCCCATGTAAGATGATTTTTCTGATTGTGCTCTTTGAATTTGCTTAGCAGTCTTAAGCTACTAGTCTTCTAGTATCTGATTAGCATAAATTCTCACACTTTCTTCCCAACATGAATGACTTATTTTTTTTTGGCCTGCTTTCTGACTCTCTGTAAAAGCATGTAGATATGTTTAGGCAACTTCTGAACATGAGTCAGTGGTTTTAAAGTCCCTGAAGCCACAGAACTAGCTTCAGTAAGTCTTAGAGGCTTATTTTGTGGTAGAGATGAGGCTTAACAAATGAAATGTCTTTAATTTTTCCATGATTGACCAGCCTAAGCAAACGGCACTTGTTCTACACTGCCTGAAACTTTTCAGCTCTTGACACTTCTAGTGTTCTTCTGCAACACTAACTTCCCACTCTGTAAATTGTGACCTGTACAAGGCTGCGCGTAAAGATTCTTGTAATGCAGTAGAACTAATGTCTTACAGTTTGAATGAGAACAACATTCAAGCCAGTAACTTAATGATACTACTAAAAACTGAATTTTAAAGTGTTCAGACAGATTCTGGGTTAGATTTGCAGGGAGGCATCGAAGTTGCGCATTGAGTAAACCAGACATCTTTGTAATAAAGATGTGGTGGCAGTTCATAGAGGCATGCAGAACACAGCAAGTGTGGTGAGTGCTGCTGCGCAGACTGCAGAACCTGTTCAGGCATTCAGGTGGTCAGCCTAAACATCCGTGCTACCATGCTTCCGCTGAGCAAGTTAGCACGTGTGCCGCTGTGCGCGGAGAGGCTGCAGCCAGACACTGGCTTCTCTGGATACCAGAAACAGAGCTTAAACTTCTGTGATCTGTGTTCATGAAACTAGTGAATATCTGCCACTGTTGGAGCTGATCACGTTCTTCTAAACTTGTTTAAATAATTTCAAAGCAAAGTGACATGATAAAAGCATTAAGGAAAAAAAATCTGGAATGCAGAGCAAGTGAGAAATGTTATTATTATGGTGATACCTAAGGCTTTACTGAGTTATATTTTTTTGTTGGTTTTTGGTTTTCTGCAGGGGGAAACTTTAGAAACCATTACCACAGCAACTGTGTGCCTGTTCAGTGCCCAGCCTCAGCTAGCTGATCAAGTTCCTCCGCTTGGTCATCTTCACAAGATAATCCAAGCTATGAATCACAAGAACAATGCCATTCCTAAAAGTGCCATCCGTGTCATGCACATATTGTCTGACAATGAGGTACTGAATCATTTAAGTGCTCAAGAGGAGAAAAAAAAATAACTGGAGTTATTTGTGTTGTTTTATTAGTGTTTCTAGAAGGGCATTATTCTAACTATAAATAGTGTGCACCAGATGAACACGGACTTACAGCTAATTAATGGGGAACTGATAGATTAAAGACACTGAGAAATTTACGGTCTTGGCTGACCACATCTGCCGTAACCGTCAAGCTTAGCATAAACTAAAGTACTGGCTGTTTCGGTCTCTCTACAGCTTTGTGTTCGAGCAATGGCTTCACTAGAGACTATTAGTCCTCTCATGAATGGAATGAAAAAGAGATCAGATATAGTTGGTGTAGCCTGTGAAGCACTTAATCGAATGTTTCAGAAGGAACAAAATGACTTAGTAGCCCAGGTAAGCAGTACATTCTTAAGACTGTAAAAATGTGACATACTTATATTTAGGTATCTAAACTGTTCATAAGAACAGAGACGCTGTTTAACTTAAGCATCCAGGAGGCTTCCAGAAGCCATCTAATGTGCTTTTCATGTTGGGGCAGTCCGAAGTCGGTCCTTTATCCAAAATGCAGACCTGTTCAAGGATGTTACCTGAGCATTGAAGCTTAATGCATAGGATAGTGTTGGCTTGTACCGAGAAGGCATAACATAAGAATGCCAGCTAATTCAACTGAGTTTACACCTAGGCAGAGCAGAACTGCTGGACAGTGTCTTTGCTTTCTCTTGAATGTATTCATAGAACTCAGGAAACATTGACTAGTTAAACATGCTTAGTAATAGCTGTTGGTGCTTTTGGTTCACACTAATGCTAGTAAGGTAAAACATCTGTATGGAACTTCTGAGTCCATGTTAAGACAACTTCTCTGGGTATGTTTGCAGGCTTTGAAAGCAGATTTGGTCCCTTACCTTCTAAAGCTGCTTGAAGGTATTGGTCTTGAGAACTTGGAGAGCCCATCTGCAACAAAAGCTCAGATTGTTAAAACTCTGAAATCCATGTCTCGCAGCCTGCAGTATGGAGAACAGGTAAGTACTGACATAACTGGGCTTTATACACTTGGAAGATCAAACTCTGAACATCCCTTGTTTGATCTTATGACTGTCGCAAGCATCATTCCACCTAAAACGTTAACATCGCGTAACTACAAAGTCATTATGGGTTGGAACGTCTCAGTCTTTCTTCTGGAGAAGTCACTGGTTCAATGCATGTGAAAAGCACTAAAGAAAGACAAATCCCTAGTACAGAAGTGTTCTGTAAGTTAGTAGGCTTCTACTGACAACTCTTCAGAACTTCTGTTATAGATGTAAATGCTTTTTTTGTTTCCTGGATAAATACTGTTGTAGACAACTATAGTGGTGTTATGGATGTATATTCACATTGGTAAAATTTGTCCCAGTAACTGTGCTAGTTCTTGGTGCCTTTCTCTTACCCTTGTGTTGAAAACTTCCTCAAAGGGAGGGAAACAGGTTATTGGTCTTTCCTCCAAGTTGGCCCTATCTTGCTATAGTACAGGAAGAGTCCTGTTCTACCTAAGCTCTAGACGCATGGCAAGTGGCTGCTTGCAGGGTTGCTTTTCCTTGTTGCCTAACTGGAGACTGAGGGAGAAAGTCAAGCTGCTAAATGACTTCTTTATGAGCCTTCTGCATTATGTGTTCAGCTGCACAGTTCAAACTGAAAAGCAAGCTGCTACAGTCTCCTTGGAAACGTGCAATTCCATATTGCAGCCTAACCTACTGCCATGCTATTTAGTAATCCCTTCAGAATGGTTTGGTTCTAGAAAATGAGTTTGTTCCCCTAGAACGTTACAAATGTCACTTGCTTGCTCACTGTGTTAATCTCTTCAAATACCGTAGGTAAATGAAATTCTGTCTCATTCTTCTGTGTGGAGTGCCTTCAAGGATCAGAAACATGACTTGTTCATTTCTGAGACACAAACAGCAGGATACCTCACAGGTTAGCAACCCTTTCCTATTTATGTCCTGAATCATACTGGACTGTTACTTAATTGTCAGACTTGACGCTGGAGATAGTGTTCATCCTCAGGATCTAGTGCCATCATGTGGTCTGAACATTCAATGCTGTAAAAACACAGTAAGTTTTTGAAACACTTAGCAACAGACAAACTTTTTTTGTCGTTGAGAGTGTATTTCTCTGGATCGTCTTTGCTGTACCTACTTCTAATACACTAGAGCAATGGAATCTGGACACTGGCAAGTCTTGCAAGTATCCTGTAGTGATAAAGCAGAGAGGTAATCAGAATTAATGAATGACAGTAACTTTCCATGCTTTCTTAGGATCAGTCTACTTTCGTTCTAGAACAAGTTGTTTTCCAAGGTTGGGCAAGTGGGAGCGAACTTTCTTCCAAATCACTTAGACTGTCTGTATTAATTGTCATGTGAATTATGCTGCTTTAGTGTTAGGCATGTCAGTGCACTGGCAGGGCCCTTCTCTGCTGGGAGTGGCTTCATGCCTGTACTTGGAGCTTGCAGCATATACTTGAATGCAGCTGTGGTGCACCCTGGGTGAGTCCCCTGCTGGTCCCACCAAGACTGAAATGGCACCCCAGGGGTGCCACCTCAGTCCAATTAGCTGTGTAGAGGTGCATTCTAGCTGTGTGTGCTGTGCACACACAAAGGACTGCAACTAACGTGAACTTCTTTGCTGGTAATGGTGTGGACACAATCCTAGAAGAGTTACATCATAGCAAATAAAATTCTGCTTCTTCCTCCACTCACATGCAGCACGTGATAGACACATCTTTAATGACCACATTCTGCTGTATAACAGTCCAAAGCTTTGCTCTCACAGATTACTTGCTGTATCTGAAAATATTTCATGTAGTGACATTGTAGCAAACTTTGCCTAAACCGACACATGATGCAGACTTCTGACCCCTCAATAGCCATCAACTGAACAATCATTTGGTCTTTAAAACCTGACCCAGGAGGCTAAATTTTTAAGTTCTTTGCAACAAGTCAGTATGAACACTTCCATGTGCCACATTGAACTTCCTCATCTAACCCAATATAGGAAACTTGGTAAAGCTTTTGAGCATAACTGAATTAATAAGGTACAAATCAGATGGCCATATAGACAGGAAAGTTTTTCTTGCAAGATACTAGCATGTATTTTGAGAAAATGAAGCAAGAGCCTTTCAAGTCAGGAATTAGACATTCTAGAAGCAGATGTTTAATATTTTGAGAGTAGGTCTATTGCAACACTTGATGCGTTGTGCTTTAGCTCTGAACAGTTTTCTGTTTATTGTTAAAGTGGCATTAAATGGTGCAAAGAACACTTGAAAGCTTGATTCAGTTGGTACCAAACTTCCTTGGTATTTTATAAATACTATAAATTAGAAATAGGAACTAAAAGCTGGCTGATGAGCGGCTGAGAACTGAAACTCTAGCAGACATGGTAAGGCTTGAGACCGGGGGCAAAATAGCTATCCAATTGCCTTAAGGCCTGTGCTGCATTTCAATTGCCTGATGTTTAAGTGCTTGCAAATGTAGAATGAAGATGCTGTACAAATGCAAAGTATAGATGGAAACCAAACTACAAGCTTTGTTTTTAACCTGCCTTATCTTGTATTCTGCCTTATCTATCTCTTGCTTCAAATTGCTTTGCTATTTGCACTTCCCTTGAAACTTCCCTTGCTTATTTCTCTTCCCTCAGGTGTCTCTTCTCCTTCCCTTCTAACTGGCAGCAGTCCCCTTCACCTGAGAAGTGGGCTTTAGATCTGCTCTGCCAGGCAGCTTGCTAACTTCTGTGTAGCTCTCTAAAGCAGGTAGATACCATCTTGCAAAATGCACGCTGCACTTGCTGCATTCCCAGTAACAGATGCATGTCATAGAACTGTAACAAATGTGTGGTCCCAAACTGCAAAACGCTGATTAAACTTGCCGCCTTCAAGCACACAGCAGCAGAAGATTAACTGCATTGGCTGATACTACTGCTGGTACCACAGATGAACTAAACTTCGACAAGAGAACTAGTAGAATTTTTGCACTAGGACATGTGAACGTGTGCCTGGCTCTTGGCAGATGCCACCGATAGGCTGGCAAAAAAGTCCCCTTCTGAAGCCAGGCAGCCGCCTTTTTTTTTTTTTTTTTTTTTTTTNTTTTTTCTTTCAGAAGGCACTGCTTGCTTCGCTCTCCTGCTTGCAGCAGTGGTGTAGGTCTGTATGCAAGGAGACAAACTGTCCTGATGTTCTGGCTCCAGGCTGTAGTGTGGGAAGTGGGAGGGAGGGGCATGAAGGGATATTAAATTTAGGAGAAATTAGTGAGGATGACTTAAGGGGAGGAGAGTAAAGGACCCAACAGATCTTACCATGTTGAAGATTAGCAGTGTAGGCTGAAGGTCTGCTACCAAGTTGATTGCTGTATTGATGCAGGAAGATGTTGGGTGTTGGTACTTTTCTACAGTCATTAATCTGAAGAGAGCTGCTGTTGAATCACCTCATGTTGCAACATGAGGTTTTACTACATTTGTTGAAAGTTTCTATATGATTAAATTTAAACTCAGGGCTTTGAAGGAGAGGGGCTTTGTCTGCAGTGCAAAACTGACCGCCCCTATAGTAAGCAACAAAGATTTATTAATGGTAAGGAGTTACCTATTTCTGATACAGAGCTTGTGTATCGCCAGAATGCTGTTACTTTTTCTAACTGAAGGCACAAAGAGCTGCCTAGACAAGCATAAGGCAGTTCTGCCTTGTCCACGTGGCATGGCAGCCTGTTGAGTTTCCTTTAAATATGCAGCTGGGAAAACTTTTGCGACACTGAAAGCATAAATGTGGAGCCCAGTAGTGGAACGCATGCCTGAACTCACTTCACTTCAGCAGCAGGTCTTTTCCTTAAGAGGGGGTGGCCTTCCTCTGCTTGCTGCTGCTTCCATGGTGGAAGGTGAGATGGATAATGCTGGTGGTTGGGGTTCTTTTGTAACTTATTTGTCATGTCAGAATAAAAAATGCTGAGCAAGTCTGAGACTGGTCTCCACAAGCAACTCCACTTAGTGGACTAAGATGCCTTAATTCCTAGTGTTCCTAGAGTCCAAAGAATCAAAATGAAAACTCTTAGATGTTCTTGTTTAAGGTGTCTGGGTGACTTGGATGATGTATTTGAGTGTTATCAGAGGGAATAAAGCTGTTCAATCGCTCTTTAGAATCAAAACTAATCACCAGTATTCTGCTTTCTTCCTGAAAGGCCCTGGAGTTGCTGGTTACCTTACCGCAGGGACGACATCATCTGTAATGCCCAATGTACCGCCCCCGGTAGACAACGAAGTGGGAGATGTCAGCTAAGGACTGGAAATTCTTGTGAGAGAGACAGAAAGGCAGACTGGCCAGTGATGAGGAACAGCACTTTCCTCCAACACATTGAAGTGAACTTACTGCCTTTCCAAGTGTTTAATGACAGTGTTATTCCTTTTTCTATGACTTTGGTTTTTTGGGTTTTTTCTTTTTTTTTTTTTTTTTTTTAGGAAAAAGTCAGNTAACACAAGAAAGCACTCTGTAGATCAGTTTAAATGGGTACACAAGAATTTTTTCTTGTCGTACATAAGCACATTTTGTTCCTTTATATTTGTTTACAAGACTGTGAATCAAACTTTCCTAGTTTTTATATTTTGTGAATTAGCATGACTGGAGTTGAGCTACAGTCTAAAGGAATTGGGCTAAAATCACTTGGACCTCACCACCCCCCTTGAAAGGGCATCCCTTCTTTTCCCAGTCTGATGTGATCACTCCCATTGAACATGACTTGCAAAGGGTTTGTCCCCGCACTAGTTCACTGATGTCCTTAATCATTAACATTATCTTCTTCCTGAGATCAAACAGCATTAGACATTCGTATGTATAACTGGCTTGACCAAATTGACAAAGCTTCAGAAAAAAAAAAAACCTTAAAGTTGACATGTTATGTAAGAAATTAGTGTAATTGTGAAATGTTCTATATAAAAACTTTCTATATTGAGTGTACATTATACAGATCATTCATATGTACATAAAATTTTAAAATAAAGGGAATTAAGAGCCTTGTTAATGAGATAAAGGTCATGTTCCTATGTAGCTGCTCTTTGAAGATGTGGGAAATGAGGGTGGTTAGAGACCTTAATTTGAGTGTGGCTAAATAGGGTTCTTGGGCTTTCTAGCTTGGAAGAACACATTGTGCAGCTTTTGACAGCCTGGAGCTGTCACAAGCAGTGGTACAGTGCAGGTTGTGTTTGAAATGCACTTCAGCCACTGACTTGCTGACATTCTCAACTTCCTAGGAAACATTCTTGGCAGGGAAGCAAGAGGAAACTGAGATGGATGGAAATATTAAACAATAATTACTGCTTTCTCGAGAGGGATGATAATCTTGGTTTTAGGGCATAATGAATTGCTATGAGGTAAGAAACTTATCTGCAGAAAGCTCTGGGAACTCTGAAACTGTACCAGCTGACTGACTGGAGCAGCCTTTGCTGGGACACCCTTCAGTGAAGGCTTGGCTGTGGGCTCAAGGACAGAACTGGCTGCAGTCTCATCCTGAGGACTGAGCCAAACAGGGTGTCTTCTCTCCAAGCTCCAACACTACACTAAGGTGGCTTGCTCATTCATGCAAAAAGTAAACACTTGTGTCCTTAAGGTAACTGTTGATCAACCCTATATAAGTTGAAAAGTGATTGTCCTAAGTTTATAGGAAGCAGAACTACATGCATGCTGTGATCTGCCTGGTTCTGTTACTGTATGAACAACTTCTCTTGTAACTAATGTCAAAGAGGATTGTTACAGAAGCAGAGCTGAGGAGCTCTGACCTTTGAGAACTTCACAAAGGTGTATTGGGTATAAGCGGCACAGCCTGTTTTGGTAGCAGAGGGGGCCAGGAACTGCTGTGGGCCTGTCATGGCTGGTTCCAGCCAAAACAGCTCTTCAGAAGGGAAGGTGCAACCTTGATGCTTAGACGCATTTAAGAAAGGGTGGGAGCAGCTGAGGCCAGGAGGATGTTTGTGAGGATGCACAAAAGGAGGCACAGAAGGAAAGATGCAAAGGAAGACAAAAGGGGTACCTATAAGGAAAAATGTGAGAAGATGCATCTGGAGAAACAAAGCAGAGGAGTCAGAAGCAAGGAGTAGCAGGCAAACCACTACACACTGCCCCCAGCCTTGCCTGAGGGGAGGTGAGGGAACGACTGAGGGTAGTGTTAGTGAAAAGGAGCACAGCTGAGAGCAGGAACAGGGGAGGAGAGAGGGCTGGATGCAGCTGAGGGAAATCCCCTTTGGAAAGGGATAAGAAAGGCATTACCCTAAGTGTTTAATTGTTACTTAACCAATAATTAAAAGTTTATTCTAGCTTGCAATAAACTAAATTGGGTGAAACAGCTGAGTCAAAACTGTTTTGCCTACAATAAAAGAATAAAGTGGGCTGTGGCTCAGAGCAAATAAAGCACTTTAGGCCTGTTAGAAAATAGATTTTATTTAGTGTTATAAAGAACCCAGACAAATTCTGGTATTTACTTGGCATTCTGCAAATTTTTAAAAGCAAGCCTCTGATTAAGTATCTGACAAGTAAAAGTTGGGAGAATATGTATTGCTTCAAGCTAGAATCAGGTTTTTGTATTGATCCAATTTTACCTTAAACATTATTGCACTGAACAAAATCTTTCCTAAATCTTCCATCCATTTGAGGTGGCTTTATGCTGACATTAGATTTTTGCAGTTAGCTTCTTTGACTGGTCAAGCAGTTCCCACCTTGCAATTGTTGAGAGATGAACTTCATCAGGCCCATCTGCCAGGCGCAAGGTCCTTATAAGAGCAAACCTGTGTCGGAAGAGCTGAATTAGGGGAGTCTGACCACAGTTCTCTGCACTATTTTTGCTATAGCTGTCCATTTAAAAACAGTCTCTTTGAAGAGAGCTATCACAGGGCCGATACTGCAGCAAAATCGTCCTAGCAGGATTGAGATGCGTGGGCTGGAAATTCAGAAGGCTCACTTCTCTCCAAGGCCATAAGGAGTAAGATTGAGCTTTAGAAACACATCCTCTGTGCTGTTGATAAGAACTATTTTAGGTCCAGTGCCAGTGCTTGCTTTTTTTTATTTTATTTTGTAATGGTAAAGCAATGCAACTGCATTGGAATTGAACTGTAAAAGCAATTGTTTTAAATTTTATAGCTTAAAGGCATATGGGCCGTTATTTTGGGCTACCTGAGGTGAAAGAGCATGTATTGGTGTTACAAAATTATCTTAAAAAGAACACTTAAAAGCGACAGCTAAGTCTCTTTTTACTCACATGGAAGCCAAAGGAAAATCCTGGGAAACTCCAGCTCCACCACACACTTGGATGGCGCAGTCAATCACTTTAAGCACAGCTCGAGGGACCACCACTTTGGTCATGGCTACCTGTAGTTAGATGAGAACTCACACTACCAGGAATAGTTTCATAAGCAACTGAAAATATTTATCTAACAGTTCTACTGAAAACTGGTATCTCACAGTACATTCCTTGTGCTTTGGATTGGATTATGCTCTGCTGTTCTTGTTCCCTGGGTAAGGTAAAACTGTTGCCAGGAGAGACGGTCACCCAAAACTATCTCATTGTGTTGAGACAAGTGAGCAATATTTGAACTTCTTTAATTTTTAAATACTTTATCAGATTGATCTCAAAGCTTTTAACTGAGAACACTTCCCAATCTCATGACAACCAAAAGCACATCTTAGGGCCATCTATTTCCAACATGAAGTTATGATCTGTGATTAAAAGGATAACTTCTAGCAATGTGGTTTAGCTTATATTTCAACCAGTTGAATGCACAGGTACTGTATCTCCAAGTCCTACCCTAAAACTGGCAAAGAAAAATTTACCTCTTTTCTTGCTTTTCTATTACCCAACATGTCGATCTTGCTGGCTGTTTTTAGCGTAAGCAGTCGAGCCTGTTCTATGCTAAGGCGGCATTCAGCAATCCAGTGGGCAACAACTTCCTGCAGAAACAAAAGCCAACAAGGAAAAAAGTCAGTTAATGCTGCCTTAGCATGTCCGGGTAAACCTGTCCTCAGCGTGTGCATGTTCACTCATTTGGAGACCCCCTTGTGCAAATTAAAGCTAGTTTGATGCATATAATCTAATATGAGGAAAACAAGAAAGCAAACACTTGACTGACAGAAATACTGAAGATGGAGCAGTTCTTTTCCTGACAGGAAAAGGGGAAAAAAACTCCTGGTTCTGGCACACTCTCATTTCCTGGTCAGACCCACTGCCTGTTAGCTGTTTTCCTGAAGCCCTTCAAAGCCTGTGTTGTACTCCCTGCTTTCCTTTACCTGCTACCAGGAGTCTCAACCTTCTCTCTGTGTAACATGCCCCAGTATACAAAAACTGGGGGTGGGGGTGGTGAAAGAGAACAAGAATTGGTTCTGTTTTTCTTAAATTCCTGGTGGTGTGTTACACACGCAGGCAAACTGCTGCAGGGTGGTGCCTGCTCCATCTGTCTGTTCATGTTGATGATAAATTAGTAGCTCCCTCGATCCAAACGAAGTTACGGTCTTGGCAGCCCTTCCCTGCTCCTTTTAGCTAATTCCTCTCTGCAGCCAACATACCACAGTAGAAAAAAAAGAAGTTAATGTGATGCTTGTCAGTGCAAAAGCTGTTTGGAGCATGAGCTGGCCTCGGGCACGCACTCCTGCCTGGAAAGCGGATGCTGTAGCCTTGGCAGCCGCAAGAGGCATGAGCAAACGTGCAGCGCTTGCTTCAGTGCAAAGTCTGGGGGCTCGGCTTAGCTCATGCCAGTGGAGGTGGTCTGAACCTGAGTGGAGGTGTTCAGACACGCTGCTTCTGCCAAGAGCTCCCGGGGGTGTAACTGACTGCCATGTGGGTGGTGGTGATGGTCAGCCCGTTACCCCAAGGCTGCCAACAGCCTCACCTCTTCCTTTACTATCCCTGAGCTGTGAGGAAGCTAGGCTGGCTGTGCAGCTGGCCCCCAGGTCTTGTCTGTGGCTTCATCAAACATGAGTTTTACTTGAACAAGCTTCTGAGAAATAGAGTGTGCCTCATCCAACTCTTTCTTACTACATCTAGGTTATGGTCGTGAATGGAAGTTTGGCAATGACGTGACTGGAAAATGGATATGTAAGATTATTCCCTCTGGATCTGTACTAACAATTTTCTATAACCTGTGCCAGACACAAACTAAGTTTCCTCTTTCCATTGATTTTACTTGTTTTTTACTTGTTTTTTTTTCATCCTATCTGTTGGATAAGAGTGAGGAACACTTGAAATGCGTGCTGTTGGTTCCTATAAAAAGCAGACTGTCATCTTTTTGTTATTCTAGCAAGCTCTCTCTCACAAAACAGTATTTCAATTCCAGAGCAAGGTAAGACCAAAAATCCCAATAGGGCCTTGGTTTGGTCTGTACTTTCATAAGTAAGTACTAATTGATCAGAGAAGGTGGGTTTTTTTCAGAAGTTAAATTTTTCTTAGTCAAATTTAGACCCTTGAGTGTCTCCAGTAATCACGAACAGAAATGTCTAGGTGACAAATTTGATAGACAAAAATGGTGAATTCAGATTGTAACTACAGAAACAAACTGTATGCCTGAAAAAATACCTGTCTAAACTCATCAGTGAAAGCAGAGAAAAAAATCACAGTGACAAAATCTGTATTCAAATCCAGCAAAGGATATCCAATTATTTGCAAGGAAAAAAATCATCCTGGAGGTTATACTGAAAAATGGGAGCCTCACAATGGGATTTTTTCCCTTGCCACCTGAGGCATTATGAATAGGAATTCAAGGTTAGGGCACACCTATTGCCGTGTCCATTATTAGAGTCACAAGGTTTTATGCAGGCAAAACAAGGTGATGTCTGGAGCACGTGAATTGAGACAAAGAGGGAACATGCTTACATGGTGATACAGTTTCTTCCCAAAAGTCTCTCTCTGTGCTGCGCGCTGGCACATTATCTGTAAAGCAGTTTCAGCAGCACCAAGGGACCTCATGCAGTGATGAATACGGCCCGGCCCAAGTCGACCTTGGGCTATCTCGAAGCCCCTGCCCTCACCTGGTTGGAAAGAAAAACAGGCACGTGCAGACTCCTTGATTCCCTCTTGAAATGACCCATCGCTCTGAACAGAAGTGGCCTCACAGTAACCAGAGCTAGAAGCAAGCTTCTTAAAAGTTTATTTTGCAGACCTGTTGCTTGTGTATTCCAACTAGATCTACATTGACACACTCTTAATAATACTTACAGCACAAAGCACACTCTCAGATGCTTTCTGAGAGGGTTTGATTTACCTGATTTAATTTAAATGTTATTAATCTTACATTGAAAAATACATCTATGAGATTTGGTATGGGAATCTGGGGGAAGACTTCGAGGTTTCCAGGTCCTAGGGCTACTCAAGAGAGAAAACTCTTTCAGCAAAATAAATATAGCAGGGAGAAACTAGAAGAAATCAGGATTTATAGTAAGTGAGAGAAGTAGAGCAAAGTTCTCCCTGCAGAAGGTCACAGCACTGACCTGCTTATTCTTTCATTTTTTTTTAGTTCTGCTAAATCTACAGGCCCCCAGGCTTGGATGGCCATGGACTGCAGCAGAACACTCTTTTTAAAAGGCTGTAAAGTCTATGAGAACTGGTTTTGGGGAAAGAATGCCACCGGCAGTTTCTGCTTTGCTCTGCTTCAGGGAAGTGATTTTCACATGACAGCTACAGCTGCCCTGCTTCCTTCAATCACCTTTCTGCTCTAAACAAGTTACATCATTCAAGCAGCAGGTAGACGGCTAAAGGAAGAGTGGGCTGCCTCTAACGTGTGTTTGAGACCCTGGCTCAACTGACCATAGCTGTGTACAATAACATGGTGACACATAAAATAAACCACTGGTTCATAAAACTTGATTCATTGCTGTATGTATTAAAAAGGAATTAATACAGAAACTCACCCAGTATTATATTGGAGACAGGTACTCGCACATCATTAAAGTGTATCTCAAAATGTCCTCCATGGATCTCATCTAGAGGGACAGAGAAAACACAACAGCAGGGTAAAATGAAGGAGGATAAAAATACAGGCCTTCAATTTCTAACGCTTTTACTATATACGCATTTTACCGATTTATTTCATATACAATATTTATTAGTATTATTGCAGTTTCTGAGACTCCTAAGAAATTAATGCACATATAGCTGATAAATATGATCACCCACCCAGGTAACCAAACACCGAGAGAGGCCTTATCAACTTCATCCCTGGAGCATCCATGGGAACAAGAATCATACTGTGCTGCTCATACCTGATCAAGACAAAATGCACAAGTTACGATTAACTTTGAGCTTCCCTTCTGTACCCTCCCTCCACTTTTTTTATTTTCTATCCTCAATTTAGCATTCGCATAAAGCTAATGTTGAGATTTACCTACACCGACTGCAGCCATCCTGCCTTCATGCAGCAGGGCACGCATCCTTCAACGCTCCTTGAATCACTAGTCAACAAGTAAAAATGTACTACTGGCATCTAAGGCACCACGACAAAAAAACTACTACTTCTGTCACTTGTGTGCAAGTACTTCTGTATCACTCAGTCCATTTCCTCCCTCTCTGGCATTTTTTGTTCTCAAAACATGTTTATCACCACCATAATCTTGGCTTGCCTATAGTTTAGGAAAAGAATCCCCATGTTTAAATTCCTTCCGAATATTTAAGGTCAGTTAGGAGTCACACAGAACTGGAGGTGACATCCCTGAATTTAGTCTCCAGTTCTAGCAAGCACAGTATCACGTAATCCCCTCCATGAACTTCTGTTCAGCTTTGAAGAGCTCAACAGATGCCACTGTCTGCAGAGCCATTGGAGAAACCATCCTGTACGCTGCAAGCAAGTTACTGTTTACTTCTCAATGGAACCTAGCCAAATCTAAAAACTTAAGATAATCAGTGGAATTTGGGCTAAAACCCAACTTAGAGATATAAATGTTCCAATTCTTTTGTATTACAAGCTGTGTGATTTTAATGCAATCAGTCACGAAGCATTTTATTCATCACTTGTGTAAGTTTTTGTAAAAGACATTTTTAGTTTGGTAATAAGAGTTAAATAATATATTTATTTTAAAGAAGAAGAGGGAAATACGATATTTACACATATAGGAATGGAATGAGTAGGTCTGATTAAAGATGTGCAATGCTTTCTGCTCACACAACTCCACATAACAAACATCTCATGTTTCAAACTTAACTTTCTACACCTACAGATAACTTTGTGAAGAACTTAGTGGATAACTTCAGGTCTCTGTTGTGCCACTTGTACTCATTCTGTTCAGGGAACCTCTGAAAAGTTTTGGTTTTTTTAACATTTAACAAGAGTAAGAATCACTTGCTTAACTGTTTTATATACTATACTTATGAAATAAATTGGAAGACAGAGATAGGTGTTGACTGAATAACTGATGCAGACTAAAACTAATGTGACCAAGATAAAGTTAGTGAACCCCCCCAAGATTTCCTGCTCAATTCATCCCACGGCTGCAGGAACACTAGAGCTAGTGCAGTGGAGGCGGGGGAAGCATGCAGATGCAAGCTGGCGACAGTGAAAAGGTTGGGAGGCTTCAGTCATCGGCAGCTGACAGCAAAAGAGGAGCTTGGGCAGCAATTTTTTTCTCTAAACAGACACATGCACAGGTTTAAAACTCCACTGTAATTCACGAGCACATCCAACTGATCAAGGCAATTAATGGCATTTCACTTAACAAAATTTTTGCAAGCAGTGACTCTTCCAGGAAACAAGTTTTAGGTAACTCTTTGAATCTCCTAGGAATCCTTACCTGGATGCTGAGGAGTTTTTGGTTTTGCCCATTACAATTGCGACTTTGCAATTTGGGTTCCCAGCACCTTAAAAATGTCACAAACACAAAAACAATTTTCAACACAAAAATCTCAATGTCGAATCAAATGAAGTTTCATACGAATAAATCTTACTCTCTTCCTTTCGTGATACAGGAGCAAAAGCATGCAATCTACTTTGATGTTTATACTCTGAGTAATCAGACTGAAACAAAATACATCTTATTGCTTAACATGTAAAAGGGCGTTGACTTGTGCGGAGGGGAACAATGAAAAGCCAAACATCCAAACCCTCCCGGATCCAGCTCCACCATCTATTCCTATGAAAAAAGAACAAGAAGGTACTTGAAATGGAATCTAATTACTTCTGTCTCCAACACAGCTAAGCAAATAAGTGTGATACAAAAGCACACCTGAAGGTAAGATCCTGCCTTTTCAAAAGTAAAACTCAAAACTATAAAGACTGAAGGATCTATGTGGGAATGAAATGCCAACCCCATTAAAACCAAATTATGCAAATAAGGCTATCAAAGGATTACCATGATGACTTTGCTACTACTTTAGCATAACTTCTCTGGAATGAAGGTTTTCTCCCCCCTTTATGCAAATGACTTTAGTTTGCACTTCGAAGAAAGATCTGAGTGGAAACCATTACCTGAAAATAATCTGCTAGCATTTCAAGCCATTGATAACTTTATTTGGGATGTGTCTTTGTAGCATAAAGCTAGCATTTTAATGTAAGTCCTACAGAAGATTCTACCATTAATTAAAATGGCACCTTATTTCTAAGAGCCTTAATCCTCACTATCTTTTTCTTACAGGTTTCTTAGTACCAAAGCACACTCTCATTCATTTCAAAGTCTCACAGACAATAAAGCTAGGGAAAAGGCAGGAGGATTACACCTGATGTATATAACAATCAGTAATGTTTTTTGTTGCTATCTCATTGCAGAAGACAAGCTTCACAGAGTTTTAATTCAAGATTTGATCTGTATCAATTGGGTTTCTTTTGAGGTCAGAAACAAAGATGACTTTTTAACTTCTCCAGCAGCTGTTATCACAAGGTTTGGGAGCCTCTGGTCCAGACAATACAACCACCTGGCTTTGAGCTGAGCGACTTCCTCCTGAGAACAGCCACTTTTATGGCCAGGAAGTGGGAGAGAGATTTATTTCATTCTGATAAACACGGCCTAAAAAAAACTGTTGGCTGTTTACTTTGCTCTTTTGCAATATGCTATTCATCCATTGTTTTCAAAGTGGGGTTGTATGTGTGGCCCATGAGCTGTACAACGCTAACAAGCTAAAATATCTAAGTGAAAACCCGGGGGGGGCGGGGGGGGAATAAACCAGCTTGGGGGAAAAAAAAAAGGTAGCTCTCAAACAGTTGGCTCATTTGGGCGACTGAAACAAGCGTGTGACCAACCCCAAAATAACACAACATAGGCTTTGCAATGTATTACCCTGAAAAGAGAAATGCTATACTCTTAAGCGGTGTTTGACAATTCCACAGAAGGTAAAGAATTGCACAAGTGGTATTTTCTAAATCACATTTTTCTTGAAGTGAGGTTTACGACAAAAGATATTTCAACTTTTTGGAATCTCTACAAAAACTGTTTTGTAAACAATCCTCAAGTCACATCCCTGCTTCAAAAAAAGGCAAATTTCACCATGAAAAAAAAAAATGAGAAGAAGCTTTCATATTGACCTTTGTGAGGAGTTCACTGAGAACTAGACATCTGGTTAGATGCTCTAAATCATTAGTACAAGTTTCTGGAAGGCAAATGAATACCTCCATTTCACATGTACTTTTTCCCATTTAAGCACAGCAAAGGAAGGCAGATTCCTGGCCTTTCCACTCCTTAGAGTCTGAAGTTCTGAAAACCCAAAACAAATTTTACACAACTTTGACCCATAAATGCCAGAAAGAAGTTCTGGTCTAATGCAAGATTCTGAAAGACTCCAGTGCTTTGGAAGAAATGCAGACTGTCTGGACAGAATAAATCCCTCATTTCTAAATAGCATTTTTACATTACTTACAGAATACAAAGAAGCTGCTGGAGGATGGGGTGGAAAACTCAGAGAAGCCTGTCATTTTGGCAGGATTTAGAAGCAGTTTTGCAAGAAACTCACAATTGAAAAAATAGAAATAGGGATTTTAGAAGGTCAGTTTTAAGCATATTTCCATATTGATAAGCTTTTTAATAAGCTTTTTTATATATATGTCTGCACAACCTATCCAAAACTTTTAAACCACAATACTGCTACATTGGGAAATATCGTAAGTTTAAGTAATGTATTATATTTTTTAACTCTTCAGGTCACTCACATAGGCAAAGACAATGATATTTTAAAATGCGCTTAAAGGGTTGATGACAATCCTATTAGAAGCCTGATATTTGCTGTCGGGGGTGTAACATGCTTAAGATTACTGACCTTCACACAATCAACTTATAGAGGTTCTTTCTGGTGGTGAATACTAAATGTGGCACAGACACGGACAATACAACTATTGCTTAAAGAAGCTGCCATATAGCCTGGTTTCAGAAGCCAATAGGCTTAATTCCGGCAATCTAGTTACCTATTTTTCAGTGTCCAGTCTTTAAATTTTTGGCTAAGATGACTAAGGCAGGATAATCTACTACTTGAATGCCCAGAATACTGTTGCCATGTTGGGTGCTGCACTGGTAAGCCCAGTGGGTTACCTCTCTCTGCTAAAGATCAGGGGTCTGTGGTGACATTACAGACTTGGCAGCTTCCTAGAAAGGCACTGACAAACACATGTTCTGGACTTTCCTACAAGAAGAAACTGGACTGAGTAGGGCGGATGGCAGTGTGCTATTGATTGTTGTAACATGAGGATCTTCTAATGGAGAAAAGGGGACCCCTCCAAGAGCCTGCTGTAATTTCCATCCACTAGCACAATGTATTCCATAGTTTTATCTCATCATCTCCAGACAACACTACTGGGCTTCTGCTTCGTGTATGGTAAAGATTATAGTGTAGCTGTGAGCAAATTGGCTACAATCAGTAAAGACAGAGACAACGCTGGGGTTCTGCGGCTCATCAGCAAGGGCTACACTGTCCTGCCACTGAATGTGGCTGCTAGTCATTCCCAGCTAGAGCTCACAGTCTCAGATGGGGCCAGTGAGAACAGCAGCTGCTCTCAACAACATGTAGGAATGTTTTTTTCCTCACCTTCATTCCACTTTTACACAGTCACAAGCACTTCTTAGTTAAACAAGATCCATTGTCATTTTGCATTCACTTTTACTTATCAAATATTTTTTGTTATTTTTGAGCCCATAGGGCCATACTGAAATCTAGTATTACATGACCATATCATTTCTATACCCTGACTGGAAGGTTCTTTCCTCCTTGCACCCTGCAAAGTTACGAGGAACTGAGGCACTGCAACGAACAGCACAGGATTTACGTGAACTGCCTTCCTACAGCCTGCTCTTAGGCACTTCCACTTCACAACCATCTTTTCTGCAGGCAATACACAGAGATGTATTGCTCTCCCCTGGGAGCTTTCTCCGTTCTACCCTGATTATTCTATCTTGTTGGGTACCATATTGGAGACAAAGCCCAATCAGAACTGAGAGATTCACTTGTTTTAAAGTGATATAGCTCAGGCCTCTAAGCAACGACACGACTTGTGAGAAGCAGACATGCTGGAAGCAACCCAAATATCTTATCTCTCACTGTGAGGAACACCAGTGAAGTGCTGTGATAACTCAAGATGAAAACATTGCAGAAATATGCACAAATATTGCAGCACTCTTCCTCTAGACTCCAATTCCTCTCCCAACCCATTTTTCTTTCTTGTTGTGAATGCAAATGAAGCTAGAAGCACGTGGAAAACATCTGCCCATTATATTCTTAGCTGCCCATTTTGAAAAAACCTTTCCTTTCACATATTCCAAAATAGTTGGAAGCACAGACAGATGGTTCATCCAGCCATGGCAGGTGCATCAATTTAGTCAGTGTGCCAAAAAGCAAAGCCTGACCTCTGGTCTGCTCAAAATCTCTCTCTGTTGTTTGGCATGAATATTGCATTTACTGAAACTCATTAGACTGCTACAGGATACAGGATCATTCAAACAAAATAAACGCTCTGGAAGATCATGGAAGGCTCCTGACAGTCTGTACAAGGTACTCTTGCACACGAGACCAACTTGAAGCTCTAGAGATTGTGGAAACTTACACAAGACCCAGTCATTTTAGGAATTCTTAGCAGAGGTAGGTCCATGCCTCAGTGCAGAAATATTAATGTCTGCGTGTGAACGGCAGAACTTCTCCATCTTCCCTTTCCTGTAAAAGTAATTACTCTCTATAATGCAGACAGCACACTGCAAGTGGAATAAACCTCATGGATGGAATAGCATATTTTTATTTTTCTTCTACAGTATCTGCCTAGCTTGCAGTTTCTGTAGAAATATTATCAAACACTTAACTTGATTATGACTCTGACTGGTAACATTCAAGTCCCTGAGAACTCTCCCCCAGGGTGCAGGACTATCTACTTACATTCTGGTTGACAATTTACCACTTGCTTTCGTATCTTTTCCCTATCATCTTCCTGGTTTTGTTCAATATCACCCACTGAAAGAGCAACCTCTTACAAAACACAAACTCATCTTTCTATGGTATCCCCTAAAAAGTTACTTAAAAAGGGAATATAAGGATCCCTTAAAATCTTATATAGGCAGACACCAAAAGCACAGTAGTGTCCTGAGGAAAGAATATAGTGATGCCCTACAGGTAACTCTGCCCCAGGCAGACCTCCCCCTCTTTCTCTCCTTTTCAAATTTTAAATGTGTGATTTCATGAAAGCCTTTTAACTATGTTAAAAAAAACCCCACATTTGGACTCCCAGGAATAAAACAACCAACAACAACAGTGAAATTGTAAGAGTGTCCTGACCTTCCAAAGAACGCTGGCATCCTCTTTGGAACAGGGAGGAACATAGGAAACGTATATGTTCAACATGAGAAATTTCCAGGAAAGTGGGATTTATTTATTTATTTATTTTAAACTGGCAAGTCAAAATGAAAGTACAACTAACTTCCAGATGAGGGTGTGGTGCTTGAAGACAAAATGCAATGTGTCAGACCAATTCAGATCATTTCACTGAAGCACATCTCAGCTGCAGTACCTGCTACTAGTCTGCTGACAAAAGAAGGTTAGTTTTGTTTTAATATTTACTGCTCTGTATATTAAGTGTGATATATTTATATTATTTATATAGAGAAGAGCTAGGATTTACTCTTAAGTTGGCTTTACAGTGAGACATCATTTCACTAAGGCACATGCTCATTTCCAGTCTTAAAATTTGATTTGTTCAGTAGAAGAACAGAATACTGCTTAATTCATTAAAGAAAAAAGTCTGTCTCTTTAAACTGGGGATACTAACTTCATTCAACATGCAGTCATACAATCCCGTGTCAGGTTTAAACACTGAATTTGTATCTAAATGGAAGGCTGGAATAATCCTGCAAGAAAACATGCAAAGCTGTCTATTAATGTATCTATTAATATATCTACTAGAAAAGAGTACTTGAAAAACAAAGCCGATGTTCTGAACTGTTTGGGTATTTGTGGGCAGTTCTATATGCGGTAAGATCCCTTTCTGTGCATAATATCCTAACAAGTCTCCAGCTAGTAAGATGCAGTGTCCCCACAGCAATTTGATTCTGTACAGCAACAGAGTCCCACAGGACTGCTCTACCTTATGTAATGGGCATGTACACGTGTGTGCCTGAAAAACAACATTAACAGGAATGACAAATATGAATAGGTATGTTAGCCAAAACATAACTGGTTTTAAGGGAGAAATATCAACTATTGCATTTTAGATAACTTTGTTTCCGTCAAGAACTCAGGTCAGCCAAAAGCGTATCAGGCAGCAGAGCATGTTCCTTGTCACAGCCAAGCTGCTTTGTGATACACAGACTTCCTGAAGTTTGCACTGAAATGTTTATTGTTTTGCTTTCAAACAAATTTGCCAGTGATCCAGTTTGATTAAGCATTCCCAGATGGGTTCTGTAATAAGCATTTTAGACCACAACCAAATCTTTTCAGTTTAACTTTTAATTTTCTTCTAATCTTGGCTAAGCAGATTAAACTCTCCCTGCAGCATTTTCTCTTCTACTAAAAGAAGGCACATTTTCTGCTGATGTCTGAATCTCTCCTCAAAGTACTGTAACGCTGCAAAAGATTACCCTTGCTGAAAAATCACAGCCTAACACAGCTTGTTAGGCATAGAATAGACATCCCTTGTGGAACTAATAAATAGAATTACTGTATCTTTCCATTCTGCACACTTCATTTAGAGAAGAGTAAATGACAGATTACAAGACTTAAAATAAGAGTAATCATTGCTTAAAGTTTAACAGGAACTGTTTTGAAATGTTAACAAAATAATCCAACAAAGTCATTAAGGATAAAGCCAAACCAAATAGTTAATTTCTAACTAACACATTTTTTAAACAATTTAGATAGCAGATTCACTGGAAAAAAAAAATCAAGCAAAAATAGAAGTTACTCATTTCTTTCTATTTAATTGGTTTGCATCCTTGAATATGAGATCAATCAGTAACTTATTTTTCCTGGTAGAATACATTAAAATTTTTTTAAGAGATACTGTTTATAATAAAGATTTGGTAACCCTTCATTTAAACTCTTGTCTAAAAAACAGAAATTGTATTTGGAGTTTTTTTAATCTTGAAAAAGCCAAGCTTGAAAAAACTCTGGGGCAGAATATCAGATAAGAATCTGCTTTCAGTAACACCGGCCTCAAATTCTGAAACACTGCAGATGAGAAATGGGGATGTGTTTTTCATTCTCAGCTACTTTTTCCTACTGCTACTTTCCTACTCTTAATCCCATTTATTTCAAGCAAACAGGGCACTGCAGGACTGTAGTTTACAACAGAAAGAATTTCAGCAAATTAGTCAATAAACACAATTACAGGAAAAGAAGAAAATACTGTAGGGCATGACTTGCTTAAGACACAGTCTGAAGATACAAACACTCAAACTTCAACCCTAAGCTGACAGTTAGAATACAGCCTTAGTGTTTATGGAGTAAATCTGTCATGAGATAGTACTTGGAAAAACAGCAGAACTTCTGACCTTTTTGGGTACTTGTGGGCAGTTTTGTATGTGGTAGGATTCCTTCCTGTCATAACATCCTGAAGAGTCTCCAGCTGTACGATGCAGTGTACCCACAGCAATTTGATTCTGTAAGAAATTCCATGTGGGCATGGCTCGCTGTGTGGGATGGAGACTAAATTAAGCTTGTTCAACTGCTCTTCAAGCAAGTGACTCCACTGCTGTGCTTTATGTAATGGGCATGCATATGTGTGCCTGAGAAACAAACAAGCACAGTCTCCCTGTATCTCATATCCCAAATTTGCCAAAATTTATGATAGTAAGCACAGAATACTACTGCTTGCCTCTCAGCTTTAACCTGTTAGTATTCCTTATCCACTCTATTGTTACAGCATTTACAGCCTTCAACTGGTACTCCTTTGCTTTGCAAAGACTGTAGAGAGGAAGGTGTAATTCTAACCCTGTAAAGGTACAGACAAATTTATTTTGCAATGGAATAGCGTCAAACATAACTGAGTCAGAGCAGTTTAAGTAATGATGGCTCCTCAACTGAAATGTGGAAACCAGCGAGGTGCACTCCAAGCATCTTGCAATCTCAAATGTTAACGAAAGCATTTCAGTTGAATCCATTTTACTTTGCATTGCATGCACGGACGCAGTCAGTTACCCATTTCATGTGAGAATTTGAGATGGTCTGTTCTGCCTCCATCACTGTCTAGGCTCTTTGATTATTTACAAATGTATTCTCAACATCCAAATTCTTTAAACTTGAGAAGTATAAGCAACCCTGAGCAAGGGGTTCATGTTTCAACAGAAATTTTAAAACTTAAAACCAGTATTTTTTTTTGGTGTTTCCTTCTCCCCCCTTTTTTTGTGTCTTGTAGCTTTGCTATGGGCTGGGATATGAATAACTCAACTGATTACTGGATTGAGGATGAGGAGGATGATCTCAACTCTGTTATAGATTACAATACATATGAGCTTCTCTGTGAAAAAAGCGATGTGAGAAATTTCAGGAAATTATTCCTCCCTGCGTTCTATGCATTGGCTTTCACTGTTGGAGTTGCTGGAAATTCATTAGTGGTCGCAATTTATGCCTATTGCAAGAAACTGAAGACTAAGACAGATGTGTACATCATGCATCTAGCCATCGCTGATCTGCTCTTGCTCCTTACGCTCCCTTTTTGGGCTGCAAATGCAGTACAGGGATGGGAACTTGGAAACTCAATGTGCAAGCTCACTTCTTCTCTCTACACCATGAATTTCAGCTCTAGCATGCTGCTCCTGGCCTGTATCAGTGTGGATAGATACAGGGCCACTTCTGAATCCCAGGCCCACAGAAGAATTGGTAAACACTGCAGTGTTACCTGCATCTGTGTCTGGCTATTTGCCATTTTCCTCTGTATCCCTGAACTTATATTTAATCAAGTCAAGAAACACAATGACAGGAATGAATGCCTTCCTGTATTTCCAGTGAACATGGAAACACTCTTAAAAGCAACCATTCAAATCCTGGAAATTATCCTGGAATTTCTGCTTCCTTTCCTAGTAATGCTGATCTGCTATTCAGCTACTGCTCGAGCAATCTTTAGATCTGCAAATACTAAAAAATCTAGACCTTTCGTAGTTCTGCTGGCAGTAGTAGCTACTTTCATTATTACCCAGCTACCTTACAACATTGTTAAGTTCTGGCGAGCTATAGATATCATCTACATGTTGATTACTGACTGTGATGCAAGTAAAACCATAGACATTGCACTCCAGGTCACCAAGAGCATAGCTTTGTTTCACACCTGCCTGAACCCTCTTCTCTATGCCTTTCTGGGTGCCTCTTTTAAAATGCATATTATGAAAATCGCAAAAAATTGTGGATACTGGAGAAGACAACAACAGAATGGAAGACCTGAAGAAATTTCTATGAATTATGAAGACCATACTGAAGAAACAATTAGTTTCACTATATAGACTCTCCATTACTTTCATTATCTTATATAACCAAGGGAATTATTTACTAATTCTGGGGCTACTGTTTCAGCAGCTGTTTCTCTGTAAGTCAACTTTCAGATTAATTTCTAAACCTGCAGACTAGCCAAGACACTACAGTGCAGTTCAAAGTGGACCACGTTGATCAAAATTAAGCATCAAGTAAGAACTAAATACTGAAATTCCTAGAAACAACTAGAGATATTTACTAAAAAAGAAAAAAAAAAAACAAACAACAAAACACCACAACAAAATCCAAACACGTAAAAAACCCAAGATTCAAATTTAAAGTTCCACAGTACTAGGCAATTAAATAGCTGTGTAATAAACAATCTGTGCATGTATAAACATTCAATTAAAATAGAGAAAGAAACCATCAGCAATAAAAGAGCAGTACAGGAACTTTTGTACCTAAAGTTAATAATCTTGTTTTTGTCCAACTATTTTGTAAAATTTTAGAACATTTGCCTAATAAGTCAGTTCCATTTTTTTCCTCAGCTATCATTCCATAGATACCCTTGCAGCTTGAAACGAGTTCACAGCTGAGAACTAGGGGCTGGGGGGAAGGAATTCTCTATGTGTTTCCACATATGTATAGCAACAGCAATATCCTCCACAAAAAACTGTAACTCCTTCTCTGTAACTACCAAAAATGACATTTCACCTCTCCTTTTCTGCTCACCCTAAACTTCAACGAGCCCACTGCCCTGTGGGAGGCACATTCTAGATCTCTGTAAATGTCATGTCAAATGTAAATGCCGAAGTAGTGCAGGCAAAGCATTAGCAGAAATGTTAGAAAAACTTAAGTTAATCTTCAGATACAGGGCTTGGAATTTCTAGTCAGAATTTGTAAAATGAATCAAACATGCAATAACTGTCTCCTAAAATATATGGAGATACAATAAAATCAAAGAATACAAAAAGTGCACTGCTGTCATTTATTCATATCTTTATGTTTGTTTTGTTTTAGTACATATTGACATCTCTAGACATAGGCATTTATCAACCAGCAAAGGCTAGAGGCCTTGCTTGATGAATGAGAAAGGTTTTGACTCCCTGTGGAGCTCATGGTCAGTGGGATTTACAGTTTTTCCGTGGAAAGGTACCAAAGCTGTCCCCCTCCTCAGTGCTGGTGAGGATTCCAGGAAAACAGCAGTTTTACATGAGTCTCTGGAAGCATTTCAAATATATCGACATATTAGCTTCCAAAATGAAGGAAGTGGTATTACAGCATACTGTCCCTGCCTTCAAACATCCCATGGGCTCTGACAAAATGCCTGACCTATGGCTTATGAAAGCCAACAAGAATCTGTCATTTTTAGACATCGTTCCTAGTTACACAATTACGGACTGGAAGAAAAAGCTCTATAATGACAGACAAGAAACAACAGTAACATAAACAAGACACAGGCCTCTCTTCTCTGTTTGGATGACAAAAGCTTACAGAATTTCAGCCCAGTATTTTGAGACATACTAGGGCGTGAATGGATAAGTCAGAAATGCTTGACAGATGGTCTACACATACACCATAAATCTGCCATATTTAAGCCATACTGGATTTACTATAGACATGCAAAGGACTCATGCAGACCATGGTAAGAAACTCCAGTTCTTCCTCAAAGCAACTGACTCCTTGCCTGTGATTTATGATTTGTCTTCACAAATACAGAGTGCTTGCACCCAGAGTGAAATTCTGACCAGGCTATCAGGCTTCTGGAATTTCCAATCATCCAAAGTCCTAATGTCCCACTCAGAGTAAAAAGGAAAAAAAAAAACCACAAATCCCAAAACATCAAAAAACCAAAACCCAACTCAAACCAAACCAAAAAAAGACGCCCAAACCACCCCAAAAACCAACCAGGCAGAAAAGGAGACTCTGACTAAGGCAGAACTGCATATATGTGTTTCTCAAACTTCTTGAAATTACAGTGCCTTTTCTGCGTCTACGTTTATGCAAATCTGATGGTCCTCATTATTTTTATTAGAAATAAGACAAACCAAGTCATGCTTACTCTCTTATGTTTACTGTCCTTTTTATAATTCACATAACTAATTTTATGAATAATATTTTGTACGTGTGGGATGTCCTACAAACTTTCCCATTACTTCCTTAGGAACTGCAATGTACAGTTGAGACACGCTGACCCAGAGCAAAAGGTAGCAGCCGGCAGTTAAGTGACACCCTCAGGTCAAGAGAAAAGATATGCCTCCTTTTGCCACCAGTTTTGCAGTACTAGAAAAGAGAGAGCAAGCCCTATCTTCTGGTGAGTCTAGGTATTGCACAAGTGTATATCAGTAGGCAGCTGCCACACTCAGAGCTACATAAGTTAAACATTCAAGTTTCACTCCAGTTAGCAACTTAGTTTATGTAGTTTGCTTCCAGACTCCCTGGGAATGATGATTTTCAAGTCGCTGTCATGTATGTTTTGGTTAAAAAGTAATAGTACTACAGTATCAGGGACATTTACCACTTACAGTCTAATCCATTGATTTTTCTGGGAAGTACAGTATAAGAAAATTACCTGTAAGAGTCAGTCCAACAGCATCACAAGCTAGTTTAAAAAGCAGCCAGATTTTACCGTAGCTACACAGTGTACTCAAATCTCACACACAAGCTGCCAAAGACAGCTTCACAAAAAACAAAGTTTAAAGGCTACAGCCATAAATGTGTAAGTTACCTGATGGAAAGAGGTAATGTTTAAAGAATAGTTGCATTCATTCTGTGAATTAAATTCAGAGGTTCTAAAAAGGACCCAAAACCCCCAATTGGATTCAAGTCTTGAACTTTGCTTCATAGAACAGAAGTTCAGTTCAGCTTTTCCCATTGTTTTACATTCTACTGCCTTTACCCAAGAAAAGGCAAGTTTCTATCTCAGAAATGGAGCACAAATATTTTTGCTTTATCAGTTCTTGGAAATAATTTTAGACTTAGCCATTCTTACTGAGGGTTTCTGTACTTACCACTGCTCCACCACTTCTTGCCATTGATCACATAACTGTTTCCATCTCGCTCAATGCTGCATTGCATATTGGTGGCATCACTTGAAGCCACATCAGGTTCTGTGTTAAAGAAAAAACACAACCACAAACCACTGGATTAGATATACAGGTAGTACTGCCACCACAAATATAGGGATCTATATATACTCTGTTGACAGTAACACTGGTTTGCTCCCAGTAGAAAAGCTACTTTCAGAACCTTGTTCTGCTGTTGGTCAAAGGCTTTCTATTTTCTAACAATCTGTTAGCCATAGCCAGTTTAAAATTACTTTTTCTTGTGCTCAAAGTACTCCTTATAGTCAACAGCCTTCTTCCTTCCCTGATGTTTTTAAATCCTTCTCCCTTCCAATGTACTTACAGACAACAGCCATATTTCTCCTCAGCCTTTTTTCCCCCTAGGCTCTTCTCAAGTGAAAATAAAAGAGATTTAAACTACTTTTGTGATGGTTTATGAAATAAGTTACACAAAGCAGTTGCCAGTAAACTGTCATCAAGTATTGTTTGTAACAGGAAAGATTCTTCCTCTCTCCTTTTGCCCTTTACTTCTTTTATAGGCCATCTTCGTTAAAGCAAAAGCATCTCTTTTCTCTTGGCGTACCAACAGAATTTGCAAAATTAGGGTCCAACCCTGCAAGACTGAGCCCTCCCAATTCCTGCTGACATAGGAAGATCAAGGTTTTGACATCACATGTTCAAAAGCTACCTTCCCAAATCAACAGCCAGGCCTTCCACAGATGCTGAATGCTACAAGCTTTCAAGAGAAAAAATTAATATAATGCTGAGCTACAGACATAAAGCAAATGCATCATGTTTTACAAGTTATCTTCAGGTTATGTCTTAAAACCTCTACCATACATGACATACTGCAAAAGTACACAATTTTAACCACAATGACCATACTTCTATGTACATGTATGTTTCTAGAGAACGCCAAAGCACATTACAAAAAAGGGTAAGTTCTATTCTAAATCTGTTTGGTACAATAAAATGTATTTTACTAAAAGTAAATTGAAAATATATGGAAAGCAAATACTAAGTATTGTTACCATGAGAAATGGCAACTATTGGGGAAGGGCAGCAAGGATGCTTCACTTTGCACTCACACCTCATAGACGATTTCATATTCAAACACATTCAGAGATAAAGTGGAAATTTCTGTATTAATTCATTAACACGTAACAACTTGTAACAACAAGTTTTGTATTTCTGCATATGCCATGTGAAATTTCTGCCACTTCACTCTAACTTTCTTTGGAGACAAGATTACCCGTCATGCAGAAGCAAGAACTAATCTTTCCTGCTAGGAGAGGCTCCAGCCACTCTTTCTTTTGCTCTTCAGTCCCATACATGTGCAGGACCTCCATGTTTCCAGTGTCTGTAAGAAATCAGCAGTCACATTTACTTCTTGAGACACACAACTCATAAGGCATAAGATGCCCAACTTTTCAATGTTCTCAGGGCTGTAGTTATGGGACAGAGTTGCTAACCTGGTGCATGACAGTTGAAAACCTCAGGAGCAAAGAAGCATTTCCCTGTCTCCTCAGCTATTAGTGCATAGTCAAGCTGGCTGAGACCACTGACATCTGGGAGAAAAAGGTTCCACAGACCTTCTGCTTTGGCCATTTCCTATTGAAAGAATCAACAGGGAAAAACATTAACAATAAATCCTTTAAAAAAAATTAAATTCTGGCTTGCTGTCCGTTTTCTTCCTTCCTGCCTAACATACTGTCCAGTGTATCTGATGCGTTTTTTCCATAGCTATTTTCAACAGGTACAGTATTTGACTTAAAGTTCCAACATATCCCTCACAGAACTCACTTTTGCTTTTCTCCTCTCTCATTCATATCTCTTACTTCCTTTTGCACACTATCTTCATCCTTTCCTTTCATAGTAACTTCTCCAGGAGCACACACCAAACTTTCTTACACTCCATGTCAGTGCCTGTTTCTTTTACTGCTAGAGTGCTCAAGAATATTTATCATCTCATACCTTCAGTCTCTCAAGCACTGGTGGTTTCTTCCACTTTTCCTCCGTATTTGCATGTCCAGAATAGTATTTTATTATTTCCTTAGAGAAACAATTAAAAGTTGCCGTTTAAATTAAGAACACATGTAACAAACACAAGTAATAATATGGTGTCTTTTCCAGACCTACACCCCAAGAAATAATAATAAAAAAAATATTCAACACAGCTTTTTATTATATAGTTAGTTGCATTATAAAATTAAAAATATCATTCAAAATCAAACTGCAATCTATTAATTTTGCAAGACTTTAAATGCATCATGGAGGTAACCCCAACCAGTACCTTATTTCATACATGGAAATGGGTTTGGGGTGGTCTGAAATATGTGATGATGACAGTAGAAAGTATCATGATTTCTCATGATACAAGTAACTGTTACCAACAGTACGCACAAAAGGCATGAACCCAAAAGTAAAACAACACATAAAAGCCTGATGTTGTATATGAAACCTAAATCTTAAGTGTCAGTACATTTAGATATAGAAGCCGGTTAATATTTTTTTAACTGAGAAAAAAAATCACAAAGAATACATTTTTTCCTGTCAAAATAATTCGTTAACAGATTATGTAAACAGCCATTCCGAGCACCAATGATTAGTACTAAGTAAAACTGTGTATTCAGTACTCCTACTATTTTCACAACATTTTTAAATGAGGCACAGCAATTCAAAGTTGGATTCCTTGGACAATGCAAAACTAGGTATAGACAGACTTTTAAGAAACTTTGCATATCAAGAGTTTCTGCTCTCAACCCCTCCTTGTGATAGGCAGATGGACTCATAAATCTTTCAGATTACTATGTTCTCTGCACTTCTGCCTGATTACAATGAAAAAAAACCCAAACAACAACCCGCAAACAAAAAACACCCAAAAAGCCAAAAAACCCAATTCTGCTACAGAAGTCGCCTGTGCTTCCATGAGACTAAAAGTTGAACCAAGTTCGAACTGGAAAATTTCTAATCTCCCTAGGCTAAGTAGTAAAATGCTTCATCTCATTTTCCCTTCCATTAATTAGAGACTTCTGTGGATATTTCACTATTTGATTTCAAACCTTCACTGGTATTAGTTACATTTCAGAGTGAGGCTAAATTCTTACATTATGGAATCACATTTTTTGGTCATAAAAGTCATACCTTAAAAATTAAGGCACGAAACAGAAACGTTCAACTTTTTGTAGTTAAAAACTGCAGTTTCCATTTTTTAACTAAGCGTCTTTGTATTTAGTACAAAGGAGTTCTAGGTTTTTGTTAGTGTTAGAAGAATTTTGGCGAATACTTTTAAAGAGTAACTCTTTTTAAAAACAGTATTTCTTAAAAAGTTTAAAAAGTCACTCTTTGCCTTCATTAACAATGCATACAGCATTTTAATTCTGAAAAAAAAAAAAGCATATTATAATGATTTCTATCAGTATTTTTCAATGCCACAAACATCACTGCATGAAAATAAGGCTGTTTTGTTAAAAAAAAAAAAAAAANGTTTTTAAACTCTAGTCATAAAATGCTCATATAAATAGGTTTACTAAAAGCTTTTACCTTCTCAGCTGGATATATGTGCTGCTTCATGAACTGCTTGACCTTCAGCAAAATTTCTTGGCCTTTCCTACTTTGATGGAACAACTCTCCAGAAATCCTGTGATGTGTGGTGCTGAAAGATGACCTAAAGAAGAACATTCAATGCAATAACAAGTAAAAATATAAGCTGCCTTATACAGACATTTAAACGTTAAGACGTTGCAAAAGCTTTGCCTTGCCTTTGACCAGTAGTTTAGACCACTCTTACCTTTTTGAGAGCTCTAACCCTCTCTCTGCCAAAGGCTTCACAATCTTAGCAAATTCATGACTATTCTCTGCAGACGCATTTCCAATGAGATATCTAGCATATACACCCTAAAACCAAAAGAAAGGCATGTACGGTATAATTATGCACTTAAATTGTCTCCTTTTTTAGATTGGTGACTCCTTCAACTATGAAAGTAACACTTAAATGCACATATTCTTAATAGGAAAAAATCAGCACCCAGAAAGATTTTACTGGGATATGTTAATATTGGGTTTGGTCCATTTCTGATATAATTAGGACGCTTGGCCTACAAGAGAAAAAGAACATACCCTAGCTAAATTAAACTAAATTAAAATCACAAAAATTAGTAGAGAAGAAAAGAAAATCAAAAAAGAATACGTCTGCACACAATACTGCAAGCAAGCCCAGCCTGTCCCTTAAGCCAACTGAAAACACTATACACATATGATTATTATCCACAACTACTTAACTACCTGGATATATACTCTTACTCCAAATTAATACCAGACAGCTTATCCTACATTTGGTATGCTGAGCTCATGTTGCAACTCAAAAACATACTTATGCCTTACAATGGCTGTATATCTAACTAAACAGTTACTTCTGTTAACAGTGAATCAATGGAACTTATTTTCTCCTATAATTACATCTCAGCATTGGCCTCCTATGCTCATAATAAGCTGAGTTAACGACACACCCTTTTTCATCCGTGGGTGGCACCAACAGGATCTTACTTATCTATCCTGCTATCTACTTTCGTGGCAGCTGCAGAAACTTAGAAAGACCTTTGTTTCTCTGTAATACAGGATTTAAATTAGCCAGAGTCCAAAAAGGTAATGACAAAATTGTGTGCATACTGGAACATCAATAAGAAAAAAACCACATATCCACATTTTCTCCTTTTTAGCCTACTTTCCTAAGAAGTTAGCTATATCTAACAAAGTACTTCATGTAGCAAGAATTCTATCCTACAGAGTTATAAGTCATAAGTATCTAAGATATGGCTTCTAAAGGAAAAAAATGCATTACAATGGTTACAGTTCTTTTTAAAATATGATTCATATTTTGAACAAGTATTACCAGTCTACAAATACTCATAATAAAGATATGTGACATTTCAGCAAATGTGAGTGTATTACCTGGGATATTGCTGCCATTTTGAAATATGACAAAGCAAGAAAAAAATTAAAGTTGGATAAAGTAGTGTCAATACCCCGGCAGCGGCAGTAAATGGAAACCAGTTCTTCAAATGAAGGAGTTTCTGCAAAAAACCCAACAGAATATTTTAGAATAGTCAACATTTTCTACAATCTTTTCCACCTTATTCTTCAAACATTTGTACAACTTTTCAGCTTTATGAGATATTCCATTTACATAGTAAAAAATATGATCATTTCTCATGACAGAAGTGTGGTCTGGAGAGCCAAAAGGAAATAGGAGACGTTAGAATTCCAGATAAGCATAACACTTCCTACTGCTCCCTGCTTCCACTCCAGTCAGGAAATTAATCGCACCATGGGGTTTTTTTTGCCTTTTTTCTTTTTTAATAAATGACAAACATACATTTAAATTTTAGTTTTCTTCCATTATCTCTAAGAAAGATTCAAAATAAACTTTTACAGAAGCAGCATACTGTGGCTAAGCCACAGCTTATTAAAACAGGACTACCTTAAATCTCACTACCAGCACATTTCCTACAATGAAGAAAACCATGGAAAAGTTCTTTTCAAGTACAAAATGATATGCTTATTAATTTAACTTTTTATTATTGTTTATAAAGGTAACGTATCAAAAAGACACGAACCCTAGGATTCATTTCAGCAAAAATATTACCGTTCCATACCTATGGTGTCTTTGAAACCCAAGACAGTTCCTTGACCTAAATCTTTAATAGATGTAGGCCAAAAGTAGAACAGAGTGGCATACGCTAAATCTGCTAATGGATGCCCAGTAGTTGAAAGTTCCCAGTCCAGCACTGCCAAAACACGAGCCTTAAATAAAAATAAAAACCTCAAGTGAATGCTAGAAGACAAATTCTCTCCATCCACACATACACAATCCACTTAACATCTAACAGCTTTATTCGGTTACTATGAGTTTAAAATTAAAAACAGGGACAGTACCTGTCTACAGCAAAACCAGTTCCTTTTAGCACTATGTAAGGATCTGCAGAAAATTAACATTCACAAAGTGGCAAAAAACAGGCATTTTCCAATAAAAATCTGTTCTAAATTCTACATTTTTGAGTAGTGTTCTTCCTGTCAGAAACTTCTAAACTCTTCTAGTCAAAATATCATTGAATTAAAATAGTCTAACGAACAGTAGTATTGACAGTTGGGGTTTTTTTTGTTTCCAGTCCTATTGACCAAATACTGTTGCACAGTCCTTTTGCACAAATACTCATAGACAGATCATGCCCTAAAGAACCTAATTTATCACAATTGTATGCATAGATTAACAGTTACATGGGGAATTGAATTTCTTAATCAGGACAGTCAATCACTGCCCAGATAAATACATGAGCCTCTGCTGCAAGCATCCTTGCAATGGTGCCCTCAGCTGGATGGGCTGAGACTCCCCACACTTGTCATTCTGATGAATTCTTATAATCCAGCTGGCCTGTCATCCTGAATGACCCCTCCAGCTTACTCATGATCCATGGATACTTGAATATGTGCAAAAGACTTTCCTACATGGTCATGCCTGCATATACAGGAACAGTTTCCACAGATTATTTAAAAATACCTATATACAGTTTGGTCAATTCTTTCAGCTACATCAGGAACAGCTGGGAGAGTCCCTGAGACTGCCAGATTCTCTGCTCACGGAGTCAATCAGCACATTTAAACCTACAAACAGTGCATATCAACCTATCTATGTACCACAATGGGAATCTCTGGGAGCTGTTGCTTGGTTGTGAAGCAGGCATCGCAGAGTCTTGGTCACAAATCCCAGACATATCTTCTGGTCACAACACAGCAAATAGTGTGGAAAAAAATAATGAAAATGCAATTGTGTCGATAGATAGGCAACACACATTTATTTCCACAAACTAGAAAAAAGACTTCCTTTTCCCTAAGGATGAATGAGGAATTTTCAGGGTCTCTGTGATCTATGTGCGCTCCATAACTACGCAGCTTTGCCAGATTTTTCTTTGCTTCCACTAGTATCCCATATCATGCAT
>RSEF01000002.1:50005422-50040183 GCA_003993805.1 Himantopus leucocephalus
TATTAGCTATAACTTGAGCTAGTAACCAATATACGTATCTATATACAATGAAAGAAGCTCGCTTTGTACCATACAGTCTGCAAAGTTAACATTTCAAGCTTAAACATTTGTTTCCCTGTCATTCATGAAGACAGGTGTCAGTCCCAAAATAGTACATTATCCCAGAAAAAAATAAGATTTTCTTAATAATTTTATGTCTGCTTTAAAATAGCAATAGAGACTGCCTTTTCTCTGAGCAGGTTTATATCACCTTTGTCCATGTTCCAGGAAAATGTTTGGTGATAATGCACTTTTTAAGCTGAATGTGTCTCCACTCGATGAGTGTCGAGAAGTTGCTTTTCCACCTATCAACAAAGTCTCTGCTTCTTTTATTTCCATAGCTCTCTTGTAAAGTTCAGCTGCCTTCTCAAAGTCTCCCCCTTCATAGCTTTAAACAACAGTAAAAAGAAGTTGAAACAAGCAAAGATAAAAAGGCTCTCAATTCATTTAAATTGAAATGTACACCATGCTATCACCAAAAGTGTACTTAAGGCTCTCTATTTCCCTAATAAGTACACAAGTCCAGGATGGTTTGTTTCATCCAGTAATTTTTATAGGAATTTGCTTTTATAGGGCTAAAGCGTATAATCTTACCTTAGCACAGCCAAGTTTTTCAGAGTTTCCCCCACACGAGGATGCATGTGACCAAAGCTGTCTTCATAAATCTTTAATGCACGTTCATAAAGAGGTAAAGCTTCAACCTGCTTTTTCTTCGGGTGGTAGAAATTTGTTTGTTACAGACATGTATTACATTTGCTATTCTTTTTTCTAACAGTTATCAACACATCCTAGATACAAAGTCATGCATATTTAACCAAAAAGGCGTTTTGAGTTCTTGATACTGTTGACAGATGAGGATAATTGAGAACTTCCTAGGCAGTTTTGAAAATCTCAGTCCTGAAAGTTTTGAGTTACCAAATGCTCTTTAATTTTACCTGAGGCAGCTTTAAACCCTATTTAAAATCAGATACGCAGATTGCAGAAATACAGAAAACAAGAAAACAGTCTACAGCTCACTCCTATTGATGCTAAGTAAGGAATTCAGCAAGCTGATTGCATCTCCTTTGAATCTCATATAAGTTTTAGACTAGAAAGTCTACAGCCTTCTCAGATTTTTAGTTACAGAGAGTTGCAGTTGATCAAGGTGGGTACTCTTCATTCACGGACATAAATTTCAAAGGATTATGTTTCACTCCAAGTCAGTGGTGGAGCTGTGTTCTCTCATACTGTGATAACCGTTGCATCGCTGAAAATGCTGGACTCTAGCTCTAGTCTTACAAAGCATGTGGGCATTTTGAATTATCTAAAAAGCATTAGCCCGAGTGTCCTTGTAAAATACCAGTCACAGCAACCATCTGTTCCCTGTGCACATTTTCCTTGCCAAATATCCTTTCAATTTTTAAGACGGAACCTGAGAATTTGCAAGTCTCATAAGGAATTTCCCTTTTAAATGTGATCAAGTTTCTTTGGTATCATTTAGGTATAAATCATAAAAAAGTCTAAGACAGGAATAATAAACATGTAAGACATGACGAACTTACCATCTGACAATAAAGGACAGCCAGATTCACCAAAGCAGTTGCTACACTAGGGTGTTTTGGGCCAAATGACTTCTGTCGGATTTCAACCGCTAGTTCGTACAGAGGAACAGCCTTGTCAAGTTTTCCCTAGAAATAACAGGGAAAAAGTGATTCAGTTCTCTTGTGTCAAAACGGTAACAGTAAAATCTGTTTGAAACAAAAAGCCCTGGAGGAGATGTAACTGTTTCCAGAGTAAGGGTTTAACTTTGGTTAATTCATAGTTATATTCTGCACAGGTTGTTTATCATAAATATTTATTAAGACCTAATTTTCCAAAATACTGAGCATATTCAACTCCCAGTTAATATGTTTCTCAGCTATGTTCGCTTCTTTTTTAATTTAACTTTTTCCCTACAACTGTCTCATTGAGAAGGCTGTTAAAAAGAATTTTCAGTTGTACTGTTATCCAAATAGTTTCCGCCGTTTGCATTTCCTCATCCTGCCATAAATAAGAGCAGAGAGCTCATTCTTTGTCCTAAAGGGCCTAAGTTTTACCAGTGATATGGGAATGGGAATGTAGCTGCCTTAACTTTTGAGTTTTCTGCTTACTGAAGTGGTGTTTGCACCATCTTCTTTGGAACAGCGGTGTCCAGTGCCATTTCAAGCACCTGTTGCTTCCCATTCACCATATTGAGGCTTTGGCTTCTTGACTTCGGTTTCTCTAAAATACCCCTCTCATATTCCAACTAGTTTTACTATAGATTATTTTTCCAGCACATCTGTTTTCCTCCGAATTTGAATGTGCTCACACGTTAACTGAATATACTTCAGAAGTATGCTTGGGCTTCTATTATTAGAATGTGAATTTTCATATTCAATAGCAATTAGAAATTAAATACTGCAAATGTCCATTGTACAATGGTTCATTGTAATTGCAAAATTCAAATCTAATTCTCTCCTTACTTTTTCAAAGCATTACCATGCCACAGTCTTAAGGTGATGAGTAATTCATCTGGAATAAATACCTGTCTATAAATAACCATCATTTTCTACATCTGATTCCTGTCCCTTCTCTTCCTCCACTCTTTCCCTGTGTCACTAGTTTACCATGCATTTTAAGTTATGCCCCTTCCAGCTTGCGAAGAGCTGTTTGATGCAAATATTGAGTGCTTTTGCAGTTTCTAGCAGCACCAAAATTAGAAGCTGAAGTGAGCAGAGAATATGTGACCCAAAACAATTTCATGCACATAATAGCAGGTGACAATTATTGAGCAAAAACATAGGAGTATTTTATCCAAGAGATTATCTTCAAGGACTCTTTTCTCTTTGAAGAATGGTAAAATTTGAAAATACAAAAGAAAAAAATATTCTTGTTATCCTCTGAATTTGATCTTGGTTCAACAGCTGGAAACCTTACATCTCTCTTACGCTGGTGGTATCGAATGGTTAGAATGAACATCTGCAAACACAAATATTCATAAAACATTTTGAAATGAAACACGGAAGTCTACACTACTGTTAACATTATTCTTCGTAGTGCATTTTGCAGGGGAGTAACTCTCATCTTTCACTGAATCAACATAATCTGGAGGTGGCTCAGCCAGACAGTTTACTTGTAAAGCCCTATCTCCCTCGTGAGCCTTCAAGTTACTCTCATGTTGAGTGTAAAGTTCAAGGTCATTGTGTACGAAGAACTTCCATGAAGACACATCTGACTAAACTCTTGTATGTGGATGTCACATAGCAGACAGTGGAGAACTCAAACACAGCTGGGAAGAACTTCCCTCACTGTAGCCAAAACACTAGCTTTTAACCAAATCAGAAACTCTTCATGGTGAATACTGAGCATGCAAGACAATGAAGACATTATTCATAAATAGCTTTCCTTAAAGCAAAGTGTGTTGTGAAAAAGCTACTGGGCTTTTTGGAAACAGATTGAGGCTGCTTGACTACATTTTTCATGCATGTGTGTATAACACCAATAGCTTATAAAATTCCCCTGCCCCATGCCTTTTGGATTGAAGACTGTAACAATGCAAGGCACTACGGTTAATTTAGGTGATGAGAAAAGATAACAGGCTTGTGCTTACCATCTTTTTGTACAGCACTGCCAGGTGTTTCACAGTATAAGCCAAGGAGGGATGATCTGGAGCCAGTGCTCTCCTCCTGATGTCTAAAGCTTTTTCATAGAGTTCCTCTGCTTTGTCATAGTGCTTCTTCTCATTGTACAGGGCTGCCAGATTGTTCAAAGACTGAGCACAGTCTGGGTGGTCACGTCCCAAAACTCTCTCTCTCATTTCCAAGGAGCGCTTCAGGAAAAGCTCTGCTGTCCTGCAGAACACATTCATTCAGCAATATTTTAAAGCAGGTAACATCTGCACAGGCTGAAGTGCCTGTCTGAAACAGAACAAACTCAGCCTTGGAAACTGCACAGATACTGACATCTGGTAATGGGCTTTCCTCGGAATAAGCAAATGCCAGATAAGCAATTCATGTACGCAGTGAGGAACTATACATCCCAGACATAGTCCTGCTGTGCAGGCTAGCCATAAGAATGTAGATAGAGAGCTAGCTAATATATTCCTGTGCAAACTTGGAGCCCCCCTGTAAAGGACTGAAATGCCAGTCTAGCAGGTTTCAGCAAACATTACACTACCCCAACAGTTGCTCTTTTCTTTAATTCAACCTAAATCTTCAGTTATGCAAGTAATCCTTCCTTATTCAAAACATTCTATTGACTTCTGGGCAACTCCTCATAGCAGTCATGTACTCCCACGGATAAAGCAGTAGTAGAATGTGAGGTAAAGGTTCAAAACCCACCACGCATTCTTCAAGTAACTTGAAAAAATATAAAACATATGACAGGGTTCAGCAGACAGCTTTCGTACCAAACAGGGAGAGACTGGAACAGGTTTTATCTATGTCATGAGCCAGATTCTCATAGTAGAATCTGTCTAGAAGTGACAAAGTGGAAAAGACTCTGTGTAATACCACCATTCAAGCATTTCCCTATCAAAAGGGCGTATTTTATCTCACTAGAGTGGCATGCTACTATTCCATTACAGATTTACAGCAGTTCCTCTATCACAAACAATGGGTGATCCCCACATAATACTGGCTGCATCCCCTATAACTAGGCAGTTTGTCATCCTGACATACACACAGATTCTGTGTGACACTATTCCCAAGAGGTCAACTTAATAAATTGAAAAAATCCATTTCGCATTAGAGAAAAAAAAAGACCATTTATAGACAGAACTGTAGGTTCAATTCTGGAGCTCTTAGACAAGTGTCAAAAAGTGTTCATTCTATGTCAGGGCTAGAGGATGATGTGTGATATAAAATATAACAACTAATAAAGTGACATACTCTTCTGCCGTTGATTTCATCCTAACTGCATCAAATGATCAAAAAATTCAATCTTTGACTTGCTGATTCAGAACAGAGCCACAATAACCATTAAAAAAAATGACTTAAACCTTCACTAGAACGAAGTTTATACTTTTGTAGTGGAAGTAGTGGAGACACAGTTACTCTAGAAGTAGGTTGTGTTGGACAGGAACTATGTATGAATAATGTGGAATATAAAATGATCTTGTATGAGATTAGATAGATACCACTCCTCTATAATCACTCACTTTAGCATGACTGCATGAGGGTAAACTGAAGAAAAACACCCCGTTTCCAACAACTGTTAAAAATCAATTCCTTCACGTAAAAGGTCCTGCATTCAACAGAGATTCTGTGTGCAGATCCTAAATTACGATATACTTCTGTAGTTATCGAACAACTACTGGTGACATAAACATCAGACATAGGAAGAACGTGAAAATACTTCCAGAACTTACTCTGTGCTTTTTTGCTGTGCACTTTCTTTCTTCTCTGATAAGATTCAGTTCAGTAGAGTGGGATTCAAGGTGGACTTTACAATTCCCTCACAACATACAGTTTTAGACTACTCTGTGGACTGAAGAAGTTGATGTGA
Source organism: Himantopus leucocephalus (assembly GCA_003993805.1). NCBI lineage: Eukaryota > Metazoa > Chordata > Aves > Charadriiformes > Recurvirostridae > Himantopus > Himantopus leucocephalus. The sequence goes on from RSEF01000002.1 coordinate 50,010,967, forward strand.
AGAGTGGCTAACCATGCAATCAGAACTCTTCTGCATCTTTTATTCTCCTTCTTCAATACCCCTGCTTATCTCTATCTGCTTCTAGAATACATTTGTTCTGCTCTGTTCTCTTTTGCCCTTAAAAAGGCCAGCAGGGTAAAAGCCTGAGGATTACAAGCACTGTAAGTATTTAACTCATGATTTCTTGTAATACTGGCATTTTGAGTATTTTTCACAGAAAAACAACAATCCTGCTGTTTAAGGACGAACACTACAAAGGACGGTCACAAAATAATGAAGCTGAGTAAAGAAGACATAAATTTCCAGAAACAACTGGTTATTTGCAATGAAGGCTAATTACCTTTAACTGCGGAACACCAACTCTGAATGCAGTAAATGCACTGACTTGGTAAATACTCACATGCTAACATGCTAGTTCTCAATGCTTTGCTACCATTTAGATCTATGAGAATACTCAGTGGATGTGTCACAATTAATACAACTTACTCAAGATTATTCTGCAGGTAATAGAGGACTCCAAGCTCATTGAGGGTTCGAGCATTATCTGGTGTATCCTTGCCTAATGTGAGCTCTTCCAGTTGCAGGGCTCTTTGACGCAGGAGAGCAAAGCCACACTACAGCAAAGCATACGGTAATGTAAGCCAATCACAATTACATTTAAAGTTTACAACTGAAGACAGAAAATCAAAAGAGACTCAGTTTGGTGCTAAAGAAGCAAAATAATCCTACCTAAGTTCTGTTTTCAACCTAAACGGCACATAGGCATTCTGCTTATTTACAATCTAACAATGAATTTCACCAAACATGCTCCCAGGAAATTTAAGATACTGTGCTGTTGTACAGCTCCCTTTTCCCTGTACCATACATGCCCATTTGCTTAAAATCCACAGTTCAATAACCAATTCAGATCAAATTCTTAAGTTTATAAGCTCAAAACTTAAAATCAAGTTAATTGCCTAGCCTAAATGCCGTATACAAGTCCATATAAAGTATTCCTCAAGGCTTTATATGGATCTTTGTATAACAGGCTGCCAAGCTAATGCTTACATGCAAAGTTAATTACAAGTAAAAAGTGCAGCCTTGTTACACGCTCTGCCTGTTCTTGATTTTTGCAGTCTTAATATTTGTGCAGCAGAACTCATTACAAAAAAAGAAAAAAATCTTCATGATTCAAATTCATTTGTATTTAAGCACTGTGGAGATGGCAACATTTTATGGCTTTTCACTACTTTCATTAGAGCTGCAACTAGAGCTCTGGAGTTACCAGCTCAGCTCTTACAGTATAGGCAGTATATGACAAACAAACCCTTAGCTCAAGAATGACAAGAGGAACTCTGTAGCTGAAAAACACAGAAGGAAAAAAAAAAAAAAAGGAAAAACTCAGTATGGCACCGAATATTACTGGGATTATCCACTGCAGTAATCACTGTGTTCACTAGTATTTGTAGGATAAATGCCTCAGTTATTCCAGAGAACACCTTTTTCCATTGCCACTTTGACAGCCAATTGTATCAGCAGTAACTATGCATCCACAAAACGTATATATCTACTTATTTCTTTTCTACCTCTCTCAACTGCATACCAGCTGTACTGATGCATCTCCACTTCCAGCAGAGTTGAAAGGGCAGTAACCAAAGCTGCTGCTAAGCTACTTCACTACTTATGCCCTCAATTATGAAAAACATGGGAGCTTTGTCAGCTCTGCAGATACACTTTATAATCTATTTAGCAGAGTCCCAACATGCCCTACTCTTTTTTCTTAAATATTAAAAGTTTCCTTACCAGACTGCCTTTCCGCCTTGCTGCTTTTTGGCGTATTTTGAAGGACTTTTTCCTCAGTTGCTCAGCTTGTTCGTATCTGAAAACAGTTATTTACAGTGTTAGAAGAATGCCAAACGTAGCATCACTGAGTATTCTGGAAAGCTTCTAAATTACTTGAATGTACAAATTTGAAGATAATTTAAGAATCTTGAAAAAAAAAAATCACACTTCTTGTCAAAGATAAAAATATCCAAAATCCTTAGAGCCAGACAATGCTCCTCCTTTATCTCTAACTTGTCAGAAGTTTGTTGTTAAACTAAGCACAAAAGTTGTCCCCTACTGGGTGGCCTGCTACACGAATACAGAGGGGATGCTCATGGTTGCACTGGAGGTTATGAAACTCTAAAAAAGAACCAAAGAAACATTCTAGGTTCAGGAAGAAAATCTCTGCTGTTATTTTGGTACCACCTCCACGTGAAAGAAAAACACCAATGTAGTTAATCTTACTTGTTCTGCTTTTGGTATAAAGTCGCAAGTGCATCAAGTTCACGGGCTACCCGAGGATGTTCAGCTCCATAAGCATTTTCCGAGATTTCCAGTGCCTGCTTATACAGCTGTTCAGCATTTCCAAACTTCTTCCACTGAACATAAACTCCTGCTAGCTGGTGGAGCGACTGCGCCACTCTTGGGTGGTCTGGATCCAGTGCAGTCTCTCGAATCTCCAGAGACCGCTGCAGAGGAGCTACAGCCTGTAACAACGAAGTTCAGAACATGATGGCAGCAGGCAGCATCCTGTATGCTACAGTAATTTAACAACTGCAACAGAAATCACACACTGAGCTCTGCTTAATTTGCCTTCCTTGCTCTTACAACAATCTCTAAGTGTACTTACCTGACTGAGAAGACCTAGGTCCTTAAGAAACCGTCCAAGGGTCTCATAAAGATCAGCCAGGCAGATCATACTTTCCTCTCCCTCACAGCTTTTTTCGTATTCTTTCAGAGAGTCAAAATACTCAGCTGCCATAGAGCTCTTATCTTTCCCAACCAGCTGCCAGTAACTCAGCAATTCTGCAAAATGTCCCCTGTTTTAACAAGGAAATAAGAAGCTCATCTTTGATACCCCTCTATTCAGACTGATGCTAGCTTAGAAAACAAGGGCCACATGCATGAATTTTGTCTTTATGCTACAGTGTCTACAGAGACAATCCATGGAGATTAATGCTGTTCAACAGCAGTATTTATCCCTTTACCAACCCCCAGGTGTAACAGAATAGAAAAAATAGATGATTTATAAGCCAACAGCATTTAGCATCTCAGCCTCTACTACTTAAGTTAATTTAACCTATATATGTCGTTTTCCAATTTACACAGATAAAAAATTAGTTTGAAAAGTTTGTAACTGTCAAAGCAGTGTCTACCTTTGTACCTTTTGTAAAGGTTTTGGGATACAAAGAGATTCAAAAGACACTTGTGCAGCTTTTGCTTATCACCCTGCTGTTGGAAGAGCCAGGGAAGTTCATCTGCACTTCTCCAAGTCACTCGGTCTCGACTATTGAAAGAAAAGCAAATCAAAATTAAAACTCTGAGAGGCCTAACAGAACTTGTCAATTTGATGTGAAAACTAGGCAAGCATACAATTGCCATACCTGAAAGTTTAAACAGACAGACTACTGTAAGACCCACCTACTCCATTCTCACACATATTCATTTTAATTTCACCTCCGAAGGCACTGGAACCTCCAGTTACCCCACAGGAAGCTGCTCCTCCCTCCCATAAGGGCTGATCCGTGCCTGCCACCCAGACTGCAGCCCTGCAGCAGCCCACTGTTCCTTTGCACCTCCTTTGCCTGGCACACTGTGGCCTTCTTGGCCTTCTGCTACCCAACAATGCATGTTCTGAGGAGCAGTAATCAGTAGCACACAGCCGGGATGCACTAACTCAGGACTGTGAAAACAAATCAGTTTTCAATCTGGATGTGAACTCGTAGCTTTTCAGCTGTTCTACTGGACCTCCTCACGCGTATGTGCTAATTGCTTGCTGAACACAAGTGGTCTTCTGCTGCTTCTTCAAGTTCCAAGCAACCTCAAATTTCCCAGCATTTACTGGGAGTTAAAAATCCACATGAGATCAGTTACCACAAAATAACTGATGTGGTATAAATTCATGTCCTACCTTTTCACATTATAACTTTATTATATTCAGCACATCTTGAGGAATTCTGACCTACCTTAGCTGCACGGTGAAATACTCCACTAGTTTTTGTCTATAGGCAGAAATAACATTTTCACCTTCTTCCATATACTCTAGTCTCACCATCTCCCAAGCCTGAAAGACAGTATAATTGAGAGACAGAGAATACATTTAATTTGTTTATTAAGTGCTCATGACACTCAGACGGCTATGCAAGATTTCTTTATAAAACACGTCTTATGTTGAAGAACTGAAAATCTTTTGATGACAAAGGCACTACAAACAGATTGTCTCATGTTAGACCAAAGCTCTGGTTATTCAGATAATATTCCCTTCCCCTTCAATTCTGCTTGGTTTTTGTAGAACCAGTATTTTCTAGGACACATGGAGTTAACAACCAATAGATCAGAAATATCTGAAGGTTTGAAATGCCAGGTTTTCAATGGCTGAACACTACTGACCAATACTGGTATCAGAGCTCTAGTAGTTTTCAAGGTGATTCTAACATCAGACCAGATGTTAAAGAAAACGGATAAGCGAACACAAACATATCACAGCCTACCTAGTTAACAACAAAACTTATCTAAAAAACAGCAGGGGCTTACAGGGTGGAGTTTCACTTGCACGTGTTTAGAATTACAAAATTTACCTGGAGGTGCTGGAACTTCAGCAAACCGCAGCCATATGTCAGCAAACACATTTTGTGCAGGCTGTGAATGAGCGAGGCTAACACTGCAGAAGACAGCTCAGGATAAAGTTCCATCAGCTCTGACTCACTCACACCATTGTGGCTAACACCGATGACACACAGTATCTACACAAAGCAGAAAAGTTATTTTACACAGTTAGCAATATTTGCTGCAGAGCTTACTTACACTGGAATTCCAAGAAAAATACTGTGTATCACTGTGTATAACTTTATACACCAAGGGAAAAAAAAACCCAACTGCCTACACAAGCCCTTTCCCTCTTCTGTCCTCAAAGAACAGTCCTCGGTGCTAAAGGATTAATATTCTAATAGATAAAGCACTCTGGGACAAACAAACAGCTCCTCAGACCTTCCTCTAAAAGACCAGGGGAAAATAACTACATTATCATAAGGAACTTCCATCTAAGTAAAATATGCTGAAGGTCTTCTGCTGGCAGCACCAAATAACTTCTAGCAATTATTCAGTATCACGTCCTAATAAAAAAAATATTCCACACAACAGGGAAATTCTGCAAAGGTAGGATAAGGAATCAGAAATCTTTTATGCGGTACCCTGTACTTGCAAGATACCATGGTTTGATTACATTTACTATGCTCAGTGTAGTTAATCATTGGATCAGGGTAGTGATCAGCAAGGAAGTGTTAATTCTATATGACATCATAGCAGAAAAGCTCTGTTTTGTGAGACAATGACTTAGTTGAAATTTAACACAAAGCAGTCATGTTCTATAGTTATGCAATACATATAATTAGATTAATAAGATTGTCCCATCTAGATTGATAGTACAATAATCTCTGAATCATACATATGAACCAACATAAAATTATATTTACTTTTAACTTACGAAAAACTCTTTACAGGAAAGAATATATATTACCTGTAGAAATAGCGACTCACTCTCTTGCTTACCTCTCTCAAAAGACCTTTCTCTTTATCACTCTGCAATGATTCTTGAATTGATCTCAGAACAAGCCTGTAGAGTGACACTGTGTCCTGACATTGGAAACACTGTTGAAGGGTTTCATCAATATTTCCTGTATTTCCAACGCTGAGCAGAAAAGGACAAAAAGGGCATGGTTTAGCATATTAAATTTGGCTGAATTGAAATTACTGAAGAGCTCCATCTCAAAAGTGCTCTGAATTCCTATTGGGTTTAAAAGGTGCACAGCAACTGGTAAGACTGAACACAGAAGAGGTCAATTCCTGAAGCCACCTTCTGTCATATTGTTCAATTTTTCTAAATAACCACAACATTTTTATTAAAAAAAAAAAAAAGTACGTTGCAGTGTTCTTTCCTCCAGCAGGAGTACAGAATACGAACATCAGGCTGGATAAAAACAAAAATGACATGCTGATGTTACATTTAATTCATTTACAAAGCATGTTTCCAGGAGCAATTAAGCATTCTAGGACATAAAACAGAAAGAAAAAAAAATGAAAGAGTAAATTATCAATCAGTGTATCATCTTCTGGGAGTCTCTAAACTAAAAATGCACCTTTCTCAACAAGATGAAGTCTAGGTTAATAATAAGCCAATGCACTTATTAAGTATTCTCTTGCACAAGAGGGAAGATTAATTTTCTCCACAGCAGGAATTATAGGGCAAAGATGCAAGATGTTAAACTAAGCAGTTGTTGAACTTCCTTTTAGCCTTAAAAATCTATGAGGCAAACTACCTGGTACATCAGTAAATACAACAGACTTGAATTAAACTGTTTAACAAAACAATACCAACATTCTCCAAATACCTTTAAAAAGCATTGAAGCAACTGACATACCCAGAAAGCAGAACATCAGAAAAATAAAATAAAAGCAGAAGAACTGAAAACAGACAGATGAAACTACTTGGATTCACTTAGTATCAAAATGGCAATTGTATACTCCCTGATTTTTCTTCTCATTGCATTCACAGTCAGTGAAGGGAGGAAACTTTTTATACTGCTTCACTGGTTTTTTCTTAACGAGATTCATTCTATGTTAAATGAATGTATTTCAAAATGCTAACAAACCTACTTGAAGTCTCCTAATCTAATGATAAACATAATAATTTCAAGATCATCTCAACTTACCAAGCAATGGTTTTGCCCAGGAGAGTGACATACAAAGCATTGCAAGTTGTCGCGGAACGACAATGTCTCTCAAGCTTCTTCTCCTAAAACATTTTAAAGAAAATCTGTTAGCCAAGATGAAATTAACCATACCAATAAAATTTTCATTGACAAGAAAATAAAAGTTCTAGATATGCTTCTATCTGTAACATCTGAAGAGTACGACAACCAGTACACGAAATACTGCACGTTTTTCTAGCTATAGGAGCATACGAGTGAAAGTTTCCATTTAAATTTAAGATGGAAAGAGTTAGGATCTAACCATTACATCTCTCAAGATGAGGATTACCTTACCGAATCGGTCTGCAAGGCAAAGAGGTAAAATACTTTTTTCCCCACTCTGCCAATCATTGTTACAGTATTATGCAATACTAAACCTTCTATTATTCTAAAATAAAAGAGCATTTTTGCAGCAATATGTGCAATTGTGTTTGTGTTAATAACTTATGCTGTTCCATCTGTGTTTCAGTGCTATAAGCCGTGGTGTAAAAATACTCAAACTGCATGCTATCTTGACCAGTAGTATTTAGTTAGCTAAACATAATACTTTCTTCTGGCAGCTGCGCTTATTTCATCTTTCCACATTTTCACTAGAAGTTATGCTGGAGTAAGGTACTTTAGCAGAACTGCAACAGACATACCTGCTCTTTAGTCAATTTAACATTTGCAGAGTTACATTCTGCACTAATGAGAGATTTAACATCTTTGGAATTCAGTGGATCAAGATGAAGAGTGGGCCACAACCTTTGGTAAGAGAGAAGTCATATTCAGACCTTATTAAATAGCACACAAAAGGGAAAAAAGACATCACAGTTCCAGAGCTTTTTAAAGATTTATATCAAAGCAGTAATTGAAGCTATTCCCCGCTACTAAGAAATTCTAGTCATCACAAGTCAAATTTTCACTTTTAGCCTTATCCTGGATCTACATCACGGTATTGTGGTTCTTGATCCACATCTGACCGCATCTAATATCCTCTTTTATATAGTCATGTGGCTAGATCCAAAACAGTAAAACAGTAAGCTGGTTTCCCAACAGCTAAAACCTGTCCTCATTGCAGTTACAACAGAGAAGCTTTCACTGTCCTCAATGATCACAAAACCTTATCCTATTGAATTTCCAGGTCTTGATAAATATGCCAGTGTGCTCTTCAATCAGTTACTGTAATTTAAAACAACAATTCTAACCCAGGCTACTTTGAAACATCTCAGAAATACAACGTACCTCCAAGCCTGTGGACATGTTTCTACATTCACTGATACAATCACTCGCACATTCACTGGCAGTGGATCTATCAGCCACTTCATATGCTTCTCAGCTTGCTTAAAAAAAAAAAAAAAATTGGTTACTTAATACAAAGGTTGTTCAAAACAATGCCAGAAGTTGATACATTTCACCAACTGCACAGTTCAGTGACAACAGTCTTAAATTCTCCAACGTCCTTAAAAATTGTTCATGATTTGGTCCTTGACACAGTACTAAATGATCCATTGATATGTATCAGCGTTACTGTCCATTAAACAAAGCAGATAGAATACTATTGTTGAAATATTCGCATCAAAGACTAGGCTATTTACATGCCCAGTAAGTCAGTTCACAGCCATGAATCTTTGGATAAATAAACTGGTCTGCTCAAAAATTAAGGTGTTAAAATAAATTTAGGAAAAAAAAACCAAACAAAACAACCCAACACAAATTTTATCGATAAAAACGAAAGACTATTGTAACTCATCTGCACTTTTTGCAAAATTAGTTTCTGTATGTGCTCTTTAGAGCAAAGCAAACATTAATATTTCTGTTACACAGAGATAGCTGAGCCTATTACAACAGTCAAGGTTTCCTTCAGACTGACAAATGGCAAATATTTTGAAAACATACCTGTATTTGGTCAATAGAATCAATAATTATAATAATGCTGCCTTGATGACGTGCAGAAAGCTTTTCCAGCCAGCGGGGAAATTCTTCTAGAAGTTTAGCTGGATCCAAGGTTAGAGGTGACACTAACCATGAGTGTTGCATAAGCTGCAGAATTATAAATAAATATAACAAATTCTACCTTAAAAATCAACTAGGATAGTTGAAAGAAGTCCTATAGACACAAGAGGAAAAAGAAACCCAAAATGTGATTTGAGGGCAATTTTTCACACAGGATTCTTTCCCTCTAGCATATGCAGAAAGCCAGCATATGCAGAACAAAGAATATTTACTGAACTCATTGTGTAAATTCCAGAGAGATAACCTGAGTTTATACAATGGACAAGGAATTTGGAGACTTAAAAGTTGCACAGGTTGAAGAGGCAGACTTCTAAAATACATGAGAAATTTGCAAGGACAGCACAACTGTTTCATTTTTCTAAAGGGTTTAGTCCTGAGGTCCTTAGTACCACCCTGTGAAGGAAAAAAAACTCAGACTTCAGCACAAAAATACTCTTCACTTATTCCCCACATATCTAACACACAATTGAAAAATAAATTAACATAGGAGAGAAACTAGTCTAGGAACAATATGGTGCCAACTGGTGAATACAGCCTCAGGTTTCTGAACACATCGACAGAAGACATACCACCTGGCTCTCTCATTGGCCAGATGGCAGGAAATTTTGGAAGCTGTATGGTTTTATAAGCCATCAATATAGGTCACTGGAAGCATAACTGCTAATGCCAATCTATTATGAATATCCCAGAGATGCTATTTAATTGATCTGTATTCAATGTGTAAGATCAGATTCCCCCCATTCTATAATGCTTTACTTTTGTATTACTCTTAACTGATGTAGAAAAACCTGTAGAAATTTCTATCTTTTGACCTGCACATACACACTGGCACTTTCCAAAGCATCTTGCAATGCAGGGTATGTAATAACACAGCATACCTTTAAAGTAAGGCGTTTAATTATCAATGCAGATTCTGAACTAGTAGACATGGGCCTCCCAACAAAGTGATAAAGAATTAGAGTGTTTGGTGAATGCTTCTGTTGCAATTGAATCCTAATAAGAGAAGTCAAAAATAAAAAAGGCACTTAACAGGCTATAATTTTGCAAATGTATCTCAATTAAAAACTATCAGTTTTGCCAAAGGACAAAATACAAAATAGGACAGATATTTCCTGAGCTATGATTGAACTTTTTATGTCAGATTCCTTTTTTGCTCTTCCCAGTACTGAGAGCCATTAACAAGTGCCCCTCCTGGCACCAGATAGCCTCATGTCACTAAGCTTTTAAGAAGTAATGACACTATCAATTTATTTTCACATCAACAAGTTTTGCCATAGCCTGCAAGGGACCATAAAATGCATTTCTAAGATAAATTATTAGGTCTGATCTTTCCTTTATTTCAGTTAAAAAGACTCCAAAAGACCCCTCTTGTGTATCAGAGAAGGGCAACGCTAGTGAGCTACTGAAACTGCTTATTAACACTGTGCAAAAACAGATCTGTAGAGTGTTGCAATTGGAGTAAGGGAAATGTTAAAGGCAGTCCAGATGGAATTAGCTACTCAATTATTATAAATCTGTCCAGGATGCTTCGATAACTTCAGTGCTTTGTAAATGCTCCCTTTTTACCTCTGATTAAACCCATACAATGTTTGAAAGATAATGGCAACATTTTTCTTAAATTTCATTCATTAGAAAAAAAAAATATAGTTTACCATTTTGACAGAAGGAGAGATTTCCCAGAGCCTGGTCCTCCTGATACAAGCAGAGGTGGAATTGGTGCTGGTGCTGCTACGAGATCATTTAGACGCTCAAAATACTATCAAAAAGAAGCAATCATTACAAATATTCCACCATTTAAGGGAGAAATACAGTGTTTGGTATCGTAAACGATCTAGATACGAAATGCATATAGAGATTTATTAAGGCAAGGGAATAATTACTGAAATGCAATATAATACAAATGGAAACAAGTTTTGCAATGAAACACTTAAACCACAGAATTTATTATCTCTTTTAAAGAAAGTGTAAAATAAATAAACACTTTTTTCAAAATTCTATTTAAAATTGAACTTTCAGTGCTAATAAACTGAATTAGTGTTAGTACAGTAAAGCAATTGGGTACTACATTTGTTCAGGCTTCCTTGTTCCCCCCTGTCCCCCAACTACTCCACCACATTGGATATGGTTGCCAGGACAAAGCTTTCAAAGTTGGCATCTGCCATGAATGGTATTTTGAGGCATTAAGCACACGAATGCCCAAGAATGTTGTTAGCAGAGTTCAGGATGACAAAAACAAAACCAAAAAACACCCTTCCATCCACCCGAGCAAAATATTTTGTCTGCAAAAAAGAAATGGAGGTGCATTAAGACACACATAGGCATTTTTTCTATTAATGTTCTATTATTTTACTGTTCTAGAATGTAGTAAAAATGGCACAATCCTGCAAACCATTGCCAATATGAGTAATGAAGTGAAAGAATAAATTTTGCTAGTAGAATACAGGTACTAATGACTTACACACAATAATACAGAAACTACATGCTTATGTTACATTATAACATTAAGGAATGTTGCCCAAATAAGCTGTCGCATCACCTTCCATGATCACTTTAATGTTTTTTCTTCCTACATTCATTATACCTTCCCTACGTATAACTGTTCCCAATACCCCCAATTTGAAATGTTTTAAAAATTTTATTTCAAGGAATGAGTAAGTACTGAGCTATTCAGCAGCTCTCTTAAGAACTCAGACCTTTTAAGAACTCTGAAGCAAGAAACAGCCTAGAGAGAAATTTATGCTATTTGTACCAAAAACATTAAAAACATTTATTAATTTTTATGATTATTGCTTTGTAAATTAAACATAGAACTATGTTTAATTTATGTTCTTCTCACATATGTATGGCTGCTTGAGGAGATGGAATCTTTTCCTTAGTCATCTCCAAAGGACCTAACCCCAGGTGTCAAGACATCAAGAAGCTCAGATTTCCTCAAAGCCACAAAAAAAAAAAAAAAGACAAAAAGACTTTCCTATTGACAACCAAAGTCTAGAAGGACACCCTTCTTCTGACACACTGTTATAGTGCTTTTCTCCAGTGCAATAACAACAACTGCTTCTTCATCAAACAGATGAACAACACACACCACCACCACACAAACTGGCATCTCTCCCAGAAAATAAATATACCGTCTATGTAAGACATATGGCTTCCTCTAGCCTAAGGAGCAATAGCCTCAAGAATGCTCTCAAAGCTTCTTCTGTAGAAGTACATCTTGCCTAACAAGAGATGGAAATAAGTGATTACTTCCTCTTCATCCATATACATTTCCAATGTACTTACTTTCTCAAATCCCAGCTCACATGTTGAATTAGAGGCCTGCTGAAAAGCTTCCATCTGTTCTTGTTCATCATGTGCATCCCACAACACATCACCAAAAACAACTTCTTCAGGAGCAGTGGACTCCTCCTTATTACCCAAATCCTTGCCTTCTAGTTCTATTGTTTCACATCCCAATATATCCTGAGTAAAAAGAGAATTACATGGAGAAAACTGCAACTATAATTCTTCACAGTGCAGGCACATTTGGTGTTATTCTCAATTCCACTGTATATGAGTGCAGCTCTACTAACATCAATATGCTCGTTTCTTCTTAGGCTAGCCGAGAACATAAATAAATAAGGAATTAGATGAAACCAAGTTTCAGATTTCAAGACATTGGTTTTAGTCTTAGCAAAGTGGAAGCAACCCGCCACAAGGAAGGATAAGGAGAGAATAGACTACGCAATCTTTCCTTATGCTGTGATAAGGATATCGAGAAATTAGAAGAGAATTTAGACCACTAACGGATCCCTTTTCCCTATTATTTCTGCTTCTGCCCGTAAAAGCACTGCTCAGTTTTGGGTTTTATTTTCCACTTGCAGATTTCTTTGCTTGCCAGACATTAATGATAAAACACAAAAAGATTCTTTGAATTACATCTAAGTAGCATACAGTAATCACACTGACATCACTAAAGATAAGAAATCAGACTAGGAACAGAAAAAACTGAAATGCATCATGTACTCCACCTGTTTAATTATCTTTTCCACACAATTATAGATTTCATATGCTCCTTCCTCCACACTTCCAATATGATCAATCATCTGAAAAAGTAAATGGCAAAGCATGACACAACTCTGAACCCAACTGGGAACAGTATTTAGGACTTCCAACAACAACATTCTGGAACTCATTTGAATTCCATTCTGTTGCATTCCTTAGGTAGGATTCATTTTTCCTAAGCTTTTAAAAGTTGGGCATCTAGTTTCAGCTGTTCTCAACACTTCTCTCTGTAGAGGGAAATAAATGCCAACTGATCTGTTTTCAGATGGGAGGAATCTCTCTGGAGGTACATTTCTTTCTCTTCAGTGGCTACAGAGGGACCTTAGATAAATAACTTTGCTGTTCAAATGGCTAAACACAGGTGAGAAATTCTATCCTTATGGCATAGGGATTTTTTTTCAGTGAAAATGCAGTAGCTTTTTTTCTCCCCTGCTAATGAAAATTTCATAATGTTCATAAATTTTAGCTTCATCAATCTGCTCATATAATGAGCATCCAGACCAATGAGTGTAACGCAATTTCTCCTAAAATCTGGGACTGCTAGCATTCGATGTTGTTTATAGCAGGAAAGTAAGCCTTCTAAAATTCATGTCTTTNTGTTCATAAATTTTAGCTTCATCAATCTGCTCATATAATGAACATCCAGAGCAATGAGTGTAATGCAATTTCTCCTAAAATCTGGGACTGCTAGCATTCGATGTTGTTTATAGCAGGAAAGTAAGCCTTTTAAAATTCATGTCTTTAAAATGTCATACCTTTGCTTNTTATAGCAGGAAAGTAAGCCTTCTAAAATTCATGTCTTTAAAATGTCATACCTTTGCTTTGTTCACGTAAGAAATTTGCTCAATTAACTGCTGCACTGAGACTGAACTGACTCTGCCATCCTCCTTTCTGTGGTAAATTAGCCGGGGTTTTTCTTCTGGATTTCTCAAGAAGGCTTCTTCACAGTCCTCCAACAAACAACTAGATTGGAAATCAGCATTCTTGTGCTATATTACACTGCTGTAGTAAACACTTCAATCAACACAAGCTCCGAAGATGGGTTTCACTGCAAAATCTAATTCAAAAGTCATATCTATTTACAACAAAGGGCAAGCAAATATTTCAGCAGAGAACTTAAAATAAACTCAGAAGAAAGGAACAGCTAAGAGAAAAATTTATGCTACTTGTACCAAAAACATTAAAATTATTTATTAATTTTTATGATTATCACTTTGTAAACTAAAAATCGACCTTCCTGTCATAGCAATATGCAGAGTGAAAGGTAATTGCCTTGCACGGAAAGAACATGGATTCACACATAATTAACAAGCATAATATACATGCTCTGCCATCGCTTATTGGAAGTATCTGTTCTATTCCTAGACCTTTTTAGGAAAACTCCTTTAGTATGTCAGACCTAGGATAGTCTTTTAATTTATAGTACTTGAAAAGGAGAATTACACACCTCCAAACTGAAAAGTACTTTGTATTTATGTATGTGAATGATATCCATAGATATCATTCCCAGTAATCTATTGCTGTTCCACAGAAGGAACTATACAACTTGGGGATGCTGATAATAGCAGATGGGATCTCTCAAGTATCTTTATATGATTTTCATCACATTTTTTCTAAGAGAAACTCTCTAAATGAATACTGTTGGCAGGAATACTTCTTCCTGGTTTCTTTCTTGCCTATTTCATTCTTAAACACTTGTGATTCACATACATAAAACTAGGTTATTTGGCAACAGCATCCCCTCGGAGTGTCCATATACCCATAGCAGCTGACTTCATCTTTCTAAGAGCATAAATGTATGGCAGCTGTAATCTAACTCCTCTAAGAAAACAAATCAACATCTTCTGTGGTACCTGGCTGTTCCCTGAAGCACTCTACTGTTGTAAATCTTAGCTACTAGCGTCTTAAATGAGCCTTCAATTCTCCGCAGACAGATGTTTTATTTACAGAAACTGGAGGTCTAGTTAATACAGGAGGTCTAGTAATACAAAAATATCCAAAATCCCTAGAGTTCAAAATCTACCCCTAGTATGAAACATAATGTATACTGGTATTTTCAGATTTTTGCATTCATACAGATGTTTTGGAAGGACCACTCTGTGATCCTTAATATTATCTTTTCTAATCCCTTTTTCTCTCTTCTTCAGCAAAAGGACATCCCTCCCTCCCCTAAACATCAAAAACAAACTCTGCCAAAATTCCCAAATGCGTAACAGAAACAGTCCTAACACAATTCTAAAAATATACCTAGTTCAGTGTTTTTCATTGAGTGTCATGTTTCTTCTTCTAGAAGGTTGGGAAATTACTCACTGAACAAACAGAACACATTGCATCACTGTTTGTTGTAAAACACCATGACTTCAGTAAATTAAGATGTAGAAAGCTAGCATAAGGTATCACACCTGAGAGTGATGAAGTCAGTCCCAAAAATAGCCAAAGACAGAAAATAACATGTGACAGAAGAAAATAAAAATACTACAGAGAGGTGTAAGGCTAGATAAGCAAATGAAAACGACTGAGGACATTCACACAAGCCATCTTGAATTCTTAAGACTCCAGCAATACGCATGACAGAGAGCTGCTCTTGGAAAGCAAAACATTTCTGTACTATAAAGACATCTTTCATGCTGTATTTTAAGAGAATCTGTAGCTACAAGAAAAAGGCAATTATACAAACCTGATATATCCTTTCAACTGTGTGCGCTAGCAAACCTGAGGTTTGAAGGAGTATCACTTAGAAGATACTAGCTTAGGAAATGTACCGAGCAAAGCAATCATACATTTTAATAAGCTATGCATTCTGCATAAATTACCAGTCTGGAAAATACTTACCTTGGCAAAGTTAAATGCAGGAGCAAAATGACTAATGAACTTTTTTCAATTTCCCATTTTCTTACATCCTTAAGAGGCCTTTCATTTTCTGCTGAAAAATTAACAACTTGAAAAAAGTACCCCATTGTTTCACAGATTCTTTGAAGTTTTGGTGAGCAGTTCTGAAAGCAAATTTGAATAACAGTGCTTTATTACTAAATCTGCCTAGCATTAAGGACCTACCAGATAAATCTCAGTTCCTTTTCTTTATGCAGTTTCTTCCCCTGAAGTCCCTGGCAATACTTTCACTGACTTCACTGAAATCAGGCTACACCTACTGTAAGCTTTCAAGAAATATTAGACAAATTTCTGAGTAAGTATCACAGTGGAAACAAAACAGCATATAAGTTTGCATAAGTTTGTGCAGTACTCACTCTAATGAAGATGTCCACTTCTGGCTGAGTCTCATCAGTACTAATAATAAAACATCGTACTGTGTTACTCCACAGAGAGTGGGAAAACAGAGGAGTAACCTGTAATAAACTGGCGACAGCAGCATCCCAATCATCTGCCAATGAAAAAAAAAGCAAAATGAAGTCTAGAGATCTTCACATCTGCTTACACTGAGTAACAGATAAGCCATCACCTCTTAACATTATGAATAAATTTTATTTAAAATAGTATTAACATTTTTACTCAACTATTTTAATTTTAAAAATTTGAATTTTGAGAACCCATACCACCTGATAACATCATATAATTTGATAAAGTGGCAAAACAAGAGTGTTAAATATATTCATATTATCATTACAATGGTCTTTCCTTTGAATAGGATTGATGCAATGTATCCACAAAATCAAGCTGATAGTTGTAAAATAAGTAAAAATACGCAGGAATAATAAAAATCACTCATAATCAAACTTTTTTTTTTCCTCCAGATCTACATGTATTTCAATTAGACCATGCCAATAAATAAGAGCGAAACATTACGGGAACTTCCTCTTCTTGAGATAAAGTCCATTGCTTTCTGTAGTACAGTATTGTATGTCATTTCCCTATAGAAGCAGTGAATTTTAATTAAGTTCTTCATTTTGTGGCTGGTCATTTTTTCAAGGTAGGTTCCCCTTTCAGAGCCACATGGCAGGATGAAAGGCTTAGTGTGTGAAGCTGGAGCCATCACAAAACAGACTCTCCCCTACCACTTTGCAGGCAGAGACTTCTGAATCAGAGCCTGAAGGATTGAAGAAAAAAAGGGAGAAACTGCCAGCAAAGTCTACTATATGCAGAAGGGGTTCCAGGGCCAGGACAACAGCAAGGGAAACCAGAACATCGGAAGACAATTTACAAGAGGCCGTTTGGGAAAGAATGTTCAAAAGAAACAATTGCTGATAACAAATTATCTAACACCGATTCATGTAGCAATGCATACATCCTGGTCTTGCAAACGGATTTCCATGAATGGCCCCCTAAGCAGACTTAAAACCCATGCAAATCCAATGAAAAAAACAGGGATACAATTTATTCTAATATGAACGTAATATTCATACTCAGGAAGTACAGAATTTTAATAAAAATGGAAAAAAGAATGCCAGCAGATATTGAAAGAAAGATCATTATCTTCCTCAGTCAACATAAGCAACAAAACGGTACTTGGTTTACTCACAACAAAGCACTATTCACTGTTGTTCGCTGAAATCACTGCTGCACATACCATCGTCACCAAATATGTTAAACATAACTTGGCATGTACAGCTACAGTTCCTTTTTTTCACAAGGAAGAATTCCAAATAACCCATGGACAGAAAAGGAGCTAAGAAAGAAGAGAATTACTTAAGAATGGATAGAAAAATTACATAGGCACCTATAATCCCAGTAAAACAAACCACCATTACTTACCCCTGTTTATATTTGCAAACGGTCCCTCAACATCTATGGAGCTATGAGCAAATTCAGGCCCTCTGAAAGACTGCTGAAGTTGCATCATACTACCCATGGATGGCTCACTTCCCAAAGCTCCTCCATTCCAGTATTCAGACTGTGCTCCAGTAGCTAGTATCGGGAGGAAAAAAACCCAACTTTTAATTGTCACTAAACAAGGTAAATTATCAGTCTTAAATATTCCAGCTGAAATCTACTGCCACATGCCACTGATCATAATTTTTTCTCCCTTAGCAGATTTGCTTACACCTTTGTGTGCTGTAGTTCTAAATGGGCACTTGTCCAAAGTTAATGAGAAGCCACGCTGCTAAAGGATGAGATTATTTGCTAATATTTGTTATTATATAGATTGCTCGCATCAGTTGGGTTCAAATGCTGACTTGCATTACAAATCAGGAAAACAGTCCACAGTAGTGCTGCAGTCATTTGTGCACATCACAAGACTGACAACTTTTGATCAGGAATGTTCTAGCACTGAAAAAAGCATAAAGGGGCTGTAGGTCGGGGTTGAAATATCTATCTGTACCACTAAAGTTCATCAAATGCATAATTACTATGCAAAAAGCCTATCACTGCATTTTGAAATATTTCTCCTTTTAAAGATTGCATATTTATACTCCTGCCAAGATGTGACTGTTGCTATATCTCAAAAAGCAAAACAAAGGTTAAGCAACGGCACTTGCGTGCAGTTTTTCTTCAGTAACCCTTCAATGTGCAAGAAGTAATGGTAGCAATCCTTAAGAGTGTTAAGGTGCTGTCTGCTACAATTATCACTCTATTTTGAATCAAAGTCAGTGGACTGATCACATACCTATCTGAAACCTTCCCAAGTTATCAAACACCTCTCTTACAGTATATACAAGATTTTGCCTTTTATGTCATTAAGTTTGCTAGGGCTTCCCTTTCAAAAAATTCTTCAATAAAATGACTCTTTTGGTCAGTTTATGTTTGTTAAATATCTAACTGCTATTCTGAAAAGAAAAGCAGCTGAGACTGGCATACTTCATCATCCATAGACAGTAAGTCCATCTAAGAGTCCCTCTAGTTTCAGGTGTGCTTTCTGGATCCTTTGGAACATGACCTCTCAGATATAGAACCAAAAAACTCAGAAGAGACTAGAACACTCAGAATTGTTCATGGAACAATTAAAAAAAAATATGTTCCAAGTCACTGTTTCTAGACAGCACTCTATTTTCTTCATCTGTTCATTTGTAAGACCACAAACGTGCGGTTCCCACAATGTCAGCCGAGTTTGTAGAGTCAGCTGCTTTTACCCTTTGAGCTACTTTATGTTGCTTTTCACCTGGATTAATAAAACTTTTTTCAAAAGAACATAAATATTTGTCTTGCGCTTTACTATTCAGAGACTTCAGTCACTTTCCAGCACAAAATGTTGGGGATGAAATTCTCACCTGTAACATCTGTACAATTATCATCAGAATCAGATTCTTCGGGATCAAACACTTGGATTCCTTGGGCCTGGAGTCTCTGAAGTTTTGCTTCTAGCTCTCGCTTGGCCCTCAGTAAGTCCTGAATCTCATTTTCTTTAGTTTCTCTAAAAATCTGTAAGCAGGAAAGACAAAAAAAGAAATACAAACCATAAACCATTTAAAATTCAATATCAGTTCCTGAATTCACGTTATCTGCTTTCAATCGGAAAAAAAAGGTTTCCAGCATTCATTTAGCAGGCAAAGGCATGAAAATGTGAACAAGAAGCCATCAGGAACCTACAAATGAGCAGGAAAACATAGTTTAAAATGAGCTATTTTTAAAATTTTACCATTTTAAAACTTAGCATACTGTTCTGGAAGTTAGAAGTCTACATTAGTATGGGAAGTTCATTAAAAATGGCAAGTAACTTTCTTCACCTTTTAAAGTTTATTGTCTTCTAAGATCACTACATATAATAATTTTTTTTCAAAAGTTCCCTTTTATTCTTCCATGTATTTTTTACATTTTCATATAATCTTGTATTTACTTTTTATCTTTGTGGAAATTTAAATTTCCTAAGATAGAATGTGATCAAGCATCTCCAGCTGTCCTGTTTGTAAACTATTACCATCATCTGGGGAACAAACCACAAACCTAGATTTGAATTCAAAGAGTTGAAATCTTCTGCAAGTCTCATTTTCTTAAATATGGTCAAAATCAATCCTCTTTTTATATATCTGCCAAACATTAACACCTGTAACAATTAAAGATATCAAGAATCTTGCAAAAAATGCAAAACCAGGACCAATTGCCCTGTTTTGTGTGGTAGGAGTATCATCATCTGCAGCAATGGAAAAGCAGAAGCAGAAGCATCAGCTTGGCTCTTCAAGTCATCCCTCCAGAAAGTACAAAGGCTTTTGTCTTTAACTGGCTATCATATTTTAGCAGCCAAAGAGATGCACTTATACACACTTTTGTAAGCTAGAAGCGTTAAACATTACAATGCTACATACGAAGTTTATTCAGAGATAATGGAACTCTGGGTTTATACATTCTTTCAGCATATGTCAGTTTGCAGCCCATGTTTTCTCGTCACTCTCAAATATGAATATATTCCTGTGTTCCATTAATGCAGAAATTTAGTTTAAGATGCATCACTGCATATTCTCCTTTTAATATTGCACAAGTTATTTTCTATTTTTTTCCTCATACTTTTACAGGGAAGCTCTGGTAGGATTACCTTAAAGGAAGTAGGCAGCTACAACAATGATACTCCAAATATTTTTAAGAAGGAGAGGTCCTCATGAAAGCTATTGGAGAAGAGTTCACTGGGGCAATGTGACCCACTGACATCTGTCTTCTTTTTGGTCATTTTCCCAGGAAAAGAAAAGTCAAGCCATACCTTGAATTGCCTTTTGACTTTGTCTCGATCATGTTCAAAAGTAGCAGCTCTCTCCATGGCTTGGTATTTGGCTTCTAATGCACTTTCTTTCTCTCTAAGTATTTTCTGGTAAGTTTTCTGAAGTGCCTGAAAACATTCAATACACCATTTTTCTGAGTGAAAGCAATCGCTGACAAAAGGTTACAGATTACTTTTCAGCTAGCGAAAAATCAGGTCTCAGTACAACGTTACCCCAGCACCCTGCATTTCTCTCCTCACTCTAGAGATGACGGCCACACACCGTATGGTCCCCATCCCCAAACGCACACCTTGACCGCACCCCGACAGCTCACCGGGATGCCACCAGGGCACGCACCATGTCCCCAGCACACTCATCATCTCCCTGCACACAGCTTTCCTGGGAAGCGGGAGATGAGCCCCTCGCAGCCTCATGGCGTGAGGCTTCGCCGCTCAGACCCCCTCAGCGGGAGCTACCTGCAGCTCGGCGCGCAGCCGCTTGTTCTCCCTGTCCAGTTTGGCCTCCTTCTTCACCATGGAGGCCACCTCGTTGTTCTTGCTGACGCGGAAGATCTCGTACTCCTTCTTCAGGCGCTCGTACTCGGCCACGCACTCCAGCTCCTGCACCGAGGCCGTCGACTTGAAGCTGGCCCCGATGAGGCCGCCAGGCCGTGAGGCGCCGACGCGCCGCAGGGAGCCGCGCAGCAGCCGGGCCTTGGGCTTCACCTCCACCGGGATCTCGCAGGCCTCGCCGCCGCCGCCGCCGTACGTGTCCTCGATCACCTCCCCGACCCCGCCGGCCGGGCTCACCAGGGACGACGCCGTCCCCATGACCCGGAGTCCCACCGCCCGGGTGAGGCTTTAACACCGAGCCGAGGAGCCGGTGCCTCAGGCGGGCCCTGACGGCGGGGACATGCCTGAGGCGGAGCGTTCCCGGAGGCGCCTGCTCCCCGCCTCGCCCCGGCCAGCGCCCCTCACCGTTCCCCCGGCCCGGCTGAGCCGCAGGGCCCTCCGAGCCGGCGGGCCATGGTCCGCTGCTTCCGCCGGCCGGACAAGGAAGGGAGGGCGGCGGCCCGCGGGGCGGCTTCCTCCAGCCCTCCCCCGCCCGCCCCGTCCCGCGGCGGCTCCGTCCCGGGGAGCGCTGCTGAAGCGGCCCGGGAGGGGGAGCACGACGGACCCTGAAGGCCAGGGAGAGGCGGGGTCGCAGCGATGGTGAGCGGGAATCTGCTCTTCTGAGGAAAAGTGGGTTGTTTTGGGGTTTTGTTTTGTTTTGTTTTGTTTTTCTTTTAAAAACAGGAGCTAACCTGAGGGCACGGCAAACGCTGTCATTCCCACTGGCACCGTCTCAGCGTGCACCAGGGAAGCCTCAAGCTGAGGTAGAGTGCCACAAGCTTTTGCATAGTAGAGACCTTGCGGGGGAATTGACTCTCACCACCCTAAAAAGAGTGACCTGTGAAACCGGTTGGCAACACCCCCAAGGAGAAGAGCTGAGAAGAGGTGGTAGTGGGTCTGCCAAGAAGTAAGTGCTGGGTAATGGTGCCATGTCACTCCCGGAGTTCAGTGCCTGCACCTCGTGCTGCCTCCTGGCCTCACCTGAAACTTGTCAGTTCTCTGTTTGAAGACCTTCCCTTTCAGGAATAAAGTAGTCCTGGTTTAACTGCCCCGTAAATTATCCTTATGCCATATCCCTCTCTGCCTCTTCAAAAAACCCCATCTGGCTCCTTCACTCGTCCTGGGGATTTTGGAGGAGCAGATCCCCCGAGGCCGAGGAGAATGCATGTTTGTTCCCAAATCTCAGAACCTGCCCTACCACTGGCGTGCAAAACAAAAATGTCACTACTTTGAAGCAGATTTTATCTCACGTATGTGCCAGGTTTGTTAGCCATGACTGGGGAAGCCATTTCGTCTTAACAGGAAAAAAAAAATATCTTAGACATGTCTTTCCAATGATACATCCCTGAATTTCAAGATCTATTGGAGGGGAAAATTACTTTTGTGTACAACAGAGAAGAAGTGTTGGTTTATTTCCCTGTGTAAAAGCTCTGGGGTTTGGGAATATGTGCCGTTTACCCTAACTTTACCTCTTTGTTTTCATGACGAAAAAATTGTTTCTTGTCTGAATATCATTTATGGTTACGTTGGTGATCTATTCCAGTTAAACCCTGTTTCAGTGAAAAAGATGGATAAAGAATATATGACAATTGTGGGAAGAGGAAGGTGCTACTATGTTTTCCTTAATGTTGACAATAACATAGTGTGCACAGTATGAGTCTGTAATTCTGTAGCAAAGCAAGGCTCTTGGTTTCTTCATTTGCATGTTGGTATCAGGCTGTTTCTCCACTTCACTGCTGTTTGAGCTCTGGGAATAATTTAAAATACGTTCATGCTGGTGCTTTAACTGAATTATTCTCATATTCTGAGTTTGTGAAAGTCAAAATCTCCAAGCTTTAAGCCTAGAATAAAAAGTGTAGTATTATAAGAGCTCCTAGATTCTTTCTAATAATCCACTTGACATTACCAAATAGATTGGAAGAACTGTAGATGCTGTTTCTCTAATGCTGCTTCTGGGTGCATTACAGAATTTTTATGGATAGTAGAGACCACATTAACACAGCCTTTTCTAAACAGAAAAATTACACTGCTTCCCTGTTGCTTCATGGATTGGTTTTCCTAATGTTTAGAGATTAGAATAGTTTGCTTCAACATCTAATTTGTAAACTAACAAAGATTGCTTTAAATCACCGATTAGAACAATTCAGAAAGAAGTCCAACTGTTTATTGCACAGATGTTGGAAACAGTGTCTCAGAGTATCTGAGGATGAACTGTTTTAATGTTCAAAAATGGATTCACCCAGAAAATCGATCGGTGGAGAAAATATCATTTCAAGTTCTTTAAAAATTGCCTTGTCATGTTACATTGCTTTTTTAAGCTTCAGTTGGAGCAGCCCAGTCCTTAGTCCTTTGAGGACATTGATGCTGGGTGAACTGTGCCATGAAGTTCTTCACCAGTCAGTGAATACATTTGGGATACTTGAGCAGCTTCATGTTTAACATTGCTATTATTTACCTAATTTAGAATGGTTATTAAGACAATCCATGCATGAGATGTGGTGGGTTAACCCTGGCCAGCAACTAAGCACTCACCAGTTGTTCACTCACTACTCCAGCCCAGTGGGATGGGGAAGAGAATTGGAAGACCAAAAGTGAGAAAAACTTGTGGGTCAAGATAAAGACAGTTTAATTAGTGAAGAAAAGAGAGAAAAGAAAAAAAAAAAACAAACAAACCAACAAGTGATGCAGAGGTGGTCACTCACCACCTGCCACCAGCAGACTGATGTCCAGCCAGTCTCTGAGAAACAACTATTTTGGAAAGACTAACCCCGAGTTTTATTGCTGAACATCATGTTATAAGGCACAGAATATCCCTTTGCTCAGCTGGGGTCAGCTGTCCTGACTGTGTCTTCTCCCAAACTTTTTCCCATCCCCAGCCTACTCGCTCCATCTCAGCCAGAGAGAGTACAGATGTATTTGTCAGATGAGGACCTGTGCTTTGTGAAGCTCCTTCACGACTTCGGCTGTAACAGAACCAGACTGCTTTCCATCCCTGAATCTACATAATGAGGAATGCAGTACATCATTGGCAAATTTACTCTGGTAAATACCCCTTTGGCGTAAATACACAATGTGTACTCCTGATCTGCAATGGGACAACTACTCTGCCAATGTTCTTCTCCTAATGAGGCTATGTGGGGGTTTTGTTGTGTGTGTTACTTACAAGAGTTTTGTGCTTTATGGCTTAGACAATTTTATGCAAACATTCTAAATACTTTATTTGCTCTTACTTAAAATCTGCTGGGCTACAGTTTAAAAACATTTACGTGGCATCTGTAGAAGTATTGGTTTTGTCTTTGATATATCCACTATATTACTACATGACTTATTGTTGAAGTTTCTTACTCTTGAGCTTATTTCATTTAGGAGTTGGTGGTGACTATTAACAAGCAAAATCTATGGTCTAAAGATCTGTCCCATAGAGTAAAAGTACAGCTGCATGAGCTGGCCTTCTGAAAGAAGGTTGTTTTTTTGTGTGCGTTATTAGGTTTAGCTTCAAGTTAACAGATGTTCATTTTACAAAATCATGTACCTGATATGTTATTACCTATCTATTCCTGCAAAATTTAGTGTACAAAGTCAGGATATAGCAAGCTGAGGAAGATTTGGTGATTATGGGCTGCCACAGATTGACCACCCATTAAAAATAAGAGTTGCTATGATTAGAATGAATGTTGATAATGACCTGAAAGCAGAAGATGCGTTAAATGAAAGGCAGCTGAACAAACTTCTACACAATGTCCTTTTTGTTATCTCAGATGCTGGACTGACTCTTAAGGCTATATACCACAGGCATAAGCAAAGTGTGTTGGAAGTCCTTCACAAATCACTATTACATTGTTTGTGCCTGCACTGAATCAAGTTGATAATTTTTTATTATCTTATTAATTATTCAAAAATATCTGTGTCTGATGAAACATGATTAAGAGAGCTCCAGTGAGGACATGCAGTGAAAAGATCTAGTGGGGTAATTTTTAAAAGATCAGTTTTGTCCTGGATTATATATGGTTCTACTTCCCTCTTTTTAGTGACAGTGAAGGCTTTGCTCTAAAAGGTTGCTTGCTATTGGGCTGTTCTTTATTAATTTGTTGGCTTTTCCCAAGAACCCTACCCTGTGCAGTAAGTGCAAGCCTGAGTAAGCCAAATGACTGATCTACTTAGCTTCTTTCTTTTATATAACACGAGGCCTGATGTAAACCACAATGAGGTCGGGGGGTTTTTCAATTGAGATGGTATGTTTTGAATCTGGCACTCTAGTTGTTCTGAAAAGCCTGAACCTGGCAGATCTTAGCTCTGAGCTGGAGAATTACTTTGTTGTCTCTGCTCTGTTGCGACACCTGCATTTCGTTCGTCTGCCTGAAAACCATCTGTCTCTGTCCTCCTTTGAGACCTTCATGCTAAGTGGCAGCAGTTCCATGATTCACCAGCCACTATGACTGGTGTGTAGGGTTCTGGAGCTGTGTGCAGGTGAGGGAATATCTTCTAGATGGTGGGGAGGTAGAGGTCTTCTTCCCTTTTTCGTATGACCCAGCATGGCTGGGGCTATATCCATCATTATCACTGACTTATACCACACACAGTCTTTCTGTGGCACGACATAAAATTGCGTACCTGAGATTTGAGTAATTTGAGGTGTTGTCAGTGAGTACAGGAGACAGAATAATTCAGAAACTGATTATAGTTGATCATTAGATCAACAAGTTAGTTTACATTCAGAAGCAAGACTTGGTCATAAACTTACGTTTTAGAAGTAAGACTGTACAATTGAAGTCTGAAGAAATGTGCTGAAAACCCCATGTTAAGTCTTAAAGATAATTTATTTTTATAGGTATGTTTATGAGTCTCTAATGCATCTGCTTTTTCTTTTCAAGCTAAAAATAATACAACATACAGGTAGTTAATTGTAAACTGCCTAACAATTCAACCTTGGGTCATAGTTCTAAGTTCAAATAGCTATTAACTTACTATGTTTCACTCAGTAACTTTGTTGCAGTCTGCCAAGCTAAGATCATCAGCTTCTTTTAAGAATCCATTTGCTGAGAGACCTGAAAATTACCCAGAGCAGAGATGATGAAAATCATAATGAAGGGGAGGACATCTACTTTTAAATGCTCCCATAACTTTACATGTCATAGTCCTTTGCCACTAGAGGACAGCAAGACCTCAGGAAAACGGGGTTGTGTGAGGAGGTTGGAGAAAAGGCGAGAAATTGCTTACACAAGAGTTAAGAAAGTATTAGTTAAGTTACGTGCTTCTAGCTATAATCAAGCTTCTTAAAGAATTGAGACAATTTTGGAAGATGTTTCAAGACAAAATACAGAGGAGACAGATAAATAAAAGCTGAAGTTTTAATGTAGTGGTTTGCCTATCAGTCATAGATAATGTAATTTGAAAAGCACAATGCTAACTAGCTTTGAGACCCATATACTGTTTCCATTAAATTAATGGATAGTTTTGTGTTGATTTCAGTAAGAATAGGGCTTTACTTTGCAATCTTAAATAACTGGTAGGTGTTCTGATTTTCATGAAGGAATTAGATACCTTTATGTAGGAAGGTTGTTACAGTCCTTTATTTAGAATCAAAATAATAGTCTGAAACCACTGGAAAATGATCTTCTGCCACCACACCCTATCTATTACTTTAACCATATTTATATTTGTAATTTGTAATGCAAGGACTCATTAAATGTTTCAACATAAGCTATAGGAAATGGGTTCAGAACAATGCAATTCATTATCAGAACCAAACTTTTCACCTTCATGGCTTCAGTATGTCAGACAAGATAAACTTCTTTAATCTTTATGGCAAGTCACTTGGTGATATTTCTCCATTAAAAGTTCAAAAGAGGCTTTGAAGCTACCTTAGTTTGTCATAAGTTGGAATTGGGTTTTAACTGAAAATGCCACAATAAGTTATAATCCTAACAAGAAGAGAGCTCTTGAACATCCGTTTTATCACCACTGAATCATCACTGAACTGAGAAGGACATCTCAGATTTTGCAGTCTCATGGACATTTCATCACAGGCCATTTGGATTAATATTGTGTGTGGGTACAATGCTGAGGAACAACTTACCTTGTTCACTAGAAAAGTGGGGTGAAAGGGAGGGAAATGTGCAAATAAACAGCAAAACTGAGAGATATTGATGACAAGCAATTGCTGTTGCCCAGTGTTTATTGCTTCAGCCTAGAGCCACAAAACTACAATGGTGCATAACAAGGGATGAGTATAGAAGAAATATTCTGAAGATTGCACCTAATAATTTTTAAGATCACTTGTGAGTGCTCTTTACAAAACCTTCCTGTGCTAGTGGGAATGTGAAATTCAATAGGACCCAAGTGAAATTTCCTGAGTGCTTTCATGTTGTGTTGTTCATACCCAGAACATCTGCCTTCTTGCTCTACAGAGCTGAGTGTCCCCAATAGCTTATCCTCATCTGGATTTGCAAGTTAGGCATCCTAAATCTGAACAAAATTTTTTTCAAAACACGTGTGGAAATGGTGCTGCCACCCAATCCAAAAGGTTGATAGCTGACTGGGTTCACTGGCTTCTTTAGCCTACAACAATTAGATCCTGCCTGAATCTTTTGTTTCCCAGAAGGGTGCCCTGACCATGAGGCTGTAGGGAGGACTGGGCTTGGACCTTCTGCAACTGTCTGGGCAGAACTAGAATGTCATACAGCAGAGAGTGCATGGTTTATGGGGCCAGAGAGGAAGAACTGTAAGGATCATGATTCTCTAATTTAGTGATTAGGACTCCTCCCACCCAGCAAACTAAAAAAAAAAAAAAAGTCTTCTGTCTCCAGATGTACTCAGCTAAACCTCAGATGAGGTTGAAGTGAACTCTTACTTCATTTTAGGTGTTTGATTCAGGGAGGCACCTGAGATCTCAGGAGTGACCAGGTATAAAACATGCCCATTCTTCATCATTCCTTTAGGTAGCTATCATCTCTGTCCTTTAGTATTCTGTCTGTGGTCAAGTGTGACTCTTGCCCTGTAGTGTCTAGAGAAGTCAGACATTTAAAGTCATGGTCACACCCTCAGGGCAAGAGACTTAAGAGTTTGTAATGAAGAAGCTTAGGTATTTTCCATGGAGTTCATGTTGTTAGAAAGACTGTGTAGTTACTTGTGTGCTGCATTAATTCTGCATGTGTGAGCTGAATCTGACAACCACATGATGCAGAATTTTAACTCTAACCCGTTATGTGGCATATTTGTGGAGTCAGTTTATATAGTTTCCTAAAAAATTTCTTGGGCTATTGGGCTAGCAGGTTTTTTAGTACCTCATTGTTTATTGTGTTTAAATTCTATATATGAGCTGTGTATTGAAACCAAATGATGTTTCTTTTTTTATAACTGCAGCAGATTCTGAATGTCCTGAGGCTATAACTGACTGGCACACAGAGAGATTAGATAACCATTGTGTAATATGAATCGCTGGAGAACAGTGGAGCTGCATATACTCCCTTAAACATATGTCATTTAAAAAACATGACTTGAATGAAGAAAGGCTTTGTGATGAGATATATATTAATTAAGCTACAGCTTATTTTATCACACTGAAGCTATGTTGTGGCATTGCTGAAATTAGAACAATGGGCTATAATATGGCAAAAGGTCCAGTTAATTTTTCTCTGAAACATGTGAGGCATGCCATTACAGTAACTCTTCAGGGAGTACTTTAGATTGAAGGTGTAAAGGTCTGTGATTACATTCCAGGTTCATGCCACAACTCATCTTACTTCAGGAGTTTTGTAGCAATGAACTGTGACCAGAGAGAATGAGAGGAAGGAAAAAAGACTTGTCTGTAGTGCATACAGCAGAAATGTGCACTTGTGGAGTTTTTTGTGGTATGTTAATTGCTACCTTGTGTCTCCACATTTGGAGCGGCTTCAGTTTATGAGTTGTGAATATGCATATGTATCTGGAAACAGAGCATATTCATTATTGGATAGGAAATGTGGTTGTGATCTTGTGAGCTTCTGGAAATCTGGGGAGTGTCTCCACAGTGTCAAGTAGTAAAAGTTCTTATCAAGTAGGTCCGACTGGTTGTTGTATAGCAAGACATGCTGAGGATTGCCCACTGTGCCTATGCTAATCAGCTCCACTGTGCCTGTGAACTGAGTTTGATGTTGTAGGAAGTGTCAACTCAACATACATCCATTGGACAGATTATCAGTTTTGGGCCCCTCACTACAAGAAAGACATTGAGGTGCT